>VDFB02353493.1:429990717-430126047 GCA_007258455.2 Sequoia sempervirens
AATTTTCGACGAACGTCGGGGATAAACTTTCAAAAAAATTGGAAATTACACATCAAATTTTACAAGCACCCGATAAACATCGTATTTTACATATTTCGTCGATCTGTTTCGTCGTATTTTGTAGTCAAATCTATTAGTGATGAAACATGGAGTTTTTTTGGGGGGACGTGTCCCTATGGAACACTGCTTTCAATAAAGTAGCATTACAAAGAAAGTATATTTATCAATATAACTAGCCCCTACAAATATCAATCAACACATAAAATCAAGACATCTTAGATGATGTGGAGAAGAATAGTCTATTTATCATCTAGGTAAAGTGCATAGACATAGAATAAGAACATATTTGTGAATTAATTCTTGACAGTTGACTTCTAATTCATAAGAAAATTATGAGTCTGTTAGCCATTGTTCCAAATCAAAAGACATATAAAATTTTGATCCACATCAAAATCATTCTACTCACTAATTATTCAGCTCAATACATTTACTTTCTATTTATATTTTTTTATTCAAGGCATTATGAATATGGCCAAGCTTCTTACTTGAAGGCTTTAAGTGCTATGTCAAGATTCCTTTACTGCAAGAAAAAGGTTGGCATGGTATACACGTGAAGTCTTGCATGAAAAATTAAGTTATTCAATGTTCATCATATCATCCTTTTGTTCTGTTCGCATATTACAATGTCATCCTTTTTGTTTTATTACCAAATTTTATAAGCTTTTCTTTCATTACTTTGATTGCCAGGATGACCATAGTATACCTTTATTTCAGCCTGCATTATGAATTATTGATTTTTTTTTTCGTTTAGTATTATGAATTGAAAGCAATCATTCCTTAAAATTGGTTGGGTATTCCATTATTTTTTGTTGGCACTATCTTTACAATTTAGTGTAGATGCCTCCAACTGTGTACAGATATTGTTACAGTGAAGCTTCTCAGCAGATAAGATGACAATCAGCATCTCTATTATCATTAAAAGGTACATCACATCTATGATTATATTGTTTGTCCTCTCTTATCCTTTTGTCGTTCCAAATGATAACTTTTTTCTTCTACTGATAATACTAAAGCTCTTTTATTTTAACTTGTTTATCTCATCACTCCGAATATTTATTTTTTTCCTAAGAAAATTTAGGCTAAACATCCAACTTTTCAAGATTCAACTTCCCATCTTATTCCTCTCCTAAATAAACCTTCTATTTCCTGAATTGCTCCCTTAAAGATGATGGTTGCTATCTTCCCAATAAAGAAAATATTTCATTCCTGCTCTTGGATAAGTTGAACCTCATTGCTTATCTTTTGATTGTATCCTATCACCCTTCATTTCATCTACATTCATGCTCCCCTATTGCTCACATCCACACCTCATCTCTTCTAGATTCTAAGTTACTCCAATTAATAAACCATTTTTATGATCTCCTTAGGCATAATGATTTCACCATCCCATATTCTCCATGAAGTACCATATATTATCTTAAAATTCTAGAGGTATGTCTATCATTTCCTTTACTTACTACTTAGTTCTTAGTTTCTTCTAGAAGTGATACTTGAAATATTTGTATATGGGCCTTTCTCCTTTCAAGTTTCAAGGCCACATAACAAATGGTTTCTTATCTTATGCTCCTTGTACATCAAATGAAGCATCACTTGTAGTTGATTGATGGTATATAGCGACTTCAAAATGTTTGAGAATCCTACAAATAAATATGCGGTACATCCTTATAGTTTTCTCAACATACTTGTGAAAGGTGAAATTTAAATAAATAAAGAATGAAATAATGAAAATCAAACTTCAAATGAAATCACAATTCTCACCGTACAATTGAGCTCAATAATAATTTGCATCAAGCAAAATGAAAAAAATCTATAATTGGTCAGTTTGGAAGAAGTGGATGTGCTCAAATGATTTATGATATTTGTTCCTCAATGTTGTAGCATATATTTTCTCAATTTAAGATGGTGAAAATACATGATTAAACTCCAATTTATAGAATTTTTAAAAGGAAATTGAATAATGGAGAGTTAATCTTATGATGCAGGAGCATCCATGGCTTAGTGGAAATCATGTGTCACCAAAAAAAAAGAGAGATTTATTATTTAATTAATTGCAATTTTTGGTGTGACTTGAATTTCATGTTTGTTTAATGAAATTCATAATTTTGTTGTGAATTTGGATGTTATTTCATATTGCAAGTTAAATTTGAAATTTGGAGCAATTTGGATAAAGGGAGAAAGTGGAGAAAATATTTTAAAAGAAAAAAGCCAGAAAAAACAAGTATGGGTGTGGGGTCTTGAGAGGCTTCCAATTTATTATGTAACTCCAAATTTTAAATTTCAAGATTCCTAAAAAATAGGGGACCTAGAAGTGGACGCCTAGTTTGGAAAAATCAGCCTTTTCCTATATTTCATGAAAGTGGGAAAAACAATTAAAGCATGCTTCCACTCACAACTGATTGTGGAATTGGAAAGGATTATTTTATCCAATATTTGAATGCATTTTAATTATTGTGGAGATATCCAAGAGTTGGGCATGGATTTTTGGGAGATTCCTTTGGAATGGAAGCAAAATTCACCGAAATGAAATTTTATTTGCATTTCATGAAAGCTTGAGTTTATTTTATTGGAAATGAATTTCATTTTTGAAGTTAATTCTTTCAGATAATAGAAGGCACAAAAAGGTGTGGATTATCTCCAAGAAGGATTCTGAAGAGTATTATTGCAGATTGGGGGTGTTTACAAAGGTTTGAAGAACATCAATTGATGCAAATTTTTGTATTGAAATTGTACAAGAAGTTTGTTATTGCAGGTGTTGAGAGAAATTGTTGTGTAGAATTGATTTGTTGTTGCAAATCATTTAGTTTTGTATTTTCTTGGAGTCATGTAAGGGCTTGTTGTAGCACATTGCTCATTTGGGATTGATTGTAATTTCATTTTTCAGAATTAATTTGAGTTTGGAACTACTAGTTGCAAACCAAAAATTTATATTTGGTGTGAGGATTTATTTTCTTGTGAAGTGTTTACAAGCGAGTTGTGAGAGCTTTGTAAATCTGATTTCTTTGAATAATTTTATTTTTATTTAGCTCTCTACATTATCTTGGATCATAAGTTGGTTCCATAAATGGTTGGTGTAATAGGAATCTAAGTGGAAATCAATTTACTAATTGTCACGACCCCTATTTTCAATAATTAATTTTCAATTTAATATTACTATTTTAATGATCGTTGATCAAACTTTAACTCATGTGTGTAACAAGAATATACTCTTGGTAGAGAGAGAATCATCGAAGAGGTGGTGTCTAGCGACTGATGGCACACACGAACACTTAGAATTCATATAGTTGCATTAGAATTGCATTAATTAATCATATTATATTGCTTCTTATTTTATAGTTGGTTATTTAATTAATTGGTGGCTAAAATTAAAAGCTCATAGAAAATAGAAGAAATAGTTTTAATTTATTTTATTTCTTGATTTGATTTGAAGAATAAAATTATTATTATTTATTGTTTTATAGATAATTGTGATGCAAGCTAATAAATCATTTTTGTTATTAAATATTAGTTTTATTTGATAAATTAGAAATAAATCATAAAAAATAAAGAAAGATTTAGAAAATAAAACAATGAGAAAGAAAACAATAGAAAAAAAGAAAAAAAGAACTTACATTTAGAAAATAAAACAAAGAAAACAAAGAAAACCTATCTTTTGCTTGTAGTTTTGATTGGATGCATGGAATCCATTTTTAGAAGGTAGCATATTACATTAAAGAGGATTTTATACCTTTTCATGGGGAGAGGAGTGTAGAAAAAGGAGGTATCCAAATAGCCATAAGGGGTGTGAATGAAGGGATTCAAAAAAGGCAATGATGTCAACTCGCAGCTCCATGAGACCAAAAAATTATGGCATCAAGAAGTGGTATAAATGAAGATGAAATCCTTGCCAAGGTGTGGTCTCCGAGAACGTGATGACTGCAACATAAACTCCAATCTTCCAAGCTCAAGGCACCTTCACAAACAATGACTTTCTAAAGATTGACACAAGAAGAAACAAAGGTACTTATTTCTGGTTTTTTTCTTAAGTTGCAATGATAGATGCATATCAAATTTAATGTAAAAGATCTATATGACCCATCCATCTACAAATTCTCTTTAATCATGGTAGTAAGGAATAATCTCCATCTTCTTCATACGACACAAGCTTTCTAGTTTGCATGTCATCGTAATATCAATTGTTGGACTTCTAGGGAAAGTTCACCCGAGAATATGTTGATGAGACCACTTTTCTTCATGCTTTTGGATCAAGGAAATCACTTATGTAGTCTGTGTTTCTACATTTTGTATGCATACACAAAACCTCATTGTTTGAAAGCGTCTAAAGCTATTTCAACAAATGTATTTTTTGCATGCCATGCAACACCACAAACCATTCAAAGATAGTTCTATATGGCTCACTTATTTTGTACTATGCCTTATCGCGCCATCTCAGCCTTTTAACCACATGCATATGTTTGCAAAATTAGAATTCCTCTCAATGCATTGTTTTTAATTTGCAATCATGACATTTCATGATATCACATTTCTTGAGACCACCTTTTGGGCTCAATTCGCTTGCCTTGTCCATGCATCAACATTTCTATGTAGCCACAACATATGAAAAATTATTGTTGTTGTGCTTGATGAATTCCCATCCATAATTGTTGGTTATTTGGTACGGATCTCATTATTTCAATGCGAGCATATTATTCAAATTGTTTATTCTAGCATCATCAATAATCTCCTCTAGAATGCCATCCCTGTTTAAAATGATGGAAATGGTTCAGATCTCTTAGTGCAATATCTTTTGCAACTTTTGTGTGATAGATAAAAAGGTTTTAAAATTCATTCTTGTGTCGAGTTGGTTGGTTTGGTGGTACATCACCTAAAAGTCATTAATACTTTGATCATAGGTCCATTTAGTCACCATCTTCTCTATGGAATGATTAATTTATTTATCTCAGTAATGTTGCATGCCACATGGAAGGAATATAATTTATATATAGGGCATACATATGTTTATAACCTTCTACTTTTATCTTGTCAATTCCTAATTTATGGATTAAAGTTAGTAGTAAGTTATTTTACTAAGGTTTTGGGACTAGGTGAGAGATCTGGATATCATGATTCAATTACATTTTAGTTTATCAAGCCCTTCTCTCTATATGATTAGATAGGTGAATTTAAAATCTTTCTTGCAACGTAAATTGAGCTATTGATTTTATAAGAACATATACTCATATATTCTCCAGCTTATATATGTATTTGTATACATACATGAGCTATACCTTCTTTATTTAATTCATTGATCGTATATTGTAACAACCTTCTTAAATGATGACCTATGATTTGGGGTTTTGTATGCAATCATTTACTATAGGGGTTGTTTCGTGTTTGTTATGTCATCCATTTATGAGTTAAAATGTAGAGTAAAAGGTGATAAAAGATAGTCACAATAGTGACTCGAATAGGCAGTTATGAGAATAGTTGAAAAGGTTTATTTGATGGTCTTGTTTGATGAAAAGTGGTAGCATTGTACATATGTTATTGTTTATAATATAAACAATAACTTGTTACTATTTCTTGTTTGATGCTTTACAAAGACATATCTTTTGAAGCTGTAAATCAGAATTCTGAAATGAATATCTTGTAAACTGTATGCAAAACGATGGGGTTATTATCTAACATGTTTTATATGTTAAAGATTTCAGTTCTTATGAATCTTAGGATATGAAATGTGATAGTATAAAGGAGATAAATTTTATGTAGAGAAATAGAGTGATCCTCTATAGTTGATTGCTTTATTATTCAGAAATGTGTAATGTAGTTGTAAATGGTCATGTCAGTGAGACATTATGATCATTGCTAGTGAGGCATCTTGTAACCATTGGGGTTTTGTAGCCAGTGAGGCTTTACCAGTGAGGTTCTTCTAGTGAGGCATTTTTATGAGTGGTTTTTCATCCCTACGAGGGTTTTCCACTCATGAAAATCACTATGTTATCGATCTTTTATGGCTGCATTTATGATCTTGTTGTTTCCTTAATTTGCATTACAACATTTGAATTTATATGTGCATTGCTATTGTGTAAGCCTACATGGCTAAATTTTGTAAAGGCACAATCCCTTGTGTTGAAATTCATATTGACTCATTAATGTATGTAATTCCATTTAAAAATAATGATGAAGTTATTCAATCATTTCCTTTTAACACCATTTAATAATCATCTTATACTATTTAATTATTTTCGAGTATGGATTTTCTTATCGAAGGTTACTTTTAGCAAGTGAGATTTCTAGACTTTACACTAATTGGATGGAGGTGACTAGATTGTCAAAAACAATGATTGGCGAGGTTATATTATTTGATTTATGAATTAATTTGTGATCTTGAGTTAGCCAACTTGATTATATTGACAATAGATTGATTAGTGAGTTAACTAACTTGGTTATATAGTTAACTATTTTGATTGGGTAGCTAACCCATGAGGTGTAATTTAGGATTTAAATTAATGTAATTATAGATAGTTTAGATTTAAATTTAAATTAGATTAATTAAATAATAAATATTATTTACTAAATTTAGGTATGATAGAGTAATGGAATTAGGATAATATTAATTATTTTAATGGATTAAGAGGTGGTAAGTACATTAAATGTTAATATGAAATGCTATTACAAAAAGTGTTGTATAAATTATTTTAATGTCTATATTTTTCCCCTCTTTAAAATGGTATTGCACCATGGTTAGAAGAAGTAATGTCATTTCAAAAAAAAAAAGCTATGGACATAGGGTGTGTCGACATTGATCTGAGATAATGCCCCAAGAATCAAGGTTAAGGACTAATTGGTTGAATTGATCAAATAAATTTCATCGATAAATTTGTTGAATGATCAGATTCAGAGGATGCTTTGATGATTGGATAAATTTTGGATTCAAAATATTGATATAATTTTTAGGATTGAGTTAGATGATAATATTATGATTCACTCTAAAAAGGTTGGTTGGGCTAGAAAAACATGGGTGAGCTCCTAAAATAGATGGAATGATAGTAGCAAAGATGGGTGGGGTAAATGGAGGTTAATAGATATTGTGGAAACAATGGAATAAAGGATTGAGTAGGATGGGGAAAGATATTATGACCATTAGAGGAAGATTAAGATAAGTATATCAAGATATAGAGATGGAGACTAGAAGGAGAATAGTAAGAATGGTGAAATGGAATTAGGATGGTAGATATGAGAGACTAGTAAGAATGGGGTGCGATGGAATATGAGTATAGGATGGTAAGTGTTTTATTATGGATATATTGGATGTTAATATGATGGAGATGGGTATAGATGATTATTATATCTTCCTAAATAATTCAAGCTTAGGTTTATGTTGAGAATATTTTGAGGAGATTTTTTGTGTCTGAGAAATAGTTTTTTTTCTTAGTGTAGTGTGGAAAAATGTATCCTTCTACATTTTTACACTTGTTTGGGCCCTCCATGCTAAAATTGGGCTTCTTTATGCCATATTTGGTCCTATGATAGGTCGAATTTGAGTGGTAGAAAATGAGCAGCAAACAAAGTAATGCAAATAACACTAAAACAACCTACACCTCGAGATTAGCCTAGTTGGAATCAACACAAAATAAAAACAAGTGGAACCTTTTACCTTGTGTCGAATCGATCCTTTGGCTGGCCCTTCGATCTTCAGTGTTGTATGCTGCTTGGATGGCAAGATGGAAGCTAGATGATGATAAGAAGGTGAATGCAAGTGGGTGCAAGCATGAAAATGGCTAAATATGGATTCTAGGAAAAATTTGCAAGAGTTTGGCTACAATGCATGATCTTTCTCAAAATGAGAGAAAAGAGGGGGTATTTATAGAGATTTTGGAAATCTCTAGGGAAATGGATGGTCAAGATTGAGCCACCAAGATCAAGATGTAGGGCCAAGGTGAGTTGAGAACTCACAAGCCCTCACATTTTGACATGTGGCATGTGATATGGCTTAAAAGGGATGATGTGCACATGAGGTGGAAGGATAGTACATGACATGGAGTACAAAGTACCTTGGGATTGGGACAAGATCTCCTCATAAATAAGGTACTTGTCCCCATGTGGGTGAGAGGACAAGTGGGGAATTAAAAATTCATCAAATATTATCATGGGGATGAGAGAAGGAATTTAAAATTCCTTTAAATGCATTGGGGGATTAAATGTGAATTAAAAATTCACATGGGGAATGGAGATGCCTTGTCCAAAAAGAAAAGCATTTAATGAAGTTGACTAAAGACACATTCCATAAATGATATGGGGATTAGAGATGACTTGATTAGGTGATTAAGGTTGTGCAAGTAGTTGATTAGACTAATTAATGACATGTTAGAAGAGGGTTAGATTTCACATGTGACTTGATGTGACCAGTCAAAGATCACATGGGGAAGAGAAAAAAGAATTTAATATTCCTTGGAAGGATAAAAGGAATTAAAAATTACTTGAAAGGTTGATTAGGCTAGTTAATGAAGGATTAGAGGAGGGTTAGGTGGCTAAGAGAGATTAGAGGCCAACTTGCAAAAGTTGGAGGATGTGACACATCCTAATCAAGGATTAGGCATGTGCACACCCCTAATGATGAGATTAGAAGATGGATTAAGATTAAATAACAATGATGGAGGATGTGACATAAATAAAGGGAATTAAATAAATGACATATTTATTTAATTCATTTGATGAAAGGGATAAGGTATTTAATTATTTAACTAAATACCTTAGGGATTAGAAGAAATTTAGAGGGATTAATTAAATAATAGTAATATTACTTAATTAATGCAGATAAGGGGATGTTTAGATGAAAGGGAATAAATTTGGATAAATCAAGTGTCCAAATTTAGGTGTCTACATTTTTCCCCACTTTGAGATGATGTTATGAAGTAGCATCATTTAAAAGAATATTAAAACACAAAACCTAGAAGAAGATGGTTAGATTGGGAAAGATGCCCCAGTCATTAAAGGAGTGACTAGGATGGGAAGATGAAAATGATGAAAAATTAGGGATGAAGGATGCCCCCTCCGGAGGACATGCAGGTTCAAGAGAACACGGGTGTGCTCTCGAAATGGATGGGGTGATGCAAGGGGAGATGAAAAAGATGATGCAAAGGCAATAGGAGATTGGGAGGGGAGAGTGATGAAGGATGAATGGATGGGGGGGATTTTGATAGATGAGAGGATGAAGATGAAATGCAATCCAAATGCAATTTGCCATCGTCGGAGCACTGATTTTTGCTATAACATAAGACACAAGATGCCAAGGTATGAAGAACCAAGGTGGATTAGTGTCTAATGCATAAAAAAAACATAACAAACAAGAAGGCTATCCCAACACCCCAAAGTCATGGTGACCTTGGTCGGGCCAGGTATTGGGATAACCAAAAGCACACAAGGATGCCCCAGCGTAACACAAGACCTTAGGGATCTTGGTGGGTACTACGTGGGACAACTGAGAAGACAAAGAAAAGATCAAGATACACCTCTATGTTGACTAGTTAAAGCACACCATGATATGATGGATCAAGGCGACCATGACAAGTGGTGATAGGGAGCTCGAATGATAAACAAAAGCCAAAAGCATCAAAAGATTGCAATCAATTTCAAACATCCTTTTCCATAGGATCATAGGGATGGATGGGATTGATGAGGTCTATTAGGAAGGATGCATCCTGTTGAGACTGATGATGGATACTAAACTAAAAGACCGATATGACGCAGGATATTCAAAATCGATTGGATCTATTAATACAAGTGGATTTTGTTGGTTAAGAACCAGCTAGATAAGGGCATAGCTTGATGAAACGACACAAGAGAAATGACACAAGATAGGAGACTGACATATCCTAGCAACCTAGGGGCTTGGGGGCCGATCAAAGATTAGCCTTGCCTATGTGGAGGTGCAGAGCCCTCGTAGTTTGATAAAAGGCTGATGATAGACCATGGAAAAAAGCAGAAAAAAGGATGATGAAGACCTCGATGGATGACCAAGATGGGACAGACAATAGGAACACAAGTTGAAGACCGATGATAGATGATAAATGATCTGATGGAAAAAGTAGAAAGATTGATGATGGAACCCCGAGGGCGGATCAAATGATCGACCTTGCCTACGTGAAAGCGTAGGGACAACATAGTTCGACGAAAGACCAGCGATAGACAATGGATGAAGGATGATGAGATAACCCCAGATAAGGGGATAAGATGATTGGACTGACACAATGGGACATGATAGAGCTATGGGATTGGATCAGAGGATGATGACTACACAAAGCTCAGAGAGGGGATAGGTATCCAAATCATCAAAAGATGAATTGGGAGGATGATAAGATGGATAGATGAAAGATTCCTGGATGGATTGGATAGGGGGATAAGGATTTGGATGAGGAAAAGGTGACCGGATGGGTAGATGAGAAGGGATGCTATGATGGAAGGATAGGAAGATAAGGATGGGGAGATGGATATAAGGATTGTGTAGAAGGATAAAAGATTAGGATGGGGAGATGGATATATTGATAAGGAGATAAGGATAGGGAAATGGAAGGGATTGTTCTAATGGAATGAATGATGTCTCCAAGGACTATATCACAAAGGAAGATAGATGCCCCCACTCTAGATATGTAATGCGTGCGGAGGCATGAAGGATGTAATAGAGAAGGATAGGCAAATAAAGGAGTGAGATGGATATATATAGGATGCATGGATAAGGAAGGGAGATGGAAGGTAGCATGATGGGTGGATAAGGAAGGTAGACAAGTGTGAATGAGGGTTAGGATAGTGTGTGGACAAGGGGAATGTATGCGAAGAGGTGTCCAAAGCATGTTTATATGTTTTCCCCTATTGTTATCAAGATCACAAGGAGGATGGAAGGATTGGGATAAATAAGATATGCCAAGCAAGATGTGTAAGATAGGTTGGATGGAGGGGATGAATGAAAAGGATGTATAGGGGAAAGATGGGTGCATAACTGGAAGCATAGAAGGAAGCATAGCAGCTGGAGGGGATGCACATCAAGAAGCTGCCCCCAAGTGCAGATGGGGATTTACGCATGACGCCTATTTGCTAGGTTTTCATCATGGTACTTATCCAAGGCGCTTGTTTGCCAAGTTTTCACCATTGGACAAATTATTTCTCTTTATTATTATTTTTTTGGATTTTTTTTTGACTTTTTTGGATTTTTTGGCTTTTTTAGATTTTTGAACCTTTTTGGATTTCCTGGACTTTTTTGGATTTCTGGATAGCAAGGGGATGAAAATGGATAAGGATAGGGAGATGAATAAGTGGATTTAGAAGACATGTGATAAGGATATGGATGAAGGACTCAGGCATCAAGTGCTATATGAGGTATTAAGAGCCCATGTTCGAATCAACTGTTGGATGTTGGTACAACCTTATTAGGAGAAATGGATTATGCAAAAGGATGAATTAGAGGGATTTGATGGAGGGGATATGTGGGGTAATGAATGGGATGCTAGAAAGGGTATGGATAGAATGATGGGGTGGATGTGTGATGGGGTGGTGAGTTCAGGGCCAACATTGGCACATATGGTGATGGATGTGAAAAGATAAGAGGATTAATGGATGGAGAATGTGGGGATAATGAAGGAGATGGAATAGTGAATTTTAGGACATAGGGACCCAAAACAGACTTAGGAGATGAAAGGGGTGTATGATTAGGTTTTGGATTAGCAAATTTGGATGTTCTTACAGATTTTTCATTTGATGGCATTGCATCTTCTTTCTTTGGGATCCACATGGTTTTGATCTTTTCTTTGCTAGGCCTTTGTGGCCGATGGGCTTGATTTGGATTGTGGATTTTATTTTTCTTTTCTTCAACATGTCGTTTAGAGGGGACATGGGGAGCTTTAGATTCATGTGGATGTTTGGATTTATGTAGTTTTACGTTAGAATCCAGAGTTATTTTATTAGCAATGGGATGGGTGTGAGGAGATGGATGATATGGAGCAATGGAGGTAGGATGATGAGGATTATGTGTAGATGGAGGATGTACAGGTATGTGCCTTTGTTGATCCTAATTATGGGATATGCGAGAGGGATTTTTATGATGGACGACATGGATAGGTGTTGGATGGATGAACGAATGAGAAGGAGGAGGTGATCTTGGGATATACAGACCCAAGATGGATAGAGTGGGTGGAGGGACATAAGAACCCAAGATGGATGCAGTAGATCAAGGATGGGAGATGGTGGATGGAGGGATGTAAGGACCCAAAATGGATGGAGTAGATGAAGGAGGAATATGGATGGTTGTTTTGAGGTGATACAATAGAGGAGGAGGGATGGCAACATATGATCTGGCAGAGCGATGGGCAGAGCCAAAAGTTCTTTTGGAAAAGGCTCGTTGAGGACGTCTAGAGGTTGTACCAACATTTGTAGATTGTGAGTCTTGGGAAATAGATCCAAGACCTTGCATGCAGATTTGTTCTTTGACTTGGATGGGCTCTAAAATACCTTGCTCATGAAGGTCTAGACCTTTTCCTTGATAGTTCATTTTCTTGAGCATGCGATCCATGATAGGATTTGTGTTATTCTGAAAACATGATACGAGTCCATTATTAGGTGGAGGATGATGGGTGGTAAATATACTATGCTTTTCTTCTGCAAGGAGGCCACCATGGAAGAATGTGAGAGTACCAAGGGGATATGCAAGTGATGTAGGGATAGTAGTTCTAGGCAATGATGGGGGATAATAAGAGGGAGATGATGGGGTAACAACATTTGGATGGGTGGTATCAGGAGATGGATTAGGGGATATGATAGGATCTGGATTCATGATAGCAGGCTCATGCGATGGAGATGGAGATGGAGTGGTGGAATCTTGAATGACAAGGGGATCATGGAATGGAATGGATGGGGGACTATGATCTTGAGGTGGATTAGATGGGATGGTAGGATCTTGATCTAGAGAAGGGGATATGTTGGCATGCTTTGGATTAGACTCTTGGCATGACTCCTCTTGCGTGGATGGCAGGATGACAGAGTGTTGGAGAGACTCGTCAAGTTGGGGAGATGGAAGGATGGAGGATTCGATGTAGTCATCAGAATGGATTTTAGTGACACTAGGAGTGGGAGAAGTGGATTGTATTTGGGTGTCGTCAATGGGTTCGACTACTCATGGAGTAGGAAGTGGGTGTTCAATGGAATTAGTAGATGTGATGGTAGGAGATGGGGGCTTTGTGGATTTAGGGGATGTGAGAGTTTCAATGGTTTGAGAGGTGTGAGGGGTGGTAACATCAATGATATGTGTTGGGTGGAGAAGGGCCTCATCACCAATGATCGTGGATGATGGGTTGGGATGGCATGATTCCACACCTTCAAGGTGTGGAGTGGGAAATGTCTTCTTTGTTATAAGTCCTTGGAGAACTTCTGAAATGAGAGACTTGCATACTCTAGGCTGAGATGGTGTGATAGGAGTGGATGAGGGATTAGGACAAGGGATTGGTGGACACAAATTAGATGGGGGAATGGGATTGGATGCATGACCGGGAATAGATGGGGGTTTAGGTGAAGGGTTAAGATAGGGGTATTGGCATGGTCAAGTAGGACACGAGGATGTGGGTGGTGGATTGTAGTAAGGGTATGAGGATGGTGGATTAGGATGAGAAGATTGAGGTGGTGGATGAAGATAGGGAACTGCGGATGTCTGATTAGGATAAGGATAGGTTGGTGTGGATGTTGGATTACAATAGGAAGGTGTGAATGTAGGATTAGGGTGAGCAGATTGGTATGGGAGATTGGGGTAGTGGGTATATGCAGATGAAGGATTAAGATATGAGGATGTGGACGAGGGATTAGGATAGGGGTATTGTGATGGAAGACTAGGATAAGCGGATGATGTAGATAAAGGATATGATGGATATGATGGGTATCCCTTGTCACAGGTAGCATAGGGAGCATGATTAGGCATGGATGAAGACATAACAACATAACTCGAAGGGATGACTGGATTTTGGAAAGCGGGTGGAGAAAAATTACTAGCAATGATAGTGTTAAGGGGATCCATGTCATATTCTTCTTGATCGACAAGACTTTCGTTATCACCGTTGACGTAATTAGGGTTTCCCTTGACCACTATTGATGGAGGATAATAATTCATGATGATGAAAGGGAAAAGAGGATGGATAAATATTTTGGATGGAAATGGACTAAAGCTCAGATCAGGATTGGATTAAAGCTCATATTAGGATGATTGGATGATGCGATCGGATTGATTCTGACAATTGGGTTTGATTATCAAAGGATGATTACGACACCGAATCTACTTCGAGATGAAAGTAGATTTATTGGGTCGAAGGTGATTGGATAAGGCTATGATTGGATTGGATAAGATTGATTGATTGATAGATAAGACTGACTGATGGATCAGATAGGATGATGAGAGGGACTATAAACCTCGTTTAGAGATTACCCTAGGTGACATAGGATACTAATTGATCGGATTAAAGGATAAATGGATGATTGCAGCACCGAATCCACTTTGAGATTGAAAATGGATTGATTGGGCTGACAATCAGATCAGATACTTTGGTCAATTTGGATAATAACCCAAGACGAAGTTTAGGGGATTTGGATGGGGAAAACGATGATTTGATTGGAGAAATGGATGAACGAATACTCAAAACGAGTAAATGATTGACCAAAACAAATGAATGACTACTCGGAACGAGTAAACGACTACTCACAATAGATGAATGATTCTCGAAACGAGAAGATGAAGGCTCATAATGGATGATAGATTACTCGAAACGAGTAAACGAGTGATTAGGACTATTGAACGAGAGTTCAAAATGATAGGAAGGAGGTTTGAAACAGAATGAGTAAACGGATGGTCAGAATGACAGAACGAGAGTTCGAAATGATAGATGAAGGTGCAAAATGGAAGAACGTTTACTCGGAACAAGTAAACGGATGATCGAAATGATAAAACGAGAGTTCATAATGATGAAAGGATGTGTTAAATGGATGAACGTTTACTCAGAACGAGTAAACGGATGATCAAAATGATAGAATGAGAGTTCAGAATGATGAAAGGATGCGTTAAATGGATGAACATTTACTCAGAATGAGTAAACGGATGGTCGAAATGATAGAACGAGAGTTCAGAATGATGAAAGGATGTGTTAAATGGATGAATCTTTACTCAAAATGAGTAAACGAATGATCAAAATGATAGAACAAGAGTTCAAAATGATGAAAGGATGTGTTGAATGGATGAACGTTTACTCGGAACGAGTAAACAGATGATCAGAATGATAGAACGAGAGTTCAGAATGATGAAAGGATGTGTTGAATGGATGAACGTTTACTCAGAACGAGTAGACAAAGAGAATGGTAGGGTATGCTCCCCTCGAGGAGGTAGATGGGGAAGAAAAAGGTGCCCTGTCCAACTTCTCAAAAGTATGAAGTGGTATATGTCATTGGAAAGACCACAAAAAATTGAGAAGATTGGCACTCGAACGGAGGAAAATGGGTAAATAGTGTGGAAATGGCGGGGCATATATGGTTTTCTGTTAGGTCAGGTCTGCCCAAGGAGCAAAAGTTGGTCAAATCTAGCTGAGTAGAGGTCAGGTCTGCCCCTACATGGGTCAGGTCCACCTAAGGAGCCAAAACTGATGAAATTAGGTCCAAAACAGGCTTGAAAAGACCAGTTTTTGGGGCAAGTCCGTCCCTGGATGAGGGTAAGTCCACCCAAGGATGAAAAACTGATGATCCTAGGTCCAAATCAGGCTCCAAATGACCAATTTTTAGGGCAAGTCCACCCAAGGATGAAAAACTAATGAAACTGGGTCAAAATCAGGCTCCAAATGACCAGTTTCTAGGGCAAGTCCGCCCAAGGATGAAAAATTGATTAAACTGGGTCAAAATTAGCTTCCAAAGGACCAGTTTCTAGGGCAAGTCCACCCCTGGATGGGGGAAAGTCCACCCAAGGATGAAAAACTAATTAAACTAGGTCAAAATCAACTTCCAAAGGACCAGTTTTTAGGGCAAGTCTGCTCCTGGATGAGGGAAAGTCCGCCCAAGGATGAAAAATTGATGAAACTGGGTCAAAATCAGGCTCCAAATGACTAGTTTCTAGGGCAAGTCTGCCCCTAGATGAGGGAAAATCTGCCCAAGGATGAAAAACTGATGAAACTGGGTCAAAATCAAGCTCCAAATGACCAGTTTCTAGGGCAAGTCTGCCCCTGGATGAGGGAAAATCTGCCCAAGGATGAAAAATTGATGAAATTAGGGCAAAAACAGTCCCCACAGGACCAGTTTCTAGGGCAGGTCCACCCCTGGATGAGGGCAAGTCCGCCCAAGGATGATTTAACTTGACTTTTGACAAAAAAAGACCAAGGTAAAGGACTAAAAATACAATGGTCACTAATCAGAAGGCTATGGAAAAAATGAAGAAAATCAGACAATCACTGGTTTCGCACAAAGAAGACAAATCAGGCAATCACAAGCCTAAGTCTAGTAGAGAGGAAATGGTCAACAAAGTCCTCTAATATAGGATGAACATGGCTACTAGGGAGTCCTCGATATACACCCGGTATGTGAGGCCCAAACCGTAAACACCAACCCGTTACAAGCGTGAGTCGAGAACCTAAAAGGCTCGGACCAACTCTTCACATCATCCTGATGCTTTGCCAATTACAACGTGGTTGGATTGAGGTACAACTTTCACTCTCCCCCTTTATATACCCTACCAATATGCATGGTTGGAATCATCCTTTGGGGTGATGAAATCCCTAAGCAGGTCCCACTAAGAAAAATAAAATGGGTAGACTCAAAGGATGTGGTAAGCTACAATTTCTTGTCACCTAGGATTGCCGAATGGTGCAAGGGGATTGGATACGTCAAGTAGCTTACCTAAAAACACAACATACAAGGTTGATTGACACACTTTTAATTAAGCTATGTTCCTAATTAGAGGTTAAGAACCCTTAAAATAGTCAAAAAATGCTAAAAAATTGAAATTTCACCTTTTCAAAAAAGTTGCCTAAGGCAAATCCGGTTATCTGTGAGGGAAAATCCGGCTGTCTGTGAGGGAAAATCTGGCTGTTTGTGAGGGAAAATCCGGTTGTCTGTGAGAGAAAATATGGCTTTCTATGAGGGAAAATCCGGTTGTTTATGAGGGAAAATCCGGCTGTTTGTGAGGGTAAATCTGACTGTCTGTGAGGGAAAATCTGGCTGTCTGTGAGGTCGGGTCCGCCCAACTGTGAATTTTTTTCAAAAAAACCACTTTCTCCAATCTGGAAAGGGCAGGTCCACCCCTGGAGAGGGTCCGGTCCGCTTGTGGAGGGCGGGTCCGTCTGTCTGTCAGGTCGGGTCCTCCCAACTGTGAACTGTACCTACAAAAAGTCAAAAAATAGAAAACATGAAAGCAAGAGACCCATTTGTGGGTCCCACCGGGCGTGCCAGAAATGTGATAGGTCAAATTTGAGTGGTTGAAAATGAGTAGCAAACAAAGTAATGCAAATAACACTAAAACAACCTGCACCTCGAGATTAGCCTAGTTGGAATCAACACAAAACAAAAACAACAAGTGGAACCTTTTACCTTGTGTTGAATTGATCCTTTGGTTGGCCCTTCGATCTTCAGTGTTGTATGCTCCTTGGATGGCAAGATGCAAGCTAGATGATGATATGAAGGTGAATGCAAGTGGGTGCAAACATGAAAATGGCTAAATATGGATTCTAGGAAAAATTTGCAAGAGTTTGGCTACAATTCAATGATCTCTCTCAAAATGAGAGAAAAGAGGGGGTATTTATAGAGATTTTGGAAATCTCTAGGGAAATGGATGGTCAAGATTGAGCCACCAAGATCAAGATGTAGGGCCAAGGTGAGTTGAGAACTCACAAGCCCTTACATCTTGACATGTGGCATGAGATATGGCTTAAAAGGGATGATGTGCACATGAGGTGGAAAGATAGTACATGACATGAAGGGAGTACAAAGTACCTTGGGATTGGGACAAGATCTCATAAATAAGGTACTTGTCCCCATGTGGGTGAGAGGACAAGTGGGGAATTAAAAATTCATCAAATATTATCATGGGGATGAGAGAAGGAATTTAAAATTCCTTTAAATGCATTGGGGGATTAAATGTGAATTAAAAATTCACATGGGGAATGGAGATGCCTTGTCCAAAAAGAAAAGCATTTAATGAAGTTGACTAAGGATACATTCCATAAATGATATGGGGATTAGAGATGACCTAATTAGGTGATTAAGGTTGTGCAAGTAGTTGATTAGACTAATTAATGACATGTTAGAAGAGGGTTAGATTTTACATGTGACTTGATGTGACCAGTCAAAGATCACATGGGGAAGAGAAAAAGGAATTTAATATTCCTTAGAAGGATAAAAGGAATTAAAAATTCCTTGAGAGGTTGATTAGGCCAGTGAATGAAGGATTAGAGGAGGGTTAGGTGGCTAAGAGAGATTAGAGGCCAACTTGCAAAAGTTGGAGGATGTGACACATCCTAATCAAGGATTAGGCATGTGCACACCCCTAATGATGAGATTAGAAGATGGATTAAGATTAAATAACAATGATGGAGGATGTGACATAAATAAAGGGAATTAAATAAATGACATATTTATTTAATTCATTTGATGAAAGGGAGAAGGTATTTAATTATTTAACTAAATACCTTAGGGATTAGAAGAAATTTAGAGGGATTAATTAAATAATAGTGATATTACTTAATTAATGCGGATAAGGGGATGTTTAGACAAAAGGGGATAAATTTGGATAAATCAAGTGTCCAAATTTAGGTGTCTACAGGTCCTATTTTGCATCTATAAACCTTATTTAATGCATCTTTCTAAGGATAATCCTGACACATATCAAATAACCAATCATAGTTTAATGATTTTGTTTTGTATGGCCCAAATTTAGTGATATGGGAATCATATACCACCTTGGGCTTATGGTTCCCACCTAAGTTTCAGGGCCTAAACCTAAATTTAGCATTAAACTAAACATTTCTTAAAATTTGTGTCCCAAGCTTAGCCTACTAGGACTCATACACCCCAATTGGCATATGAGTCAAGCTTAGCTTAGACCTATTTTAAATTCAAATTATTAGCAAGATCTTATTTTCCTAGATTTGATGCCAGCTTGTAGTGTTGTAATTTCGAGAAATTTGGCATAAACAAGTATAAATACAAGGTTATTTCATATATGTTCTCCTAGTGAGTTTACAAGTCATCTAGCACTTTTTGAGATCAAGCATTATAGAAAATTGGTGATCAACAGAGTTTACAAGAGCATTTAAGAGTTGATTATTAATCATTTTGGAGCACTATTCAAGAGTCAAGCATCATGTCAAAGTCGTCATGCATCATATTTTTTTTTTAGCTAACATTTATGATGTAGGTTCTTATGATTCAAGCAAAAATTCATGTAAATATCTACAAAATTTAATCAAGATTCAAGATCTACATTCATGATAGCCATTACATATAAGATTCTAGCCTTTATTACAAGGGTTTGGTGAGTTGCAACATTACACGTTTGTCCATTCATCACACCATTCTATTTCATTTCATTTCAAGGTTTGATTACCAAAGTGGGGTTTGACCAAGGAAAACCCCTATCTACTAAGAAAACAAAAAACTTTCCTCTTTGATGTGTGATTTTTTAGATCTAGTTTGAATATTCATTAAAGAGCAAGATTGGAGAAAGTTGTTAAAGTTGGACCACATACATTGCAAGATCATGGAAAGTCACCTACATGTCAGAATTCAGTGTTTCAGACTCAGAGATTGAAAAGGAGAGAAGCTACAGGAGACCACTAGAGGATATCATAGTTTTAGATCAACCCTGATACTAGGAATAAATCACCCCTTGTGGCATATGAGTCCCAATATACCATATTTCAAGCATTTTCTATAGATCCTAGTTTAGCAATTCTAGATTTTGGATTTGGTCTGAAACCCTAAACTGGGACTAAATCGCACCTACTGGCATATGTGTCCCAGTGTGCTTCAAAAGTCATAATTTTGAGATTACATACCTTGTTTCAAGCCTCTTTAGTTTTCTAGGTGCACCTCTGTTTATCTCCAATTTGTTATTCTGATTTGAGTTCATTTTATAGGTCATTGAAATGATGAAAATATGGTATGGTGATATCATATGGTTTTAGGACATAGAGCACACCCACTTCCCAATTTCATTCAAGGATAACCCTAGAGATCTTAATGCAAAGGAGAAAGAGATCTTACAATAGGGATATCCTAGGGGATAAATATAGATTAATGAGGGGTTCACCACCAAGTAAGAACTTGGAAAGACAAATGCAATGCAAGTTAAAATGAAAAACTCTAATGTGATGAAAACTTGAACTAAATGACCTAGTAATGCATATAAAATAGAATAACAAGTTGTGAAATGAAATATGTGCACCTAGGAATCTGAAGATGACTGGAAGGAACTCTAAAATGCTATAAATTTTAACTTTTTGACCTAGTGGGACCCATTCACCATTCTGGGCGAATAAATCCCAGATTTGGATTTCTACACAGGAATGTGTTTCATGCAAAATGGTATCTGAATCTACAAAAATCTTTAGAAAACACCTACAGTGGGACTCATGGAAAATCAATCCCATTCTACATTTTTAGGAATTCAAAGTTTGAATCTGTTCTTCTCAGTCTGCTCAATCTACTTCTCTAGGTTTCCCGATCTGAAACTCTGATTTCGGGGTTGTAGGTGATCTTTTAGTGAATATTACAACCTTGCAAATGAGGAAACAATTCCAACAACTTTCTCCAAACTTGTAGCCTAGTCTTCAATGATCCTTCAAGTCTTTAAAGCACCTAGATCTGAAATTACACAAAGAAAGAGAGAGAAAGTGTTGATTGTTAGGGAATACAAGTTTGCCTTGGTCAAACCCCTTTTAGGTAATTATATACCAAATAGTGAAGCAATGAAATGAGGACATGAAAAATGAACAATGCTACCTTGAATGATGCCTTGTAAATGATGCTTTGTAAATCTGCAACTCAACATGAAATGGCCATGAAGGATGTAGATCTTGATCTTGAAAATAGGAGCAAAACAATGCTTGATCTTGGATCTTCAATGCTACATCACAACACTAGCTCAATGACATACTTGATGCTTGATATGCTTGACATGATGATGGATCTTGAATTTCTATAAAAATTGATGAAGAATTCTACTCTTGAATGCTATCTTAATGATCTTGTAAAGTATTGGAATGCTTAACTCTTGCTTGCTTGACTTGATATTATGTAGGCTTAATGAAATAATGATTTAAAATATTTTTTATAGAGGCAAGGCACTCAAATGACTGTTTATTTGATCCCAAAGGCTGACATAGAAGAAATTTGAACTTAAAACCAAATTTTCCTACTTAAAACCTCAAAAATAGGCCAAATGGGACTCATTCGCCATTTGTGGTGAATGGGTCCCACCTGGATGGGACTCATTCGCCCAAAGTGGTGAATGGGTCCCATAGGACCTATTTTGACTTCTAAAGTGTCAGGGAGTGTATAAATTAAGTTTATATGTTGATATTGTCGAGTTTTTGATCGAAATATGCCTTCGGATTCAAAATATAGGGTCTTAGGGGCCTATTAATGATGATATGAATTCCATAAATGCAAGAGGGCCCAAAATCCAATGTGAAAGTGTAAATAAATATACTTCACAATATTAAATTAAGGAAAAATTAGGTCAATTTATCTTAAAAAGGCCCTAAATCCAATGTGAACGTGTAGAACATATTACAACACTAGATTAGGTCCACTTTGTTTACAAGCCTCCTAAATTTAATGTGAAAGTGTAAATAAATACACTTTACAACACTAAATTAAGGAAAGGTTAAGTTTATTTAGCTTAGAAGGGCCCAAGACCTAATGTGGATGTGTAAAACTCATCACAACACTAGATCAAGGTGATATCAGGTCTAATTTATCATTAATTATTCCCGAATTAAGCAACGAAAAGGCATACCCTTTTTCCGTCATTACATCTAGCCCCCACTTTAGTGAGAGGATGAACTTGCTTCAAACTCACACTAAAGTATACATTCAAAAGGGGTCCAAGTGTACCGATGCGGATGGTCTAGGATAACAAAGATCGAGGAGGAGGTCAAGCCCCCAGGATCCAAGATCCTAAGTTAAACCAACATAAGCACAAAAGGACACACACAAGGTGTATAATATGCAGCATCAAGATATGCCATTGACACATTTTGACTCAAATTCTGACGAAAGTTCGTCAAAACTTTGACAAAATTTTGTTAGAATTTGAGTCAAAATGTATCAGTGTGCAAACATGCAATGTCAATAACTAGAAGAAAGCAAAACAAAAATAAGAAATAAAAAAGTTGGATCAAGCTTCGAGTGTTTGTTCAACATGATGTGGATCTAATCTAAGTTGTTTGTCCAAAACTGTGCACTCACTCTAAGGCAATGAAAGTCTTGGATGTCCGTTGGATGAGTAATCCAAGAAGTTGAGACACATACGGCTGCTATGTTCTCACACACACACACAAATGGCTAAGGGAAAGTCATCACCTCAAATCGGCTTCCCCTCAAACCATACCAAAGTTATACCTCCTTATAACTTTGATAAGGCACCACAAAAAAATTGTTTTTGAGCTTCATGAGACAAGTAAAAATTTGTATGCTTGGAGCTCATGAACAAACAAGATGGCTCCATAGGCATGCAAGATGTGTTATGCAAGGTGGCCATATAACAAATAGTGTAAGGAGTGTTCAAAGGGATTTTGCTTAGTTCATGTAAGGTCTCTTCTTAGGGAACATTGTGCCTAATGTCTCCAAGAGAGGACAAGTCAAATAAATATCACACTCTTGGAGGAAATCAAACCCAATGACACCACCAAGAAAAGGGCGCATCGCAAGAAAAAATAAAATCCCACAATGAAACATGAGTGTCGATGTATGCCCCCACTTTAAAGCAGTTGCTAACACCATTATTGTGAGCAATTGCTTTAAAGTAGAAGAAGACATGAGAGGTTATTTGGAAAGCCCTATGCCAAACTTCATATGTTTTTGAATTGAACTACATCATGAATAAGTATGTCACTTGCAAGTTAACTTAAGGCATGTCATCCACATCCCAAGCTTTCTCTTATATGTACATGAAAGGTGATCAAATAGCCAAAGGAGACAACAAAAAGTGACATATGAGGACAAGGCTACCTAACCCCATGCCCCCACTTAGTGCAAGACAAGGATGAGCCGAATAGCATAAAAATAAGTTTTAGTTAGAGGAATTAGGTGCTTCAACACAAGGAAGAGCACCACACTTTTTGAGATGCTGAATTTTTTTACTCAAAGCCTTACATTCATTAGTGGAATGATCATGAACTCTATGATATGTGCAAAATGAATTCTTGTAGTAAAATTTCTTTTGTGTTCTTGGAGGGATAGATATCAAATGATCTTGGAGGAGTCTCGACAAGATACTCTCTTGATCAATATTAGAATATGTTCCTTTCTTTGTGCAAGATTTCATACACATGCTAACTAATAAGGCCTTAGATGAAAAAAGAGATAAGGGAGGTAAACCTAGATCTTTCTTGAAAGATTATGGTATATCAATTTGCTTTGTTTGTTCATTGCAACCATGTGTAGGAGGGAGATCGTATCCAATACCATAAAAATCTTCCAAGTCAGATGAATGGGGTTTATGTTGTTCAGAAGGATTGACTTCTTCACGAGAACACAAATCCTTTTTAAAGTTATGTATCGTCCCTTCATGAGGGATGTGAGTTATATAGCCCCCATCACCACCATGGGGTAATGTTGTAGAACTAAGTTGAGCGAATGAAACACAAGGTTGTTTTGGTTTAGATTGTGAGATTTTGCACTCTCCTATAAAGGAAGGTGTAAAACCCCAATTGTTAGTAGAACTTGTATCTAAAAAGGAATCATTTGTATATGATTCTTTGGACTTTGAGGGTGATATTTTGGAAACTTTATTGAAACGAGGCGTGAAATCTAACAACCCCCAATTATCACTAAAGATTTTAGGGTTGAAATCAACTTGTATAGGTTCAACTTTTGATCTTGGAATGAAAGTATTAGGGAAGTTGGAAGTGTTGTGATCATATGATTCATAGCTTCGTTCATCTACTTCAACTATGTATATCTTGTTGTTGTATTCAAATTTCATTGTATAGTGGAGAATAGATGGGACTCCTTTCATAGCATGAATCCATGGTCTCCCTAGGAGAAGATTGTATGAAATATGTCCTGGCATGATATGGATAGGGGTAGGCAACACTACAAGTATGGCCTTAATAGGTAATGTGATCATTCCTAGTGGTTGCCTAGTAACATCGCCAAAGCCATGAATGTGAATATAACTAAGCTGAATAACCCTCTTGTCCATTCCAATTTTGTCTAGGAGGTCAATGTTGTACAAACATTAATTTATGCTTCATTCTCTATGAGAGTGCACTTAACAATAGTTTCATTAATGATCACCTTTACCATCAAGGCTTAATTTTTGTTTTGAGTCTCAAGTGGGGGTAATTCATGTTTAGGGGATGTGATTTTTTATTGTGACTTGCATGGGATGAAAGGAGGATGTTACATTATTCAATTTCATATAAGATTGGATCTCCTTCATCTTTATTTGCAATATTTCTTGAAATAGACACTTGTATGTAGGTGATAATTGAATAAGTTGCCACATAGATATATTAGTGGGAGTTTTTTTAAGGTCTTCAACACTAGGAACAATATGTTGAGGCAATGGTGATGTTGCAAGAGTGATTTGTGGTCCCCTACATGTTTTATCAACTGTGTTATATCTTAGTTGTTGCAAAACATTCATAAATTGCATCCTAGATTTCAAGAAATCTTTTATTTTCTTATGTGATTCACTAATGGGAGGTGACTTAGGAAACTCACTAATTAAAGGAGATCCAATTTGTGTTGTCATAACATCAATAAGCTTGCACTTATTTACATAATACCTTAGTGAAGAGGAATCTAATGTTAGTTCATCATCCTCATCTAAGGAAGCCCCATTACATGTGTCAATGTTTAGATTTTCTTGCACCATGATATCCTCCCTAGGAGTAGAGTTTTTAGGAGAACTACAAACTAAATGTTCATAACATTCAAAGGTTGATTCTTCTCAAATGATTTCATCACAAGTAGGGGAATGATCAATGGTTGGATTGTCTTGTTCATCAATAATTTTATTGTCTTATCTTGTTCCATAATGTTTTCTGACATAAGATTCTCATGACTTTCATTAGTTGTGTTTACTAACATTAAAGTGTCTTCTTCACAACTAGGAGAAGAACAAATGTGATTGTCAAGATTATCCAAATTTTCACTTGTTTGTCTCAAAATGTCTTCCAAAATAGGATAGGTAGAGAAATAAAGATGGTTATCCTAGATCTTGAAGGTTTGCTTATCTAACACCAACATATCCTCATTATTATCACAAGATGAGAAGATATTGGGAGATGAATGTAGGTAGGTTTCAATGATATCTTGTTGTGTTGTGTGATCATCATGATTGCCTATTGTTATGTCCTCGTGTTTAGTAATGTCTTGCCTAATAGGAGAGGTAAGAGGAGAGAAACAACTCGGGTTCTCAAAACTCTCATTGATTAGTTCTTCTAACACTACAATATCTTCTTTGGAAATAGAAGAGGTATTACAATAAGAAAAAATGTGATTGTCATGATTACCCAAAGTTTCTTTCACTAGACTAACCTCACTGATAGAAGGCATGCTAGGAGAGGGATCAATGATGAACAAAAAGAGATGGGAAAGGACCTCATACTCATACACACTTATCAAAAGTTTCTTACAACACTCAACAAGATTTGGCAATAGAACATGAAGTATGATGACTATAGATTTTTGCAATGAAAACATGATGTAATGATTGTCCTACAAATTTGAAATGCAACAATGATAAAACAAACATGCAAAAGGATAATGCAATTTTCATATTTTGAATATGACAATTGACTGATTATGCTATGTAACAATATAAGAATGCAAATTTGAAAGTAAGCAATGCATGAAATGATCCAAATTAAGCTAGATCTAATGAAATGCATGTAATAGAAACTCAATCATTTAAAAAAGATAGTTAATGGTAGAAAATAGAAGTGCAAAAACAAGGTTTTAGATGCTAGAAAAGGCAGTTTCAGAAGTGCACTGGGATTGATTTTCCCAAGGTGGAAAATGAGTCCTAGTAGGGTTTATTTAAAAAAGAAGAAGATATTTTAAAGTGATTTTTATGCTTTTTAGTTTTTATGATGTGTAACCTAAGTGTAAATGTAGTTTTCAAATAATTTTCAATGATTTGAGATGCAAAAATGCAACCTATATGCACTTTCACTAATGCAAAATTTAGAAATCCTAGATGCCAATTAATTAATGAAAACCCTAATGAAAAGTCAATGCAAGCTAGATCTAGGATGATGATGGACTCCAAATCAATAAAGAAGGTATTCTAAATATAGGTTCACCAAAATGAAATGATGAAAATATGGTATGGTGCTATCATATGGTTTTAGGACATAGAGCACACCCACTTCCCAATTTCATTCAAGGATAACCCTAGAGATCTCATTGCAAAGGAGAAAGAGATCTTGCAATAGGGTTGTCCTAGGGGTTGAATATAGATTAATGAGGTGTTCACCACCAAGTAAGAACTTGGAAAGACAAATGCAATGCAAGTTGAAATGCAAAACCCTAATGTGATGCAAACTTGAACTAAATGACCTAGAAATGCATATAAAAAAAAATAACAAGTTGTGAAATGAAATATGTGCACCTGGGAATTTGAAGATGACTGAAAGGAACTCTAAAATGCTAGAAATTTTGAATTTTTAACCTAGTGGGACCCATTTTCCATTCTAGGAAAATCAGTCCCATATCTAGATTTCTGCACAGGAACAAGTTTTAGGAAAAAGGGTATCTAAATCTACAAAAATATCTGGAAAACACCTACCATGGGACTCATTTTCCACTTGTGTAAAATCAATCTTGTTACTCTTTTTCAAGAATTCAAAGTCTGAATATATTCTTCTCAGTCTGCTCAATTTGCTTCTCCAAGTTTCTGGATTCAAAACTCTGATTTTGGGGCTGTAGGTGACCTTTTAGTGAAGATTACAACCTTGGAAATGAGGAGACAATTCCAACAACTTTCCCCAAAATTGTAACCTATTCTTAAATGATCCTTCAAGTCTTCAAAGCACCTAGATCTATAATTACACAAAGAAAGATAGGAAAAGTGTTGATTGTTAGGGACTAGGGGTTTACCTTTGTCAAACCCCTTTTAGGTAATTAAACTAAATGATGAAACAATGAAACAAGGACATGAAACATGAAAAATTCTACCTTGAACGATGCCTTGTAAATGATGCTTTGTAAATCTACAACTAAACATGAAATGGCCATGAAGGATGTAGATCTTGATCTTAACAATAGCAATAGAACAATGCTTGATCTTGGATCTTCAATGCTACATCACAACACTAGCTCTTGATTACATGATTGATGCTTGATATGCTTGACATGATGATGGATCTTGAATTGCTACAACAATTGATTCTTCCCTTCAATGCCTTAAAAATGATCTTGAATGCTAGCTTGATGATCTTGTAAAGTCTTGGAATGCTTAACTCTTGCTTGCTTGACTTGATATTATGTAGGCTTAATGAAATAATGATTTGAAATCTTTTTTATATAGGAAAGGTACTCAAATGACCATTTATTTGATTCCAAAGGCCAACATCTACAAGAAATTTGAACTTAAAACCAAATTTTCCCACTTAAAACCTCAAAAATAGGCCAGATGGGACTCATTCACCATTTGTGGCAAATGGGTCCCATAGGGCCTATTTTGATTGCTAAAGTGTCGGGGAGTGTGTAAATTAAGTTTATATGTTGATATTGTCTATTTTTTTTATCGAAATATGCCTTGGGAAGCAAAATATAGGGTCTTAGGGGTCTATTAATGATGATATTAAGGCCATAAATGCAAGAGGGCCCAAAATCCAATGTGAAATTATAAATAAATATACTTTAAAACATTAAATTAAGGAAAAATTGGGTCAATTTAGCTTAAAAGGGCCTAAATCCAATGTGAACATGTAGAACATATTACAACACTAGATTAGGTCCACTTTGTTTACAAGCCTCCTAAATTTAATGTGAAAGTGTAAATAAATACACTATACAACACTAGATTAAGGAAAGGTTAAGTTTATTTAGCTTAGAAGGGCCCAAGACCTAATGTGGATGTGTAAACCTCATCACAACACTAGATCAAGGTGATATCAGGTCTAATTTATCATTAATTATTCCTGAATTAAGCAAGGAAAAGGTGTACACTTTTTTTCATTACAGTCATATCATTAAGTTTTTCATTTTACTTTCATTACTTATCTTTCCAAGCCTTTTCTTGGTGGTGAACCCCCTTATTTTCTTTAATCATACCCTAGGACACCTTATTGCATATATCTTTCCCTAATTCCATCCCTAGATTGATATCTCTAAGGTTTCCTTGAATGAAACTTGAAGGAAACAGGTGGATGAATCCTAATCCCACTGTAGTTCTATCTCCCAAAACATAAAACTACACCCATTTTCTTCATTTCACATAAGAATTATGGAGTATGATATAATTAATCATCATGATGATTCACCATATTCATAAAGGACTAACTAAAAAAAGGTAAAAAAAATGATGAAATAAATCCACATAATGGTAAAGCATAGATAAAAGACAAGACTCAAAAACCCCCAATGAGCATAACCTTTTAGACAAATATATTATAAGGAACTCTTATTCTTGTGGAAGTATCTCATAGGAACTAAACCAAGCATGATAAAAATAAAATAAATAAGGTGTCTTTTGTCCTGAAGTTACCGTGATAATGATATTCATAAATTTTTGGTTTTCCAAACTAGATTAATAGTTGGACCAATGTCCAAGTGTTATTCTTCAATATATACTAAGACTGTGAAACATTCAAGCTCATTGTAAATAAAGGTGATAGTATATTCAAACTTAAATGACCAAATAAAATTGGTGTTAAAAGGTATAGATTGTAGCCATAATACAAATATGTGTTATTCTAGAGATTATTTTGAAACATTGATCAAGGTATGGTCCTATATGCCACAAAAGGGTTCATGGGTAAGGATATGGTAATTGGATGGATGGATGAAATTGATGATCCCAAATGTATAAAGTAATTATAGATAAGAGGATAGTGGAATATAATACTTGAAATCTATGAATAAGTTTTCATCATAATTCTTTCCCAAGGTGCCATAAAAATAGTTTTCACCAAAAGATGATTTTTTCTCATGACTTATTTTTTTCAATAATTTTTTTGTCTTTTCTGGGTGTTAGACATGACACCTATGAATATGTTTTCATCACATGGTGACCACTAAAAGGATTTTTAGAAATGGTTTTCATCAAAGAGTTATTTTTTTACTATATTTTTAATGCTTTTGTTATTTAATTTTGTTATATTTTTTTATTTAGTTTTTTTGGTATATTTTGATTGACAAGGATGATATCTTAGGCATAGAAAAACTTAATATGAATGAATATCAAGGGGTTATCTAGATCTTCTTCATTTGTATTAGGTAAATTTTTAGGCCCCTAAGCCTTATTTTATTGTAGTGATGTAATGTCTTAGCCAATTGGGCTCAAATTTACCTTTATTGTCTTTGCCTTGATCAGTGTTTCACTAATTTGTATTATCGACTAGGTCGCACATTTCATACTCTCTATTAAACATAGATATTTTTTATAGTTGAAATAGAGATAATCTTGTAGACCTTCTATTGATCTAGAGTTGTGACTTGATGTTCATCCAAGAGGTTTAATTCATGCAAGTGTTTTGTTTGACACCTTAGCTTGACAATTTTGTTAAGGGTAGTAAGGAGTGGACTATTTGTGTCAAATATGGAATTTATTATAAAAACATGGTTTGTACTTCATGGTTCTTAAAGGAATAGAAATTATTGTTAATGATAGAACTTATAATACCATATCAATAGATGATTTGATTAAGGATGAATTTTTAAATTCACTTTTTGATCACATATCCCTCCCTTCCTCCTCTTCCTCCCTCCCTCCCTCATCTCTCTCTCTCTCTCTTCTCACCCACCTTCCCTCTTTACTTCTCTCTATCTCACATATCCCTCTCTACCTTTCTCTCCATTTGTACCTCTCCCTCCCTCCTCCCTCTCTCTCAATCTCTCTACCTTCCTCTCTTCCACCTTCAGTCTTTACTTCTCTCTCTCTCACCTATCCCACTCTCTCTCAATATCTCCACCTTTCACCTTCCCTTTCTACTTGTAGTAATGCAAAAAGTATCATTTTTCCTTACTTGATTTGGGAATAATTATCATTGAATTAACCTAATTTTTCCTAGGTTTAATGTTGTAATGTGTTGTAACACATTCACATTGATTTTGGGCCCTCTTTTAATAAAAATAAACTTAATGTGTACCTTATTTAAGTGTTGTAAAGTGTTGTAACACACTTTCACATTTATCTAGGATCTTCTTAATTAATTTTGGTTAATTTCAGTTAATTAGCCCTTTTAATTCAAATTTGAGCCTTATTTGTGACACCTCCCGAGGATCTATCCTGAGACCCACAATTCAAATTACATAACATTTAATTCAGAAAAATCAAGGTCCTAGAAAATGGTGCTAGGACCCATTCGCCTTAGGTGGAAAATGGGTCCTCCCTCTATAGGACACCCCTTTATTAGTTGATTTCACATGGGTTTTAGTGATCTTTCATCCCCCGAAGGAATGGTCCTAGAAAATAGTGCCAGGACCCATTCGCCCTAGGTGGCGAATGGGTCCTCCCTTAATGAGGACCCCCCTTTTGAATTTCATTGTGGCAGGAATCTAATAATGTTTATCTCTAGATCTGGTGTCGGCTTGAATTGTTTGAATTTTAGGGTTAATTCACATTGTTTCTCCTAGAAAGTTCAAGTTATCATAAGAGTACATTCACAAGAGAATTATAGAGCATTTTCAAAGGCATTTCAATTTTTTTATCAAGAGTTTATTGCAGAAATTCAATATCATATCATCATTTCAAGGGTTTGATGCATTCATGCATGTTGTTGAGCTAAGAAAGCTGATGTAGCATTGAAGATCTACTTGCAAGCATTGTTCACATCATATTCAAGGATCAAGATCTACATTCCTTATGGCCACTACATGTTAGATTTCTTATTTGCATTACAAGACAACATCCAAGGTATCTACATTGCATCGTTTCATGTTTCATGCTTCAATTTCATTATCTAATCATTTGGTTTAATTACCTACAAGTGGTTTGAATTAGGAAAACCCCTATTCCCTAGCAATCAACAATTTTTTCTTCCCTTAAATGTGTATTTGCAGATTTATAGGTTGAAGATCAAGTGGAGAGAAATTTTGAAGCAAAATTGTCAAAGTTGTCAAGTTGCAAGATTGACCTTTAAAGTGCAATAACGAAGAATTAAAGCTACATAATTAAGTATAGGTTTTCATGAGTTGACAATTGGGAATATGAGAGTGCAGACATTAAGGAAAACAACCTATATCTTAGTTTTAGAAACTCTATCAGGGATCCATTCGCCACTAAAGGCGAATGAGTCCTTTGTGCCCTAAAAATAGGCTTCTTGCAGCAAGGTACACACCTTTTTGAGCTCTAAAAACTCCCCTCATAGTTGCTATAATAGTTAGGTATCATTTCTGATTGTTATTTGCATCTTTTGTCTCTCATAATTGCATGTTTCATAGCATTGAAAATTAGTGGTTCATCACTTTGATTGACTCATTTTGGTGAACCCTATTTTCACATGAAACACTACTCTCTATATCAACTCCTCTCTCTCCCTCTCTCTTAATCTCTTCACCTTCCTCCTTCCCCCCTCTCTCTCTCTCACCTATCCCTCTCTACCTCTCACTCCCTCTCACTCCCTCTCTCTCCATCCTTCTCTACTTCTCTCTATCCCACCTCTCTCTCTCTCTCTCTCTCCCTACATACCTCTACCTCACTTACCCCTATCTACCTCTATCTCCCTCCCTTTTCCCTCTCTCTCTTGCTCTCTCCTTCCCTCTTTGATTCTTTGTATTTTTATCTCCCTCCTTCCTCCCCTCTCTCTCTCTCTAAATCTATCCCATTAACTTTCTACTTATCTCTATATCACCTACCCCACTCTCTTTTTCTCTCTCCTTCCTTCTCTACTTTTGTCTATCTCACTTTTCCCTCTCTCTCTCTTTCTCTCTCACTATCTCTTCTTCCCTCTCTACTTCTATCTATCTCACCTCTCTCTCCCTCACTACTTCTCCCTCCCTCCTTCCCTCTCTCTCTCTCTCCTCCCCTCTCTACTCTTGTCTATCTAACCTTTCTCTCCCTACCTACATCTCCTTCCCTCCTTCCCTCTCTATTTATCTCCCTCTCTATCTCATCTCGCTCTCTCTCCATCCTGCCATTCTCTCTCTACTTATCTATATCACTCCTCTCCCTCTCTCTATCTTTCTCTCCCTACCTCACTCCTTCCCTATCTACCTATCTCTCCTCATCTCTATCTCTCTTCTTACCTCTTCCTACATGAAGAGAGAGAGAGATGGATGGATAAATGGATATATCTTGTAGACATTTTTACCATGCCATATTTTTGAAAGCCTAAGAGAAATCTAGGGCATTATGGATATAGTGATAACATCTTTGGAGCACTCATAGTTAGCTTTAGAATTCATGTATAGTCAAGCTCTAGAAGATTTATAAGTCAAGCTTCAAAAATTAAGATGTAAAAGTTGAGATCCAAAAAATCTCTAAAAGTTGAGCTCTAATATGGTTGACTCTAGAAGCTCTAGAAGTTAAGCTCCAAATGGTCAAACTCTAAAAAAATTAGAATTTTAGTTTCAGAATGGCTGATTTTTGAAAGAGCTATGGGAAAGAACAATTTTAGATCCAAAAGTATATAATGAGCATGAAAGAGACTTAGGATTAAGGAGGAGTGTTTGAATTTAATTATCTTGAGTCAAAGTATTAATTTCACATGTGTACCTCACCCTTGACTAGGATCTCTTAGACCTTGCAAGTTACATTTCTCTTGCAACCATGAAATAACAATAAATTTTGGGGACTCTAGGTCTAATGCCTATCTTTGGAAATATTTGAATAATAGTTCATTTTGGGGCATGAACTATAGATTTTTGGCAAAAAAAGACTCTCTAGCTCTTCTAGGGTTTTTCACCTAAAAGGAGAGAGGTAGGCCAAAAATGTTAGCTAGGTTCACTAAAATTAAGAATTGCATGATGTTATTATGCATAAATGAGATGATCTAGATGCAATAAAGTACTGAATTTTTTTGATTAAACATGCAAAACTAGTGAAATATGAAATGTTTGAAAACACATTGTGTAATATAAAAAGACCTAGAAATGGATGCAAAACTTAATAGAAATTAATCAAACTGAAAGTGTGCCCTTGAAATGTGGATGAAGACTAGAAATAACATTTTAAATGTTGTTGATGCTAATTTTCAGACCTGGTGGTACTCATTCACCATTCTGGGCGAATTAGCCCCAATTCTGCAAAACTGTGCCAAAACCTGTTTTTGACAAAAGGATATCTAAAAATGTAGAAAACTCAAAATTTATCCTAGAGTGGGACTCATTTTCCACCCATGGAGAATGAGTCCACTTTTTAATTTTTGTATTTTCAAAAGTGGAATCTGGAGCTTCCGATCTGCACATTGACTTCCTACAGGTGTATGCTTCTGAAACTCTGATTTACAGTTCTAAAAATGAGTTTTTGTTGATAATTTGACTTTTTGAATGAGGAGAAGACTTTAGAAACCTTGAAACTTTATCTTAAATGATTTCCAAGCTTCCAAGAGTCATAAATCTACAAATACACAAGGCAAGAGAGAGAAATGTTGAATGTTAGGGCATGGGGGTTTGCCTTGGTCAAACCCCTTTTAGTAATTAAACCAAAATAATGAAATAAAGTAATGAAGGATACAATAATGGAGTTGATTACATTTCCATGATGAATGATCTTGGATTTCTGCAGCAATGGAGGAAGATTCAACCCTTGAATGTCTTTAGGAGCTTTCTTGATGTCTTGTAATGATAAAACCCTAAGTTGCTTGACTTGAGATAGAAGAATGATGGATGAACGAATTATAAGAGATAAGAGATGTGAAAATGAGTTAAAAGACTTATATTTATAGGAAATTCATCTATTTTTCTCATTAATACCTCATCACAGGCCGACATGAAGCAATATTAAACTTAAATTTCACTTTTGTTCTCGCTCAAAGGTCAAAATTGAGCCAAATGGGACTCATTCACCACCCATGGTGAATGGGTCCCTCCTGGATGAGAATGATTCACCATGCATGGTGAATGGGTCCCTTAGCAGCCAATTTGACAGCTCAGATGCTAGGAGATAAGGAAATAAGAACTAAAATGCAACTTTGTCAAGTATTTGATCAATTTAAGCCTCAGGATGCACAATATGGGTTAATAGGGGCCTATTAATGATGATGTAAATGTCAATTAGGGCTTGGGAAACATAAATCAATGCGAAAGTGTGATTAAATACACTTTACAACACTAAAATGAGGTCCACATAGCCTAGGAAGGCGCAAGAACCAATGTGAATGTGCAAGACACATTACAACACTAGTTTAATATTAGGTTTAAGTTATAAGCCTTCTAGATTAGTGTAAGGATGCCATTAAACACATTTTATAATTTTGAATTAAAGGAAAATGGGTTCATTAAGTCTAGAAAAGTGTGAAAGTCCTTTACAAGACTTTACAACACCTTTACAAGACATCGTTAAAAGCATGTTATTTGATTTGCAAGTATCCAAGTCCTAGTGTGGATGCATAAAATGCCTCACAACACCTGAATCAAGGCCTCATTAAGTCCAATTTATCATGAATTAATCCCATGTCAAGCAAAGGGTACTTTTTTCTACGGTGCAGGGGGAAATTTATTATGGTAGGTGAATTTTGAAAAGAGAACAGATAAAAAGGAAAAGAAAAGATGAGAAGTAAACAATTAGTAGAAGAGTGTAGCAATGTAGAGAAGAGTTGAGAAAATAAACTACAATAGTGATACATGTGTGGAGAAGAATAGGGAAGAAGAAATTGTACAACAAGAACTACAAGATGCACACAATGGCTATGAAAATGCAACTTCAATTTTTTTTATGATTAGTATGTAACAATCTTGTTGTAATAGATATTTTGACATAAATAGAAAATATAGTTTATCTATTTTATGAATCTTGCTCTTCTCGTTTAATCTTCATAGTTTTCTTTGTTTGGTCTTATTTCCATCATCTAAGACTAACTCATTGTATTCAACAAGATGAGAAATATTTTAATTTGAGAATATGTGTTAACATCAAAAGAACTACTTGTTATTTTTGATAATAGGTTTTTTAGGGTGTCATTTTTGGAGAGGTTTTAGAACCTAATTTTTGATAGGGTTTTCATGAGACAATTTTTTTGGTCTTAATAGAATTCCTAAACTTTTAGTTTTAGATTTAAGGGGTATGTTAGGGGTGGAGTTGGAAATTTTTTCCACCAACTTAGTAGGATTTTCTACTAAATTTAGATTCTTACAAATAAATTTAAGATTTTTTTTGGATTGAAACATTCTTATTGAATCGTCAATTTTTTTAAAATAGTTAAATTATTTAGCATTAGTTATTTCTTTAAAAACTAATTTAACTATTAAATTAGTAAATTTTGGAGCTTAAAATTTTAAGCTTATCTAATACTACAAAATTTATAGAACCACTTTAAAATTTCTAAAAATATTTAACAATATTTCCTCAAATATTTTACAAAATCACACTCCATAAATTTGGAACCTTATTTAACCCTTAAACATGTATGCTTTTTACAAACATCAAAAACTTTCATAAATACTTTATACTATAGATAAAAATAAAAAATTTAACTAATAAATTATTAAATCTTAACTATTAAGCATGAAAAATATACAATACACTTCCAACAGATGAAACAAAATGAATGATAATAAATAATGGTATTGAAGAAACTAATGGATGTATCAAGATTACTTTTATCCAAGGAAAATGCTTGTATGTTATACATGGGAAGTTGATGCAGGGCCATCCGGGCAAATTGGCAATCAACATCAATAAAGTATTTTATTTTCATGTTTAATTTTGCATTTTGTTATGGGTTGGAGATTCAAAAGCATCTTGTTTTGTGTTTGAAAGATAAAATCTTCATTTACCAATACTTGAATTTTCATTTTAAAAATCAGAGGCAAACAGTACATATTTAATGTGATTTTAAAATTATTGTATTATTTCAAGGCTTGAAGGGTTTAAGGGGGTCCATTGGGATATTAAATGGGACTTGAAAATAAGAATTAATATTCATTCTATCAATTTGGATTCCTATAGAAGTTTCATAAGGCAAGTGACCTTTAACCTATTCTTGTCTTATTGGGTGCTTAAAATGGTAGAAAAGATAGTCATTTTTGGAAAAAATAATGATTGAATCCTTAAGTACCAAAGGAGGAGAACATGGTTTTGTATTTTCTTAGTTTTATAAATTAATATTCATTAGTAGGGAATTTTATATGGTGAAGCAACATTAACAACACATTTTGGAAGCAAAACTATGTCTTTATTTCATTTTTTTGTGAAGGAATTTCAAAGGTCAAGTTGAGGGAAATGAAAGAGCAGATTTGGGTGCCACTTTTTTGTTCTTTGTAAGGTGTATGAACATATAAAATACATAATTTAATGGTGTAAAAAGGTAGCAACCAACAACATCAAGGTTGGAGAAATAACTTGCAGGTTGTGAGAGTTGCACAAGAAAGAGTGTAGAAAATCAACTTGTGAAGAGAAGAGGAATAGAAGAAGAGAAAAGGAATTTTGTAGGTGTGTTGTAGGTGTTCAAGGAAGCCATGAGAGATAATTAATGAAGGGGAAATTTAGATTTCATAATATGAGTGAAGCCAAAAAGGTTTGAATACATGAGGATTTGAAGACTCATAGATAAGATGTGTCTAGAAAAGCTTGTAATTTTTTTTTAATTTTATTAAATGTTGAATCTTCTATATATGTAATTAATCATGAGGAATTATCATGTATGAATGTGTGTGAATGTTGAAATAAAGATATGTTTCATATTTATTTTTTGTTTATATGTTAATGTGGATTGGATGACATGTTAAGGGTGCAAGATTGGGTAGTTTGATAAGACCCTCTAATCTTGTTTGCATCAATTAGTATTAGAGCAGGGTATCTTGAGAGTGGAGAGAATCCATCAGGACCTACAGGTAGAGTAAAATAAGTGTAGTAAATAAGAGCTTATGTGAGGATTGTTGTAGGTAGAGAGAAGCCCTAAGTAATCAAGATCTTGGGAGTCACAAACAGAAGTGTGATTGTAGATTGTTGAGCATGAGGTGAGAGTTGTGAAAAGATTGCAGCAAATGAGATGGGAATATTATTGAGGAAGAATCCCATAATATGGGATGGATGGAGATAGTAAGAAAAGAGGAAGATTTTGGTAATGGTGGCTGATATAAATGTAAGATTGAGTAGATTAGAAACATGACACCGTGGAGAGGATATCAACAGTGAATAGGTTACAGTGAAGACATTCCATGAGGAAGGCATGGAGAAAGAAGAAGAAAAGAATGAACAAGAGGATGCAAGTGTAGCAATGATGATGGTAGAAAAGAATAAAGATGAAGCTCTAGAGGATGTGATTGTAGTGATGGAATGTGAAGAGATTTCAAATGGTGAAGAAAAGGATGAATTAATGTTGTAGATTATGGTGATAGAAGAAGAGTGGTTTGGTAAGCTTGTTGATGGAGGAAAAAGATGAATATTGCAGCAAAGGAAAAAGAGGTAATCTATGACCATTTTAATTTAATTTGTGATTATTCTTCCATAGTGAGAGTAGAAGAGGGTGTTGTAGAGGATAAAGTTGTAGCTATAGATTTGTGTGTAGATGTTGCATGTTTGTGTGGAGAAATTGTAGATGATGCTACAAGTCAAACTTAGTGGAGGTGGTCGATTTATGTTGGGTCAAAACCCATGAAAAAGGAGAAGATTAAAGAGATTATTTGGTGGAGGAGGTTGGATAATGGTGGGTTGAACCCCACAAAGGAGGAGAGGAGAGAAGAATAAATTTCCTTTACCATAAACATTTTTATGGGAGTGATATCTGTAGTTCAATTATGTCATGTCTCGATGATGAATTTGGCATAAAATGTGTCAAGCATGATCGATTTGAATTTACTATTTAACTTTTATACTTTTTTGTTTTCAATACGTGTCATTTGGAGGACATACGTCATCTTAGCAACGCGCTATTGGCATGGAGATATTTAAGCTAACAAAACAAGCATTCAATTTAGATATGATTTGAAGGTCTCTAACGTCTCAAAATAAAAAGCAAAAGGAAAAATGTTTGTTGGCGTATTCCCTGACTCTTTAGTTTGATTATTTTAGAATTTAGTGGTGATTGATCAATTTTTTTATTTTTTTATTTTTTTTGGTTGGTTTACTATTTTTTTTCTACTTTTTAGTTTATTTTCTTATTATTCTTTTAGGATTTTTTTGTTGTTCAATATTTAAATTTTTTAAAATTTTAAATGTATAATAGTTTTTTTATGTGTTTATAAAATAGGTATCTTTAATTAAATATTAAATACATATAATCATATAGCATTTTTTTAATAATGCATGATTACATAATTGTAATATTGTATTCATCTATAACAAAAAATTTAGATCTTTTTAAAAATTTGTTATGAACAAACAAATCTATCCAAAATCTTAATGCATATAAGTTAATCATAAAACCAATAAAATGAATAAATAATTTCTACATAATATATTCAATATTATGGAGACCATTTACAAAGAATAGCACACAAATATATAGCTCTTTTGGATGCATGAATCAAGGAGGTGATATTTACAAGAGGTATGCATTAACAATCAATCACTCCCAATCAAGATTGTTGAATGTTAAACTAATACAATTGTTAATATTGGTAATTCTTAATTTAATAATTTTATCTAGGGCATTGTTAAAAGAGGCTATTACAAATTTCATCTTCTCCATTTTCACCTCATGCCAACTAGTTCCTCTTCTAGTTGTTTGACATCCTAATTCAAATATTGGGGAAGGGGTTCATTTGGATCCTCCAAAAGACCCCCATGTAAAATTGTTCCTCATTATCCTTGAAGCTTAATTGAGTCCCTCCAAATTTTATTCACCAGCTAAGAATATTCTTGTGGAAATTTAGGTTTTCACTCCATAGTGAAAAATTATTTTCACCTCCTTGTAAGCACCATTGTGGAATGACTTTATTTTTTCTCAAGGTAACTATGAGACTCGCTCCCAAGCTTTTCTGATGAAGGAGGGACGCCTAGGTCTGCCCCCTTACAAGCTCATTCACACACAAGAACACAAAATGGCACGAAAAAATGAAGCAAACACTTTCTTTTATTAATGAAAATGATATTACAAAATTACAATGCCATCATATGTGCTTCCTCACTACAGTCATCTTCCCAAATTGTAGATCTGAGCCTTCTCTATCCCCTTTGCATTCACCAGCAAGAGATCTTCTTTCTTCTCAGCTCCACCATCACCTTTAGGCTACTCTGCCACCCTTTGTTGCATTGAGCCACCCATCATTTAATTATGTTTCAAGGGATTTTTCCTTCTCTTCCTGCCAACCCTAAGATTGGATATGCATTTAATGCTCTCTTTTGATCCTTTGATCTGACTTTGATCTTGATTACCTTGCAATCTATTCTACCACCTTGAAGATCAAATCCTCATTTACATTGGTTGTTGGTGCAGTTGGACCAATTAATTTCTTCCTCTATGTTGGTTTGCAGTCCCAAACCCTCATTCACACTGTCAGAGCCGTTTCAAATATTTTCTTTTGAATTCTAATCATTGATCTTCTTCTTCTGCACCTTGATCTTATGATCCTTAGTCATTGTTATATCTTTAAATCTTGACCACCAAATAAGTGGTTGTTCAAATCTTCATCGTCGATCTATTATATTGCTCTATTGAAGAGACATATTATGGCACCACTGACATCCATCTATCCTCCATGTCATCGCCACCTAATTCACAACAACAATGTGAATTAGCATATTGAGCAATCGCTCTTCGTCACCTATTGGCCTTCATCATGATCCACCATCATCATCATCTTATTGGGTCCCACTTAGATTTTCACCTTATTGCTCCATCGAAGGGACCTCTTCCATATTCCTACCGATATACCAATGTCACACTAATACCATTTGTTGCTATAGGCAAGTGGTCCCACGCCATTGTGTCACCACATGTCACCATCCACTATCACTTTCTACCACGTGTCATTTTGTCATTCGCTTTCTAACTATTTCATCAATGCATGTCGTCCTTACTTTACCAGGTCCCACATTTAGTATCATACACTCCCATCGCTAGCTCATCAGGTCCTACCATATACCTTCCTGCGTATATTGCTAAGTCGCCAAAAACTCAAACTTTAGAACCTCTTGTCAGAGTTTGTGAAGTTTTGAAAACCCGCGACACATCGACAATGAAGAGATTGCCATGCCGAAAGGTTTCAAAACTCCAAAACCCCGTGACATAGGTTAGGAAAACTTAAAACCTTGTGATTTCTCACAACCATGGCCTTTATTGAAATCGAACAAAGAAAAATAAAATATTTTTGGTGACATAGGATTGCCAGTACACCATGGATTCTTTTGCATCAGACACCCACGGTAGGAAATTTTTTTGTGAATAGGGATTCACAAATTGGAGTTGAGCGATAGTACCACCCTTTCAGAATGCAAGCAATCCTCAACAAACTCCATCACTGAAATTGGTACCTTTGATTTATTCTTCTTTCTCCTCTTCCAACACTTGGCTAGAACAAGCAACCTCCTTATCTGAAAAATTTTCACTCCATTTGTCTCTCCTCTCATGGAATCATATCCACCATGAACCGTCCTCATAATACCATACATTCTCCTCTCTTCTCTTGTGGAATTTAACCCACCACAAACCGACCACCTCCACCAAGTGTATACTACATTCCCTTTGATCTTGTTGGATTCAACCTACCATAGTCCGTCCACCTCCACCAAGAAGAATTTTTAGGTTCTTCTGCAATACCTCCATCCAAATATGCACTAATAAAATCTATTTTCACCTCCTTTGCATTCAACTCCCCAATTGCATACATCTCATTATCTTTGTCATAAAAATCATAAAACTTAACCATTACCTTAGGGATTCCTCCCTCAATGGATGATGCAATATCTTCTTCTTGACCACCATCAACTATTTCATCTTCTCCATCTGCATCTTCTTTCATTATCCTTTCAACCTTCTCTTCCTTCACTTGCATATAGTAAGGTAAATCAAATGTTACTTCTTTCTCCTCTGCTGCAACTTCTCATTTTCCTGCATGCCAAACAAAGTCAACATGTTCATGGGGTTTATCTTCTCCCACTGTTATCTTCCCCAACCTCTTACCACATTCATCAGTCACGTTCCTTTCAAAGAAGATATATATCTTCCTCATCTCCTCTTTGAGTAGGAGATCTTCTTCATCTTCACCAAATTCTTCATCAAATATACGACCCTCAAAGTCCATCATACTACCTTCTACTTCCTCATTTACATCTTTTGATGCAAATTCTTTCATCTCATCTTTCATGCCTTCCAAAAGACATGTCTCCTCAACTTCAGATTCAAAAACCTCTTTCCACCCATCTTCCTCTTCCCCAATGTCACATGTGTGACACTTTTCTTCCTCTTATTTCTTTCCTACAATCAAAATATCAGTGGAAAGATAAACATTACCTTCAACTCTTGTCTTCTTTTGTTTCCTCCTTTCAATCTCATCCCTCAATTCATTTATTCCCTACTGCAACTCTATCAATTCTCCTTCTCGAAATCTCTTTCTGATTTCCTCTATTCTAGGAATCCTTGGAACCCATCTAATGACAAAATTATTCTTTCCATTTCTCTTTTCCATTTTCTAGGCCTCTCTAAGTTGTAACATCACAAATCTTTAACCCTCAGGTTTCACAAATGTAAATTGCCTCCCGTTCGATGATCTGTTTATAAAACCCTCTTTCAATATTCACCAATCTTATTGTAAATTGCCTCTAGTTTGGCAATCTATTTACAAATATTCAACTCCTTCAGGTGTTATCCACACAGTTTCAATGCTAGATAATAAAGCTTTAAACCCTCAGGTTTTGCATATATGAACTACCTCACATTCGACAATTTGTTCACAACTGCAAGAAATATCTTACTCACACAACCATCCTCTACCCATCAAAGACTCTAGAATATTTTTCCTCTACCCACCTTCTCACGGTGGAGGAACTCTACACCTTCTACTCAACTTTATCTTTGCTAGAGGATAGCAGTTACAGACCCTCTTTCATGCCTACAACAAACATGCTTTCCACATCTCTTCTCAACTCTTCACCCGCAGGTCTTCTGGCTTCAACCCACACTCACAGCTCCCACTGCAATTGTCTCACATTCGATGCTCTGTTACATACTCAGGATAACCAACTCTAATACCACTGATGAAGGAGGGACACCCAGGTCTACCCCCTTATAATGTCATTCACACACAACAATGCAGAATGGCATGCAAACACTTTCTTTTATTAATCAAAACTATATTACAGAATTACAATGCCATCATATGGGCTTCCTCACTATAGTCATTTTCCCAAATTGCAGATCTGAGCCTTCACTCTCCCTTTGCATTCACCATCAAGAGATCTCCTTTCTTCTTGACTCCACCAGCACCCTCAAGCTACTCTACCACCCTCTACTACATTGAGCTACCCAACATTTAATTTTGTTCTAGGGGATTTTTCCTCCTCTTCTCGCCAACCCTAAGACCAGATATGCATTTAATGCTCTCTTCAGATCCTTCGATCTGATTTTGATCTTGATTACCTTGCAATTTTTTCTACCACCTTGAAGATCAAATCCTCATTTACATTGGTCATTGGTGCAGTTGGACTAATTAATTTCTTCCCCTATGTCGGTTTGTAGTCCCAAACCCTTGTTCACACTATCATAGCCGTTTCAAATATCTACTTTTGAATTTTGGCCATTGATCTTCTTCTTCCATGCCCTAATCCTATGATCCTCGCTCACTATTATGCCTTTAAAGCTTGACCGTTGGATAAGTGGTCGTTCAAATCTCAATATTTGATATATTATATTGCTCTATTGAAGAGACACATACTACGGCCCCACTGATGTCCATTTGTCCTCCATGTCATCGCCACCTAATTCACAACAATGATGCAAATTAGCATATTGAGAAATCGCTCTTCGTCACCTGTCGGCCTTTGTCATGATTCACCATCATTATCATCATCATCCTATTAGGTCCCACTTAGCTTTTTGCTTTATCACTTTGTCCAAGGGACATCTTCTAGACTCCTACCGATATACCAATTTCACACTAATACCATTCACTACTGTAGACAAGTGGTCCCATGCCATCGTGTCACCATGTGTCACCATCCACTATCGCTTTCTTCCACGTGTCATCCTGTCATTCGCTTTCTAACTGTTTTATCAATGCATGTCATCCTTACTTTACTAGGTCCCACATTAATGTGGGAGTAAATGGTGACTCTCCAACACCCCCAGGAACAGTCGCTAGACCAAAACCACTTTCACAAGAGAGAGAATGGAAATAAATCTTGCTTCACAATGCAAGATTCAATAATGGTTGAATATGCTTGAAAAAGCTTCAATTGATTCAATGCAAATGTACATGAGATACCTTGCTTATAAGGGCAAGGTAGAGAGATAGGATTAGACAAGATCATGATAATTGTCTTAATCCTATGACATGAGACAACTAACTACCTAGGAATCATGCAATATAGCTAGATAAGATAAGTTCTAGAAAAGCCAACTAAGACTTCTAGAAAGAATCTTATATCCTAAGTAAACTTAACATGTGAATATGTCCCCTAATTACCTAGTGAATTAATTAGCTAGGTACAAGACACATATTCACACAAAAAATTAAGCATCATACTCTCCCATCACCAGCTCATTGAGTCCCACCATATACCTTCCCGCATATATTGCTAAGTCGCCAAAAACTCAAACTTTAGAACCTCTTGTCAGAGGTTGAAAAGTTTTGAAAACCCGCAACACACTGACAACGAAGAGATCACCAAGTCGGAAGGTTTCGAAACTCCAAAACCTCATGGCTTACGTTAGGAAAACATGAAACCCCACAACTTCTCACAACCTTAGCCTTTATTGAAATCGAACAAAGAAAAATAAAATATTTTTGGTGACATAGGATTGCCAGTTCGCCATGGATGCTCCTGCATCATTTTCCCCTAACTGCAAGAAGGGACCATGTTTAGGAAGGTTTGTCATGGATTTCTCTTTGACACTCAACTTCATTGTCACCTATCAAAGAAACCTATGGGTGGCCTACTGGTGGTGCATCTAGTTATTTTGATTTCAACAAACTCCCTTAGCTAGCTCTTGCTATTTCACTAGCATGTGTTAGAAAAGAAGAAGATAAAGATAAAGATAAAGATGATGATGGGTGGGGACCTCTCATGGACACTCTAAACCTCTCTAATGTATGGGAAAACTTGGGTGATTAGGATCCTCCTCCTCCTCACTCTACTATTTCTTTAGTCGCACATTATCTTTGTACTTGTTTTTATATTTTATGCTTTGAGTTGTATCCTTGTGTGGACTCTAGGGGTGTGACTTTTCTTCATCCCCTTTATTTTTAATATGTGTAATATTATTTTATAAATGATAATCTAGACACTTGTTCATAAATAAAAAATATATTTTTAAGGTAGAAATTTGTTTTACACTTTTTCTAAGGTTGCATATATGTCATTTTACTACATGACATAGATTTATAATTAATATTATCTTTTTATTTTCATGAATATTCACTTTATTTTAACCATAGTCTTTTTAATTTTTAATTTTTAGTAGATCTCCATTAAAATTTATAATCTAATATGATATACACTAAAACTAAAAAAAATGTTTTTCTAAATTATACTTTTTATAGTTTGGCCTAGCTCTTCATAGTAATATTAGATTAAAAAAAAAAAATTATTTTAGAAAAAAAAAAGTAGCTAACATTAAAATAGTGACCTACAAAAGTTTATAAAAAGAATTGACAATTTTATTCAAGGAATTCTATTAGGGGATTCACTTTTCAAATAATACCTTATCATGTGCATGTATATTGAGATTTCTGAAATTTACGAACATATTATCCAATATAAATTACTTCAATATTATGATGAAAGGAAACAATTTAATTAACATGATAGGGTAGGTATTGGGGTTTGAGAAGTATGGACATAAGGGGTGGGGTGTTTATAAGTGGCATTCCAAATCCTATACAAATTAATTTACAAAAAATAATCAAAGGAAATGTCATTCACTATGATGGTATTGATAAATTCATGAATCTATCTTTTTTCTACACCATATATTCTTGCATTATGTAAGAGCCTCATAATTCTAGGGGTGCCTACTTAAGCCCAATTATAATATAGTTAAGAAATGAAAAAATATTCACAACAAGGTCACATAGGTTTAGTATAATCCTATTTAAGTTTCTTAAAACTAACTATTAAACATATTTTGGTAATTCCACAACACTACCTACATGAATTACTAGGTATCTTTGAAACCCTTTTGTTATAATTCAAATTAATATGTATTCTATAACTAAGACATCCATTATTGGGAAGAATTCATTGTTAAAATTGGTGTGACAAGTGTTTTGGGGTTGAGATATATAAAAGCTTTTAAATAAAAAAAATTATGGAGAAAGACATATTTTTCATAACTCATCCTTAATTTCTTGTGATGATTTAATGTATGGAATGACAATAAAAGTTACTTTTTGGGTAGTTTCCTTGGTTGGCAAGGTAGAAATAGCAAAGGAATATAAAAAAGTAACAAAAAAGGTACATATGATGCATAGTAAAATTAAAAAAGGTATTTTAGTTATACTAGACTATGAAAAGGGAGTATCACAAACATAATATCACAAACATACCAAACATAAATTTGAGGGGTAGAAATGAAACTAGGGTAGAAATGACTTATGATTGACTATTTGTACATATAAATAGTGGATAGAAATATTTTGATTTATCACTAGATGTTTTGTTTATATTTAAAATTCATGCCATTTGGATGTCAATGGTTATTCAATTTTGGAAAGAAATTTATTCCTTAAACAATACAAGAATACAAGTATATTTATGATTAAAATAGTCCTTTAGTTAAAAAATTAACCATGAAAATATATGGTGGATTGTTTTCAAAAGAAAGAGGCTTGTGCATCTCTATGAAAGAAATATGACATATATATATATGGTAGGAAAAGATGTTCCTTCTCTACTTGAAGGATTCAATAAATTAAATTTACAATATCCTTCAATACACATTGATACCATAGTTAGATCACTAGAAAAGTATGAAGGGAATACAATTGACAAAACCATGGATGTCAAAGGAGATTGGAATTGACATCTTGATGATTTGGTTAATTGAACAAATTAATGAACTAGTATTTTTTTTTTTGAATAAGTTCAAAATGCCATGTTTTTCATTACTTAGTATTATTCTACACAGATCACACATTTTTAATTTCCATGTTGTGAAATTATCACTTGGTGTGAATTCATTGTCATAACGTGGAAGAAGAGAATTGGAAATTAATGGGATTCTCTCCATAGTGTTGGATGCCCTATGATGTTCAAAAATGAATATAAAATAGACTACATTGACTCAATGTTGAATGCACTTGGAATGCTATAATATGAAGGAGAAGGAATGGACGGGACATGTGGTAGATTTGTGTCTACTTTTGAGAAAGTGGTTTTACTATGTTTTTCATGTATAATTCAAATTGACATCTTGATTTATTACATAATCCTATTTTAAGTTATATTGTGCCCACATAACCCACTAGTTGCATGTTCATTTTCATATCTTAATATTTGGGGAATTATTATGTTATAATTGGAACAATTTGGTTAGTAAAAAATATGATTTTTTAATATAAGATATGCAACCAACCAAATTTTCTTAGACAGAAACATGCTGACATGATATTTTTTACATGGGGAGAGACAACCTCTAAATTACTTATTTATCTACTTTGAATAGATACTCATTCTTGAATTAAAATTGAAATTCAGTTACTTTAGTTACTTAAACAAAAGAAATATTAGACCTAGTATTTTTTCTTATGAAGTGCTCTATGAGTGGTCATAGATTTATCTCTATGAATTAAACTCAACTAATATCAAGTACATTTATTTTAGCAATAAAATATTCACCTCTAAAGTTTGGGGCACATCAAATTTAGATCCATATTTCAATTACTCCACTCTTTGCTTACTAGGATAAGTAATTTTTTTTTTCTATTTATATTTTCTATAGTCATTATTACAAATTATCTATATACGGTTGTCATTTATTTACCTAGGGTGAAGTTTAGATACAATCATCTTATTTCCCATTTATTTTTGTGTCTATTTTGAGGAGAGTACTTTGATAGATAAAAATTTGATAAATGGTGCAATACTATGAAAATTTAGGTCCCTTGCACTATGTTATCCATCTACCTCATTGTAGATCATTTTATATGCCAACCACTCATCCCCTTGCCCATGTTCATAAAACCTTATACATTCACCCTATCTACGTATTTATCACTTCTATTCACATAACTATTTGCATGAACATTTTTTCCTCTAAAATCTAGACCCTCTTCCATCTCAAGACTAGGGTTACCTTCATGGTTGTGGACTCATCCCTACAAATTTTAAATTCTTAAATTTAAATAGTATCAACTTTGCACCTTTATCCTTCTAACCTAACAACAACTAAACATATTTTTTGTGATATGTTGCTATTGCCTTGTATTTAAAAGAGTTCCATGCATCCAATCTAATCATCAAATAATCATATAATTATTAAAAGTAATCAATTCAAATCTACATGTTTCGATTGGCTCTATAAAAAGAATCCATGGTTGTATGATCATTCTAAGAGCATTTTCATGAATAAATAATATTCTCAATATTTTTATTCTCAAAGGTTTGATGAAGGTGAAGAAGCCTCATGACTCAATCATATGAGAACTTACCATGTTATGGAAACTTTCCCCCAAAGTGAAAATAAAGTTAAGAAATAACCCTTAAGTATTAAATAAAATTAAAAAATAAAGGATATGATGATACTCTAGTTAAAACCAAGATTAGTAAATCATATTTATTAACTCTTTTGAAAGAGAGGAATGCTTGTATTTATTAAATAATAATTTAAGGAAACCTTTGTGAAAGAGTGTGATGGTTTAGAAACCACCCCTTAAATATTATATAAATTATTCATGTGAGACTTGGAAAGGCATGAAGATCAGTCAAGGAAGAAGGTGATTTTGGTGGGCTATGGGAATTGAAGAAGGGCTACACCAAGTGTGTCAAATTTTGGGTATTGATCCTAGCTAAGAGTTGTGAGTGGTTGCTCTATTGTGCATATTTTACATGTTGTGTTCTAAATAAGAATCATTTCCTTCTGAAGTGTGTCACAACTATGAGAGCCCAGGCCAATGAAAACTTCCTAGGGTGAAAGTGATGCTTCCAAGTCTTCTAATTTAGATAAGTATGAAGTCAAATATATTTAGAATTAAATATAAGTAAGTGAAGTTATTCACTTACAAATTGTTGTAAACATGTTATTCATACCCTTTCAATAATGCTTCTATTGTTGGATTTCAATTTATATATTAATGATGTTGATATTGATATTATTTTTGATATATTAAAACTATCCAATATTATACTTTCGATTAGTGTTCCACGGGGTTTCGGGGACGGGGACAAGGATGGGGGGACAACAGGGGACACATTTTGGGGATGCGGGGATGGGGGGGTCTAAGTTTGGGGGCGGCGGGGGACAACGTGGGGACAATGGCGGGGGGCGGCAGGGTGCTGAAATACATATAGTACTTGAAAAAATAGTTATAAAAAGATGTATAAGTATAAGAATTATACATCTTGGAGACAACTAGGAGTCCCCTAGATGTCTTGAGGACACCCCAACATCCTCGAAGTCCTAGTGGCGTCTTGGATACAGTGACACTGGTGGTGGGATGGTGGCGATGGTGGTGGGTTGGTGGGGGGATGTCCCCCCCAAGTCCCCAAGTCTCTGAGACATCCTCGTCTAGGAAACATGGAGTTTTTTTGGGGGGATGTGTCCCTGTGGAACACTGCTTTCGATAAAAGTAGCATTACAAAGAAAATATATTTATCAATATAACTAGCCCCTACAAATATCAATCAACACATAAAATCAAGACATCTTAGATGATGTGGAGAGAAATAGTCTATTTATCATCTAGATAAAGTGCATAGATATAGAATAAGTTCATATTTGTTAATTAGTTCTTGATAGTTGACTTCTAATTCATAAGAGAATTATGAGTCTGTTAGCCCTTGTTCCAAATAAAAAAAAACATCAAATTTCAATCCATATCAAAATCATTCTATTCACTAATTATTCAGCTAAATACATTTACTTTCTAATTATATTTTTTTATTCAATTATTACATAATTATTAATATACAACTTAAATTTATTTATTTAAATTAATTCATACTTATATACATTTGATTAAATCAACTTAAAAATATTAGAAAAAGTATGAACCCACATCATTACATTTCATCTTTTCCTGCCACTATAGTTGAGCATTTAGACAAGAGACATAATAAGGTTTACTGTGCAAATAGCAATATGATTTGTAAAAACAGTTCGAGCATTTAAAAAATCAATTGGTCAAATTAATTTTGCAGCAGTATCAAACAATAAATGATGACAAACAAAAATTGTATGGAAGGCTTTAAGGGTTGTGTCAAGATTCCTTTTCTGCAAAAAAAAGGTTGGCATGGTATACACGTGAAGTCTTGTATGTTCATCATATCATCCTTTTGTTCTGTTCGCATATTACAATGTCATCCTTTTTGTTTTATTACCAAATCTTATAAGCTTTACTTTGGTTGTCAGGATGATCATAGAATACTTTTTTTTCAGCCTGCATTATGAATTATTAATTTTTTTCGTTTCGTATTATGGATTGAAAGCAATCACTCCTTAAAATTGGTTGGGTATTCCAATCCACTTCTTTTTTCCTAATATTTTTTGTTGGCACTATCTTTAAAATTTAGTGTAGATGCCTCCAACTGTGTACAGATATTGTTACAGTGAAGCTTCTCAGCAGATAAGATGACAGTCAGCATCTCTATTTGTTTATTTCTTGGTGCTTGGAAGGTACTATTTTATATTTATATCCAACTAAAAAGATTGTTTCCTTTGCTATTTATTACTTTTCTTTTATTTCTGTTCAATCACATCCATTTTGCTTGATTTTTTGGGAGTGATGTGGCCTAGAAAAACGAATCATCCCAGAGCAGCAGTAGACATGGATATGGTCGCATTGCTAGTAATGTCATTGAGTCATTGAATAAAGTAAGAAGGCTTGGCCATATTCATAATGATGGCAACTAAAATATGAGTATTTAAATGGGTGAATGGGGAGGGCGCTAAATTGGGTATATGATGATTGTGGTATTTCAACATTGGCAAACTTGGGGAGGTTTGTGCTTACCAATACTTTCTTTTAATTAGTCATGACTGAAGTATTGAAAATATTTTCTATGAGAACAAGGAATGGATTAAGAAAATTTTGAGTTATTTGTACTCGGCTTAAGTGATTTTAACAAGTAAGAATGTATAAAAAATTAAAAAATTATTAATAGAGATTGTTTTAGGTTTTGATTTTGAGTTGGTTTGGTTGGGACTGAAATCAATCAAGGTATGGGGGCAACTTTGGTGGCATAGTTTTTATCTTGGTTTTTTTCAAACTCTTCTTATGAATCTTCCAATTCAGTAATTGTAGGTGCTTGAAGAGATTTTCCTAACCTTAATTGTGTTGGTGTAATTAATTATTTAATTACACTTACATAAGTCTACTTAGGCATTTGGGGGTGGTGAGCCTAGCTTGATTGGAAAACGCATCATGTTGCAGGCAAGAGGTCACGAGGTCTAGTCTCCCCACCATCCCTATGGTACCAGAGGGCGTGTCGCATTTGCGTCACCGGTCATGTGAAAAAAGTTTACTAGGCACACTATAGTTTATAGGGGGACAGATACCCGATTGATTCTTGCAGTCTAAAAAAAATAAAGTTTACTTAGGCATTTAATTATGTTCCTAGGTTCCATTTACTAGGTGATAGGTTATAATGGGGCCTTGACCCTTATTCACATGTTTAAGATATAAGATTCCTTCTAGAAGTCTTATCTAGACTTCACATTATACTAGGTAGTTAGTTAGTAAAGTTGTCACATGTTATAAGATTATGACACATGTCAACATCATGTTACATACTACTCAATCTTACCTATTTATAAAAGGCACTTGTACATTGTTTTTCATCTCATGAATAGAATCTCATTGCATGCTTATGTTGCAACACTTTCTCTTATCGGTGGCATACTTCTTGGTTAAGATCCTTTGAAGACTGCAACTTCATTAGGGTTTTGTACATTCATATTTTCTACATGGTATTAAAGCATAGGCCATAGAAGATTTATCTCAAATTAGAAAGTTGAGCTAAGGAGCTTCACATTACAGGTTGAAGGATTTTTATCAAAGGGCTAGTTGGCTTCATCCACGGAGCAACTGATTTTTGAAGCAGATTGAGTAAAATCTGATTGTACCATTATGTTCAAAAGGCCCAAAAACACTAGCAACGCTTGCCAAATCATCAAAATCCAACATCTTCATCTAGAGGCCATCGAAGGTTTTTTCAGCTGTTCGGGGCACCATCCGTACCATATGGATTGTACAGTCTATGCAGAATATTCACCCGCCAGTAATCTAAGGCAATATTTTTTTTGTAGACCTTTCAAAAGTTTATTGGGCTTTAAATTTTCTATAGTTCTAGCATAAATATTTCATTATCAGCATAAAAGTGTTTACATTAATCTATGGTTGGCATAATATTTTAAAAGAGTTTGATTAAAATATTTCCACAGGCATACATTTTACATGGTGGTTGAAATTTCTTGTCAGTGGATTAAATATAAAATAAGGGTTTTTTGAAATTTAAATTTAAATTTGCAAAATCTGTAGTATTTTTCTCTGTTGGCATATTAAGATTTGATAATTTTTTGATTGGTGTTGTACTCTAAAGTCAGCTATCCCATCGGCATTCAATATGCTGACCATCACTGACCTTTGTTGACCTCCTACTAAACGCTACCAATCTTCGTTCTAGTCCCCGTCGACCACATTCTACCTACCCCCGTTCGTCCTTCGGTGTCCGTTCTCCAGCTTGAGGTCACAGCCACAGTCACATTCATAGTCGAGGGGCTCGGCCTCTACGGGCGACACCACCCTCACCGGCACCAACCTACCTCTTCGCCACGTTGACCCTAGCGGCACAATTTTTAAAAAGCTACTAAACCGACCCTTGGTCATATCAACAACCAAGGGTTATTTTTTTTCCCTCAATGCTCCATTTTTGCACCTATTTAGTTTGTAAGCCCTAATAGGGCATTTTTTTTCAATTTTCCTTAACTTTTAGCCACACCATTAGATTTTTGCAAATGAGATATCGCTGAAATGCTGATTTATAGTACTTTGCAGTGGTACATGTCATTTTGTTAGACTTTTTTGTAAGTACATATTATAGCCAACTGAAGATAGTGCTTCTATTCGGACTTAAGAGCTCATATCCTTCCACTTGGTTGTTGAATTTTGGTGATTCAAGCAGCATTTGGAAGGTGATTCAGAGTACTTTTATTTAGTCCATTCACTTCTATCAGTTTTAGCTCCAAATATTTTTTTATCAAGTTTTTGTAATTTGTGGCACTAGCTTGATTTCTTGGACATACTGAACTTTGGAGAAGCATTATTTGCATTGGAGGCTTTATGTTTTTAGTGGAACATCATATTTCAGTGGTTTCATAGCCATTTCTATTATACTTTGTTGCTTTGCACTCGGTTTGTAGCTCTCATGGCTGACACAGGGTTTGAGATCCTCACACCTCATAACTATCACACATGGAAAGTGAGCATGCAGTGGTTGCTTTGGTCAAAAGGGTTGCGGTCCATATTGAATAAGCAACAACCTCATTTGACTAGGGAGTAAGAAAAGTTTTAGCATAGAACCAAATGTGAGGAGGCAATGGGGTTGATAGCCTTACATGTTTCCAGCTCACTCTTCTTTCACATTGAGGAATGCAAAACTCCAAAAGATTTATGGGACAAACTCAAAGATCTATTTGGTACAGTCGGTGATATAAGAGCATTGTAGTTAGAGTTAGAATTAGCATCACTTTCACTTGATATGTTCTAGGTTCTATTGAGGACTACTTGGTAAATTTTAAGTCTTTAAAGACTCAATTGTCAGGTTGTGGAAAGGATAAGTTTGATAAGGAATTCATTTTATGATCTTGTCTAAGTTGAAAGGTTCTTAATCATATTTTTCCACCTCTTTCTATTCTACCATGGATGGGTTGGGAGATAGTTTTGTTATGCCTTCCTTTGAGAATTTTTGTGAAAGGTTAACTAGAGAGAAATCTAAGCTTAGCCAAATCAATGTATCCACTAAGTCTTGTGCCTTGATAGCTAATCCACCCAAAGGGAAGGGGAGGCACAAAAGTAAACCCAAGGCAGGATCTAGTGATACCTCCCATATGTCTTCTAAAGAGGATAATCCAAAGAAGGAGAGACCTAAATGTGTCTTTTGTAAGGGACTAGGGCATACTGAGTAGGTGTGTTAGAAGAAGGAGATACATGAATTGAAATAATTACTCAAGGAACATCACATTTCTATTCCTTCTTCCTCTAGTTCACAATCCTCTCGTTCCCCACATGAGGAGTCTTCTCACATTGGGATAAAAAGCATTGTGACAACATATATACAGGTAAAGGGACATGCTTTGATTATTGATTCAGGTTCATCTGAATATATAGCTTGCACTCATGATCAAATTGTTCCAAAGTCACTTAGAATACCTAAGGTTGATAGGATCTTGACTGCTAATAATGATGTTGCCCATGTAGCTAGTATGTGTGATGCTCATTTGGGTACGAGGCATGTGACCAATTCTCTTTACATTCCAAAAATTTTGCACAATCTTCTATCAGTTTATCAGATTACACAAGAGGGGAATGCAGTTGAGTTCACTTCTGAGTCATTTTTCATCCACAAGGAAACAGGGGAGCTCATTTCAATTGGTTTGGTTGATCATCAATTAAAATTCTATACTTTCTCCCACTTCTCTGATGATGATGGTTATGGTCCTGACTCTCCTATGTCTAGGGTGAGTAGCAATTCACATAATGACTAGTTGCATTTGGCTCTTCTTTGTGTGGCTTCACATTCATCTCCTGCTTCATCATAGTTGAGAGTTGTTTCAATAGAGCAAGATACTTTCAATTCTTTAGATTTGTGGTATCAGGATGCTTTTGTGAAAGGTCTTGTAGATTTGGCTTTCCATTCTCCTACAAGTCTTGAGGATATAATTGAGGGGATCACAATCTTCACATCAAATTCTACGTCAGAGGATGTTCTTGAGTCTCCACATTCCATTGTGTCTACCTTGGTTGAGCATTCTGTGGCTCTTGACTTCTTTTCAGAAATTTAATCTATGAGGCTTCTTCCTTCCCATTGGATCATGGAGTTTGATAATCACCCTCATCTACGATTAGATCTCTTCCTTCCTCGAGGGAGACATGCAGTTTGTTTTTATTGGATTCTTTTTTTTCCTCAAATTCTCTTCAGTGGCTTGGATGGTACTTCATTATGGGCGGGCTATCTATTCTCCATCTTTTTTATCATTCTATTGTATCTTGTATTGGTTGTAGCTCTTGGGGGTATTGATGTTGAGACCTCCATACATCACCTCTTCCATCTTTGATCTTTTTGTATTGCACTTCATCTCTTTTTGGAGAGGAGTTTTCTTCCCACTGGATTTTCTCCTTTGCTCTGTTTACAAGAGATTAGTTGCATCATTAGTTGTACATGGGTACCTAAAATGGCCATGTAGCAAGGACCCATAATTGCATCTTCATTTGCATCATTTGCATTATATTTTCCTCCCTAAGTTGCACTTATGGGGGTGTTGGTGTAATTAATTATTTAATTACACTTACATAAGTTTACTTAGGCATTTAACTATGTTCCTATGTTGCATTTACTAGGTGATCTAGGTTATAATGGGGTCTTGACCCTTATTCACATGTTTAGGATATAAGTTTCCTTGTAGAAGCATTATCTAGACTTCACATTATATTAGGTAGTTAGTTAGTTGTCACATGTTATAAGATTATGACACATGTCAACATCATGTTACATACCGCATCTCGATCTTTCCTATTTATACAAGGAACTTGTACATTGTTTTTCATCTCATGAATAGACTCTCATTGCATGGTCATGTTGCAACAGTTCCTCTTGTGGATGGCATTCTTCTTGGTTAAGATCCTTTGAAGACTGTAGTTTCATTAGGGTTTTGTGCATTCATATTTTCTACAAATTGTACTCCATTAATACCTAATGTATTAATAAGATAAGTTGGATATCCTACCACCTCATTATTATAGATAGATTGCACTACCTTATTGTTTCCAGATTTAATGATGGTTGAGAAGGTATTGGTTTTTCCTTTGGTGGTTATGATGAATTGGATGGTGGATTATTAGATGTGGGTGGTATCTGTGATAAAAATTGTTGTGGTTGTTGGTATGGAGTAACCATGCGTGGTGTGGGATATGATGGATATTGTGTAAATTATGGTGGTGATGTCCTCCATGCCTGTTTCCATGGTTGTGGAGCATGTTGGTACAACTTTAGCCACTTTGGATAAGGTAGAGGCTTTTTCCAATCTCCATACTATCTAGATTAGGTCAAAAAAGAACTATGTTGACTACTAGGCCCTATATTGTGTGGTGCATAAAAGTCATTCATCATTCCTGAGGGCGTAGCTCATGGAGGCCAAGGCCTTCAGTAAGCCATATAATAAAGAGGTTCTTCACTATATTCAACATTTGCCACATCTATCAAAAGAGGTTGTAAGGTGGTGTTCTTTCTAGCATCCTCTAAGGAATAAATTTTTCTTTTATTATAATGACACTCTTCACTAGTATGTTTCTTATGACATATCTAGGACGGAAAGTGGTAAGTGTTTTTTCAGCTTCTTCCTACTTTTTACGTGTATATAAAGTATCAATTTGTTTTCCCATGACTTAAAAGATTATTTTTTAAGTCATCAAGTAACATACCTAGCTCACGCTTAGTGATACATGTTATGCTTCTAGAGGGGACATGCTTCCAAAGGTAGCCTCTTATAGACCAGCTGGATCTTGAGTAATTCCTGCAAATATCACAAATTTTATCAAATCCTAATTTAGAAATGTCTCCACCACCTATAAGACTCAAAACATCAATGCATTCATCATGAATTCCTCTAAGAAAAGGCATCTTAGTATAAACATTATTTAATCCTATAATTTGTCTCGATCTATGGAGACTAAATAAAAATCATTCAAGGTAATCTTCTAGAGTTTCGTCTTCTCACTACATCATAAGCTATAAAAGATCTCATCTTGAACCTCATTTGTCTTGAAATACTCCTAATACTTTGTCAAGAATCTTTCCTTCATATCTTCCCATGTGTGAATAGTTTGTGGTCCTAAGCCCATAAACCATCGTAATGCTACATATTTCAATGTGGATGGAAACAACTTAAGCTTTTGAGCATCACATTGGTAGTCATAATAGTGACATAAGACATCAAACTCAAATAAAAACATATCAGGATCCTTCATAGAAAGTCCTCTAAAAATTGGTAAAGTAGAACGCGATATATTTTTCATAGGAGCTTCTTCCACTGGATGAGCAATAGGAAATTCAAAAGCAACAAGATTATTATTGGCCAAAGCTCAATCATTGTTGCTATCATTGTTATTATTGTTGGCCATAATTTCAAATGCCCAAGGTGTATAAAAAGATGAAAATAGCTTAGGGTCAATTTTGTAGATTTTTGATGAATAGGTAGCTATCTATATTACTAATAAAGATAAAGTTACATATTCACAAAAAAAGGGTGAGTGGTAAGAAGGCACACCTCGAGAGTCACATGGGCAGAGCCCAAAAAACCAAAAACCAGAGTCACTTGGGCCTAGTTCAGAAATCCATAAACATTACAAACATATAAAATAAAATGGCCATCAAGTGGCCAGAGGAGTGCTAGTAGAGCCAAGAGGGTCTTTGTCATCCATTTGTTTCCCCCATACATCAACGGGGTCTAGAGTGATGTTAGGAGGAGGACCCCACCCATCATCAACATATTTCTCTTTATCTTTATCTTTATCCTTGCGCTATGGCAAGATTGCAAGCACCAAACGCGGAAAGCTTTTACCAGAGTTTGGCCAACTAGAGCTAGTAGCAAGAGTATCATCAGAGGGCCACCCGAAACTGCCACCGCTGTTCCCCACTGCTCCTCCAGAGGGCCACCCCTGGCCAGCTCATGGAGGAGGAGAACAAGTTCACCGAGGAGGGCAGGAACCTTGCTGAAGAGGAGGCTGAGAGTGAGGGCGAGAAAATTCACTCTGCTACCGGCCCTGAGAGGGCGACCAACCACAAGAGAAAGTGGGCGAAGTGGGTACCTGAGCATATTACACAATGCATTGTTCCAATGATCCAAAAGCACTTGAAGGTGAGCCACCTCAAGCGCAACCTTATTAGCTTGAACTTGAATCTGAAAGAGCACATTAGAGAAAATAATAGCTTTAGAATACAAAGAAGCATTTTTATCCAATTGTGTGTTAGAAAATATGCAAGCATTTTTCTCTTTCCAAATATTGAAGAGGATTTCCACCCTAAAAGTGTGCCAAAGCTAGGTATATTTAGCAGGAATTCTGGACGAGTCTCCCAGTAGAATCATATGCCAAGAGAAGGGCTTCAGTCTAAAAGGCCGAAAGAAGTCATGAATCCAATTCCAAAATTGTTGAGCTCTAGTGCAAAACCAAAAGAGATGCTTAAAAGACTCATCTTGCCCACAAAAAGGGCAACGAGGGTCCTAGACCCCCAAGTGAACAAGCTAAGATCCCACAAGTAAGCCTTGGAAAAGAATACACCAAGCAAAGTGGGAAAGTTTCGGCTCAACACTTGCAGACCAAGTGGCAGAGAATTTTTTTTGCCAGATTTGAGCGAGGGATTGAAGAAGCCAACTTTGGTTCAGACTTTCAATCATAGGAAAGTATGGTGAAATCCATCTATAACCAAGCCTACAATTGTAATTCATGAAAGGGGTGTCTAGGTACCATTTCCAGTCCTTCCACCAGGTCTTGGACCCATGAATTCCCACCTTATGAAGCATAAATGTAGGAATAGCATTCACCATACCATCATAAGTATCACGGTCCTAGTTATGAAGCCTGTAAAGGGCACAAAAATCTTACCATGGCATGATGCGCATTGTGGGTTTGTGAAACACCTATTGCAAAGTTTGAATGTCTTTCTTTTGGAACCTTAGTGCCTTAAGCTAAGGTGACTTAGCTAGCGGTTGACCATTACTAGCAAAGAGAGGCAACCACCAAACATTTTGTTGATTGAGTGAAAGCCCATCACAAAAACCAAAGCCGGCCCAATGGAGCCAAGGCTTAACTGCCTCCCAGGCTCTCCAAATGCTCTTGGCCATGAAAGTTCCCACAATTTGAACTGGTTCCTTCATAACCAGAAGGGTTTGAAAGCCAATCCCCTTCTAGGTAGGTCTGTGAATAGGATTCAAAATAGACTAAATGCAATTCCTGAGGAGAATCTTCTGAGCTTCGTCTCTAGTAAGAGCTCTAATTATCCTTTTTACACACAAGGAAGTCCCTTGTTGAGTGGAAAGAAACACAAGTCCTCCAGAGTCTCTGGGAAGGAAAAAAAACTCCCAAGCAATGCGGTGAAACCTTCTATGGGACTCCACAAAGGCCCAAAGAAAGTCCTAAAGCAGCTTTTCAAGCTTGGCATAGGCAGCTTTCAAAGGGGCCCAACAAGAGGAGTAGTAGACATGTGTGGCCGCTAAAACCTTGGAGCACATTTGGAATTTCCCTGCTAGAGAAGGAGGCTTGGTAATCCAATAGGCCAACTTTTGCTCAATCTTGGAGAGGACAGCTTGCCACAACTCAGCCAAAGAAGCTTGGAAGGCAAAGGGAATGCCCAAAAACCAAAAGATTTCCCCTAGCTCAATCCATTTCCAACCGTACTATTGAAGCCAGTGAGGAGTGGGAAATATAGATTGTTTGTAGCACAAAGTTTTATGCCACTGAATGGTGGAGCCAGATGCAAGGCCAAAAATGTTAAGACATTCAAGAGCCACCTTAATATTATTCTCTTCCTCTAGAAGAGTGAGGAAAGAGTCATCAGCAAAATAGCCATTAACTAGTTGAGCATGCGAGTTAGGCAGAGTAATGCCTTTGGAACGCTGTTGAGAAACCGCATTGGCCAAGAGATAGCCAAATCCTTTGGTAGCAAGCACGTGAAGAGGAGCAAGTGGGCATCCTTTCCGAATGGAGCAGAAAATCCCAAAGGCAAGAGATTTGAAGCCATTAATGGTGATACAAGTAGAGGTGTTTGAGAAGAGCATTTGGACAGCCTGAATGAAATTAGGCCCAAACCCCAAAGTTTTCAACATGGCCAGAATAAAAGGCCATTCAATGTTGTCATAAGCTTTAACAAAGTCTATTTTGAGAAAAATAGTTTTCTAGTCCAAACGTCTGGCCCACTCCAGGCCTTCCCACACAACAATGCTATTGTTTAGGATAAATTTGGACTTGATAAACCCAGTTTTCTCCTGGCACACAATTTGAGGCAAAAGATGGTTAATCTTTAGAGCCAGAGCTTTGGCAATTATTTTGTAAGAAATATTGAGGAGCGTGATAGGCCGCCAGTTACAGATATTCTCGGGATCTCCAGACTTAGGTATGAATTTAATATTTCCCTTGTTTATTAAATTACCTAGGGATTTGGAATGAAAAGACTAAAGATAGAATTTATGCAAGTTGTGCCCAATACAGTCCCAAAGGGCCTTGAAAAATTTACAAGGAAAACCATCAATCTTTGGGGCCTTGTCATCAGCCATGGAATGAATGGCTTCTTTTAAGTCTTCAAATGTGATTAATTGTTCACTAAAGGCTTTCTAGGCTGAAGATGGCCTATTTGGCACAACAACAAGACAATCCTGAAGGGCTTGTTATCACTCGGATGTAAACTCCTGAGTAGTGAAAACTTGTTCATAATGACAACAAAGGCCTAAAGAATGTCAGGTAGCTCAAAGAGCACCTGAATTCCATCTTTAATTTTTTTAATGCCTGGAGATGACTGTTTGGCACGCAGGTCCAAAAAAACTCCTTGGAGGCACAGTTTCCAATTTGATTGTGTGCCAATTTTTTAGTCAACATTTCATATCACACTCTATGATCCATCATCAGGACATATAGCTCAAGGAGATGTAGAATTAGTTTGTTACATAAACCTAGTTAGCTTAAAAAGAGGAGAGAGCCCATGTGGAAGGAGGGTGAGGGTGGAGGGCATACACCACAAGGACACTAATAAAAAAGAACAAATTATTTAAGTGAAAGGGGAAGAAAACAAGAATAAGGTAGCAACATTTGGACAAAAGGAGAAGAAATTGAATAACAAATAAAAGCTCATAAATATTAAGGAAATAGAGGAATAATATGCAAGCAAATGAGAAAGCTAAACATAAAAGCTAAACTATAAATTCAGACACCAATAATTTAATTTGATTAAATATTAGAATTTTTGACCTTATTAGAAATATACTCAAATTTAAGAAAACTTAAAAATCTATCATTATAGATACTCATATTCTAATGAATACTAAGACCTAGTCATTGCTAAAGTTGACAAGGGTAATGCCATTGTTATCATGAACAAGTAAGTCTATATCTCCAAAATGCTTGATTAGTTATAAAATATTTGCTAGTTGTAGCAGATTGTAACCCAACAAAAAACCCTGTTGAAAACAAGGAATGTAGGGAAAATAGGGGCATATGTTGGGGACATCCTCGCCAAGAGAACCAACATTACGAAAAATACCCAACACTAAACCATGATCTAGAGGCGACATGTATTGATATGTAATTATATAAAGCCATTTTTTCAAAATGGGTACAAACTAAATGGGAATTAACATGGGCATCTAAATTTCACCATTACATTATTATAAAGAAATAACCAAAGTTCAATTAAATACACAAGATGATACAATTTATTTTCATTAAATATTGAAATAAAAATTACTTACAATGTTTAATTGTTGAGATGTCACATCTTGAAAACTAAACATGTATATTTCTGATTTATTTTATAAAAATATTAAATATATTTATTTAAAAGATGTCAAGATATATCAATTTCAAAATGTCTGTATTAAATTTGTGATAGAAACTAAATAAATATTTCAAAATTGATATTTCTTAATATCTATACTAATTTATTAAATATATATAATAAATAATTAAAATATAAATGACAATGATATATAGTCTTAGTCTATTACAACCTCTTTTGGCCATTAATTTACAGTCATCAACGTAGTTAAAAAACTATTTATATCCTTAGAATAGAGATAGGACAAATTCTAGTAAAATAAAAAACCAGAAACACATTTGCATCTTTCTGTGACAAAATCTGATCAATCAACACAATAATTAAGTGTTGGAATATTACGTGATAGTTGAATTTATATATATATAATAACAACTCATAGTTATGTCTTTAAATGAGATTACACATCTTTTATGGGCATCAACTCTAAAAGTAGCTCTTATTAAATATATGACAGCAATACCTACTCCAATATTCCCTATTTTACATTACGTGTGGTTGTTTTATTATTAAAAATAAATAAATAAATTTAATGTTGCAAGTGCTTTCTTTTTCTTTGTCTTAAAGAATAAGATTTCTGTCTATTTGCTTTGAGTTATTCTTTTTGAGGATTTCTGTTTGCATTTGTTTCCATGCTGTTTTGTAATGGAGTTAGAACTTAATATGCATGGAAAACAACATTTAGCATATACAACTACGTCACAACAATAGTCGTCTTTAAAATGTTCATCCTTTGATTACTTTAATATTTTTTATTAATATTTTTTTAAGAATGGATGAAATACTGGATTATCTGTTTGGAGTCTTTTCAAATACTGCACATTTCGATTCTTCTATTGTGATTAAAAGTTAAATAATTAGTAGTGATGTATTGTTTATTTAAGTTATTTATTAATTTGATAAAATATTGGACAAAAATAATGAATCAAAAAAGGGATGAGTGATTTTTTTTAAGTTGAAGGGTTATAAGAATGAGACTTTTTGTGGGCAGGGGATCTCACCCGTAGGCGACTAGTCTCTCCCTAACTCGCCTCAGGTACTCAAGATACGGCAGTTGGGTTGTTGGGCTGGGCCACGGACACACCCCTGTTGTATAAAAAAAAAGATTATTTTTAATTAATATAATTAAGAAAATTAATTATTCTTTTTTCTTTATGAATAAATCTTTAAAGATAAGAATGCATTACTAAGGAAAAAGAAAAAGATGAGTGATAGAGGGTACACTTTCCAAATCTATTTGAGATGAAATCCAAATCAAAAGATGAAAATCTAAATAAAACCAAACTGAAATATAAAAGCAATGTCAATTTCAACTTTTTCTATATTTTTTTTATCAATTGATTGATTTTTATAAATTATCATTTAAAATTTTATATTAAAATAGAGATTTTTTATTCAATCAAATGTGACTAGTGAAACTTATATTGCAAATCTATATAATACTCCCTAATTCGAGTTTAAATTGAATAGCTTGATTCACCTTTATGTAGAAGATACCACATGTACAAGGAATCTTGATAAAATGACATCCTCTCTTTTTAATATATTGGTTATCTTAAATTTAAGATGCCAAGGTAATGTGGCAAGACCTTTGTGTCTTATTTGTTACTTTGAAAAACTTGTCTTCTTGTAATATATTTTGTTGGTCTTTTTATTTTTTATTTTTTTAAACTTAATTGTAATTTTAAGTATGTTTTGTTGTTGATTTTATATAATATTAAAAATTATTATTGTTTTTTCAGTTTCTATGTTAAGATATAAGATTTAAAAGAATAGTCTAATACATTTTTCACAATATAAATATGATAAGTATATGTTGCAATTCATTCTTATTTAAACGATATTGTTGAATTTGAACAATATTGTGACAAAAGCATATGACAACATTACCAAATGCATGATTGAATAAGGTCCATGAACACTAGTAGAAGAATTATATATTTGTGAGAAAACCTAATCACAATGACAAAAATAAGTTAGATCCTTTTCTAAAATAATAATAGAGGGCAAGGCTCCTATCACTAAGACTACAACAAATTAGAATAAAAGGGGATAATCACAAGAACTTGGGAAAGGAATCACAAGCATATGAGCATCATATGACTCCAAAATAAGAATAAAAGTAAAATTTAAGTGATTGGTTAGAAGAGAGATATGACAACTCACCTAGCTCTCATGAAAGGACAACGAAGCCCACATAGGGACACAAACACAACAAAAATGAATCAAACTAATAAAAGACAACAAACAACATTAAACTAAGTTGATGGAAAGGGAAAGAAAACCCCAGTGATAACTTCTCGTGTAGGAAGTATTTTTCAAAAAATCAACAAGTATCCACTATTTTAGGACTACCCTGATGCGAGTGCATCCATGGTTGCCAACCAACTAGCATTATTTGATTTTTACTCAATTTATTTGTGTAATTATTTTAATGGAAATTTCTGAGTATTTTAAATGTTGTAATGTCTAAAAATCATATTAAATAATTTGGACACATTTTGGCTTGAAATTCACCTTGGGAAATGTGTCATATTTATAATTTTTTAATTTAAAACTACCAAAAAATAAGTTGTACATGGGATTTTTGGGAGTTGGAAAGAATTTGAAATTGAAATTATTGAACATGATGCTATAGGCATGATTTGGATGCCCAAGTAGAGTTTGACTGAAAATTTGAATGGGCAATTGAAATTGAGAAGTGGAGGACTGAAAGTGTCAGCTAGTGGTGGCCTACCAAGCAGGAAATGAAACTAAAATGCATTGGAGAGTTAGAGGATGGAAATTTGATATCATTATTTTATTTTTCAGAAGGGGCATGGATTAGAAGGTAGTGGAGTTGTTGAGTGTTATTGGCAGGGTGTTTTTGGTTAATTATTTTTGGTGATTGCTTTGATTTTGTTTCTTAATTTTTGGAGTTGGAGGTTTGGGGCATAGCATTCTTGGAGAAGGTATTTTTAGATTTGTGTGTGTCAGTTGAAGGAAAAATTAGTGGAAAATTCCTTTGGTAGAAGCTTTGGTGATTATGTGATTTGATTTTTCAAAACTTGTTTGTAGGTGTGGGAAGGAGATTGCAAGGAATTAGAAGGAGAATGAATGCATACCTATATTTCTTATTGTTTCCTATAACAAGTCATTTACTTTTTATTTTATATATATTTTCATTCCTCAGGGTTACCTTTGCAATTCCTTTTCACTTGAATGTATTGCATAGAAGTTGCAGGTGTCATTGAGCCAATATGAATTCAAATTGTTGTCGATTTTTGGTGTCTTTATTTATTTTTCTATCAATTTCCTCAGTGTGTTTGGAAGTGTAGAGTTGCAAGAAATCTTTCTTGTATCAATGGTATCAAAGTGGGTTTTCTTGAGTCTGTAAGCAGAATGTCGAAGAGAAGCAGCTTGGAGCAGGACCTGTGAGTGTGGGCATTGTAAAGATGCCTCCAAGAGTGGCCCCAAGAGATAGGGGTAGAGGTGGAGGTAGAAACCCTCCTAACATGGAAGATTTTAGAGCCCTTAGAAGGAAAATTGAAACATTGTAGGAAGATCTACATAGAAGAGTTGCGCACAAAGAAAGAAATGAAAATGAAGATGAAGTTGAGGACATGAGGAACCATTTATAAAAGAAGTACAAGATGAAATTGATCATTTGAGAAGTCAGATGGTTGAGAGCCATCACCAAGATTGGGAAGAGGCTAAAAATGGAGGTTTCAACATTTATTGGGAGCTTGAATCTAGGATAATTGATAGACTGGATAAATGACATGGAGAATTTCTTTAAATTTGAAGAGATTGAAGATCTTGATAGGGTAAAGTTTGCTTAAACAAAAGGGTGATCCCACAATAGTGGGTTACACTTTTTGGCCAAACTTGACATTGAACTAAACTTTTTTAACTAAATCTTCACTTACGAACACCTATAGATGCTAAACCATGAGGAATTTGAAGATGATGCAAACTAGTGATTTGTGAAATTTTCTCTATAGATTCTAAATATATATATTTAAAAAAAAAATTGGAACCAAATTGCATTTCTTTTTCCATCTCCTTCGATAACTAGTTTTTAACAATAATTTTTTTTTTAAAGAGCGATGTTTACTATATAACAACTTTTTCTATGAAGGATAAATTTTTTTTTTTTTAATTTAGATTTGTAACTATGATATCTAGCTCCTTCATTTGGTTTCATAGTGTTTTATTGAATTTTTTTTTCTGAATTAAGTTTTGAAGTCAAACCAATTACAATTTAGACATAGGTTTACTATATAAGGGTGAGTGTCGAGTCATGGGGGTCCAAAAAGTGGCGATATGACAAAAAGTGGCTGACAATTTTTTTTAATCTAGATTTGATGAAATGAAAAGGGTTTATTGAGAAAATTGTTTGATTTCCAAAAATATAAGATAATATGCCTTATTTGGAATTAAATAGATAATTATTATTGATTTTCTACATACATTCTGACTAAAGTCCCGATTGATAGGCTAATTGAAAAATATCAATAATTTAATTCTTAAAAAAAATCACATTTTCTGAATCCGAAAAATGTGGCACATTCTGTGCTTCCCATACTATAGGATAAAAAAGAAAAATCAAATTTCATTTAAATTTTTGACCAAGTTATGATTGTCAAACAAACAAGTTTTAATTTTTTTTTAAAGTTTTAATAAAAAATTCATAACTAATTATTTACTTGGAAAAAATTATTAAAAAAATGTGTCACATCTATGCATGTGTCCTCTACTTATATTGAAAGTTTCAAAAATAAAAATAAAAATTCTTGTACTTAGGTTGGTCAGACATACACCCAGTTTTATTTTTTCCTAAAAAATTTAGTACTACTACATTGAAATTTCAAATTTTCACCAAATAGATTTAATTTTTTCCAAAAAAAGAATAGTATCTTAGAAACTAATTTCAATTTACTATAAATTATGTTCTTACATATTTTTCAAATTATGTAAATAACTTATTCAAATTTCTATGTCAAGTTGCTAAACTCTATTTTTATGACTTTTATTGCCACTTAAGGGCCTAGTTTGGACCCCCATGATCCTGCACTAACCCATAACACATAACTTTTTTGTATGTATCGAAATTATTTTTTTTGTTGGATCAAGGACATCAATACCAAGAGCATAAATATATTTTAATTTTTTTTTATGGTAATCTAATATTTTTCCACATGTACAAAACAAAGAGCTTGATTTTTGGTGAAAAACCTACATTCACAAGAAATAAAAAATAAATATAATAATAAAATTAAATAATTTAAAATTATACTTTTTGGGAAGCTTATAATAAGGATACATACTTACAAAACATAAATTTTAAATTAATTCATTTGATCCCCCAAAAGGTAAATTAAAAGTGGTTTGTTATCAGCATTTTATAGGTGTAGAGGAGACTCCATTATAGGTATGGTTTAAAACTAGTGGGGTTCTATCCAGGGGGGTTTGATTAAGGGGGTTTGATCAAACCCACTTCAATTAAAATCTTTTAAATGGAAACTTTCAAGGCTTAAATCATTATATTTTCTAAAAATATGTGATTTCAGCAAAAATCATGATGTCCCAAAAAGTCTAACCCATTATTGTGGCAGCACCCTAAATTGAAAGGACATGCTAGCATTTTATGGAAAGAAATATATCTTGAAATAGGAAGGATAGGAAAAGAAAAATTCTAGATGGGATATAATGGTCGAGAAGATGAAGAGACAATTCATTCCAATAGATTTTGAGATGGAGCTGCTAAAAAAGATGCAAAGTTTGAGACAAGGAACAAGAACTATGAAGGAATACATAGAAGAGTTTCATAAAATTTTGATAAGAACTAGACATTTTGAAGCAAACAAGAAGGTATCATGTTACATCAATGGGTTAAAACCAAGCATATAAGAAGAGTTGGCATTGGTAAGGATGTACACCATTGAGGATGCATATCAGTTTGCATTGAAGGTAGAAGAAAGATTGAATAGAAATTTTGAGAGAAAACAAAGAGTTAGAGGTTGTGGTAGAAGGATTAGAGGGAGAAATTCTGATGGAAATCAAAAAAATCAGAAGTTTGAAGACCAAGGTAGCAGCAATAATCAAAAATAAAAAAATTCTTACCACCCTAGAAAGCAAAATTTTAGAGTTAGAGGAAGATCGGGTATAGGATTTGGAAGAGAAGACTTTCAAGGAACCTATTTTCAATGTGGAGAAGAGGGACATAAAGCATATGAATTCCCTCACAACCAAGAAAGGACAAATAGGAGACCTAAAAACCATGTTAGAGTAGAAAACATGAATGAAGAAGATGCAGAGTCATCACACTTCGAAGAAGATGAAAAAGGAGAAATTTTAATGACTAGGCGAGCCCTATTGAATGAAGACAATGAGCCAATGCAAAGGAAGAGTTTTTTTAGAATAAGATAAAAATATGAAGAGAAGTTATTTATTGTGATCATTGATAGTGGAAGTATTGATAATTTGGTTTCTGAAGAGATGGTGAGAAAATTGCAACTTGAGAGAAGAAGGCACCAACATCCATATCAAATTGCTTGGATTCAAAATGATCATAAAATTTTGGTTAGCAAGAAAAGTTTGGTAAAGTTTAAGATATGGTATTATTTTGATGATATTTTATGTGATATTATTCCTATGGATTCTTGTCATGTGTTTTTAGGGAGACCATGGTAATTTGATGGGAAATCCATGCACGATCGGTATGCTAACACATACTCATTAACGAAGGAAAGAGTAAGAAATAAGTTGAAGCCATTGAAAGAGGAAATCGATAGGGTTTGCAGAAATGCAAGGATTTTTGTAGTTGATGCTAGGAATTTTTTAGACGGCATGAAACATGAGAATGTTTCTTTTGCTTTTATTCCAAAAGCTAACCAAGAAAAAGTGGAAGATGTTCCTATGGAAATTGAAATTTTTTTGCATGAATTTCATGAGATTACTTCAAATAATGCACTAGAGGGGTCACTACCTATAAGAAGGATAAGTCACTGGTGCAGGAGCACCTAAGCCACCATTTCAAAATTTGAAGGTCATTTAGATGAGTTTAGGGTGTTTGGAGAAGTTTGAGTCTTTTTTATTTAGTCAAGGTCTATTTATGATAAATAAGGTCTAAAAATGCCATTTGCAATGTAATTAGGTGTGTCTTGAGTCATAGGTGTCAAATTGCAAAAGTTGCAAAAAAATTGTCAAAATTGCAATACTTAGGAATATGAAGAGTCTAAGAATTTAAAAAGTACTTATGAACATTGAGAAGGTTAGTTTTGATTTGAAAATGTATAAAAATCCTCTCCAAGGCTCGAACATAGTTGTTTAGTTTTGTAATGAAAATTTCCCCATCAATATACGTTTTTCTACAAAATCTTTGTGTTTTTTAACTTTTTTGTGTTTGTACGGACCCATACAAAGTGTAAATGCTCTAGGATTCTTTGAATAACATTATAGCATGAATTATCTTTCATTTGGTACAAGTTTGAGGGTCTTTCATTAGATCTAGTGAGAGTTCTCTTTAATTTCTTGTTACTACATGTTTATACAGTTTTAAGGTTTGAAGGTCTCTTAAATGTCATATTGACCCATTCCACTTTATGTATTCACTCTATCTCATGGAATGGGTCCTAAATACTGAAAATTAGGTTTTTCCATGGATTTTTAGGTAGAGGAGTTGAGGTTGTATGAATTGGAGTGATGCCCTAGGGCCAAACATGGTGTTTTTCATGTGAAAAAGAGGTATTGAGGTGTGGTTTTGATAAAATGTTGAAAGAACAGTGTATGTAATTATTTTTTGAGTTTGTGTAGGGTTGATTTGAAGTGTTGCAAGAATTTTTTGAGTCTGGTAAGCCCAGGTGATATGATTTCCAATAAACCCTAGAGTTTTTTTTATAAATTGAGGGTTTTGCAAAACAACATCATAGCAGTCATGGAATGGACTATTGATTGTGGATTTTGGTGTTTTGTAACATAATTTAACTCTTTCAATTGATTTTTGGTCAGAACCAAGTGGTTAGGATGGACCTCTTGTGTAAAATAGGGCTAATTTGAGTAGCCTAGAAGCAGGACAGTCTGTTGGTTTTCAGTTTTGTGTCAAAGAGCCCTTATAGAATTTGTTGGAAAGTTGTGTTAGAACTTGTTGTGAGTCTTAGAAGGTGTTTGTTAGGCCTTTGTACGACCTTCTCCAAATGATAAGTCCAAGTGTTGGTCTTTGAAGGCTACAAGCCTTAGAGAGGGTGTTTGATATAAGTTGAGGGAATAAAGTTGCAGAGTTGTTTCCCTTGATTGAGATTGATCACTTTTGTGTTGATTTGGAAGTGACAACCACCTTGCTTACATCTTGTGGTATCAGAGCACAGGCACAAGGTCTTTTGTTGGTGATTTGATTGCATTTTACAGGTTTGAAGAAATTTTATTGGAAGGTGAAAAGGCTAATTGGTGAAGATGCCTTTGAAAGGTGTTGGTGCTGCTAGAGTGTTGTAGGAACTAAAGGAGAAGCATGCTAAGCTTATGGATTCACATAATGTAGTATTGGCATGGCTTTCTTCCTTTGAGACAAACAAAAGAAGAGATGAGAATGAAGAGAGTGAAATTGAGGAAGATGATGAAGAATATGAAGATGTTGATGAGGAATTAGACCCTGAAGATAAGAGGATGGAAAAGTTGCTCAAGGCAGTTAAAGGTGATTCAATGAAGGTAAAATTTGATCTTCCTATGTATGGTGGAAATTTAAATGAAGAAGAATTGCTTGATTGGATTGCTTCAATGGATAACCACTTTGAAAGTGAAGACATTTCAGATGAATAGAAGGTGAAGGTGGAAAAGACTAAACTCAAAGGTCATGCTCTTCTATGGTGGGACTACGAGCAAGCAGAAAGGAGAAAACAAGGGAAGTCAAGAATAGTTTCTTGGGACAAGATGGTGCAAAAATTGAAAGGTAAGTTTCTTCCAAAGGATTATGAAGTTCAATTGTATAAAAGATTGCAAGGATTGAAGCAAAAAGATCTAGATGTTAAGGCCTACACTGATGAATTTTACAAATTAATTATAAGGTCAAGGAGGGATGAAGATGAAGCTAAAAAAGTGGCTAGATATCTAGGTGGTCTCATATTTCATATACAAACTAAACTTGTTGTTGCTAACCCAAAGTTTTTTGAAGAGTGTTTTCAATTAGCAATTAGGGTGGAGGAAACGCTCAAAAGAAGGCAAGAGAAATCAATTAGAGGAAGAGGAGTAATCCCTACACCAAAGTAGCCATTTGAGGAACAAGAAGAAGCCAATAAAGGTAAGGAGCAAGGTGTTGATGCTAGAGGAGGTTTTATAGGTAGAGGTAGATTTAGTGGTGGTAGAAATTCTAATGATTTTTTTAGGGAGATGTTATAATTTTAATCAATATGGTCACCCTTCATGGAAATATCCTAAAAAGTTTGGTAGTTCATCAAGTGGAGAAAAGATGATTGATAGGTGAGCACAAATCATTCAAGAAGAGGAATGTGAGAGCACAAATTCTACAAGTTTAAGAGCTACTCTTGAAATAGGGGAAATGTTGATGATGAGAAATACCATATTGAAGGCAACAAAGGAGATGGAACCATTGCAAAGGAAGATTCTTTTCAATACCACATGTAAATGAAAGAATAAGGTATGTAAAGTTTTCATTGATTCAGGCTCTGCTGAAAACATGGTGTCAAGTGAGATGGTTAACAAACTGAATTTACAAAAAGTTCCTCATGAGTTGCCATATAAAGTCTCTTGGTTGAGTGATGGGAAGTATTTGTTGGTCAATGAACAAGCAGTTGTTGAATTCTAGATTCGAGGTTATAAAGATCAAGTAGTTTGTGATATTCTTCCTATGGATTCTTGTAATTTACTCCCAAGTAGACCCTGGCAATATGACAAGCGTGCAATATATGATGGTAGAGAGAACACATATACCATAGTAAAAGATGGGTGTAAGTTTGTTTTAACTCCTTTGGTGGAAGATGACAAGGGTAAGGATAAGGTGATTATGTGTGGAAAGAAATACCTTGTAAAAATTGTGAATGAAGAAAAAAAATATAAGTGTTGCAGATAGTTCAAGGCATGAGAATGCAGGAACAATAGGTAAGAGTGTTGAATCAAGTTTGGAGGGTAAAATAATAGTGAATTGGACTGAAAATGTGTTGATTGGTACAATGGTATGCCCTTTGGTTAAAAGTAAGGTTGTAAAGTATGAATAATCTGAAGGTACAATAGGATATGATTCTATTGGTACAGTGATGTCTATTGATAAGAAAAAAAGTCTAATGACAGTGAAGAAAGGACTGATGACAGTTGTGAAAGGACAGAGTGGACAAGAGAGTAAGGATGGATGCAAGCATGGAAATGAAACAAAGAAGAAGTCAGTGCAATAATTTTCTAACATTTTTTTGTTTGCAGGTACAGATGAAGGAATATAATCTAGTTTTGATCAAGTAATAGGAAAAAGACCATCATCAGGTCTAACTACAGAAAGGAAGACATGTTCAAGAACAAGCAAGGACAAGGTTGCAAAACTTCAATGTTGGAACCAGTGGAGAGGATTTGCAGACCAAGGGAATATGTGTGAAGCTTGGAGGAATTGGTACAAGACACAACTCATGTGGCATGAGTTTTTTTTTCTATGGGGTTTGTAACGCCAAGAAAGTGCACAAGAAACAGATTAGAAGAAAACATGCAATACTAAATCTAAATGCAAATCTAATGTTAAGCAACAAAGCACAAAGGAAAGTAAAACGTAAACAAACTGAAACAATCTCACCAATTTTAAACGTATTTCCATGATTCATCTCGATTTCCCTTCTCCATTTTGTTGTTGTAGTATAATTGCCCTCAAATTTTTAGTAATTTGTGCAAGTATAGCCTAAGATAGTGATTAGCAAAATATCAAAGATTTAAGACAAGTGCTCGCAAGATTCAAAAAGAGATTTCAATTTTGAGAGAGAGATTGGAATGAAGAATGACAAATCAATTTATAGAAAATTGATTATTCGAATGATAGGCCATGATCGAAAGATCAACGGACGGTTGAGATTGACTGATTGGTCATGCATTCTGATAACTGTCAGTAGCGACATGAGTGATACAAACTAGAAATAGAATTAAAGATTAAATAAATGATTTAATCTCCAGTTTGGTATTCGAAAATAGAAGAAATATCTTTGCATGACAAAGATAAAGATTGATTAAATCAACTCTTGTTCGAATGCATGCACAAGATTTAATTAATTAAATAAGAATATTTAATTAATCCGCATGTACATGCAAATGAGTTAGAATAGGACGATTGAATGATTTGACGATGAGATTACTCGAGAACGCCACTCAGACATTAAATCAAGAGTTAACTAAGCGATTAAAATAGACGTCGAGTCGAGTAAAAGTGAATACTTAGATAACTCACATAATTATCTAAAATATAGAGGAATGCGTTAAAATAGAATTAATGAATTAAATAATTCATTTAATTCAAGACTCGATATTTGAAGAATAATTAAATAGATAATATTTATTTAATTAAGTGATGAAGGGATTTTAAATGAATAATTAAATAAATAAAAGAATTCATTTAATTATAGTTGAAGTATGATAAAGAGTAAATTAAATAAGGATTTATTTAATTTGACAAGAAGGTTAATTAGTAACATAATTAAATAAAAAGCGTTTATTTAATTAATCAGATAGAATAAAGAAAATGTGAATTAATTAAATAATTAAGATTATTTAATTAATAGAAGAAATGAAGAGTATAGAGAATAATTAAATAATTGACATTATTTAATCATGACCATGAAGAATCAATTATGAAGAATATTGAAGTCGGGCCTAAACCAGATTGTCTACATTTTCCCTCTTTGATACAATTTCATTTCGGCTTGTGTCAAAGAAAATCGATAAGAAATATGCCCCAGTAACCCTCCAGATTAAAACAGGTGAAGGTATGCCCCCTCGGGAAAATTGACAAATTTTCAAAAAAGTTCAGAAAAATTTGGAAATGATCCCGATTAGTCCATAGGATGACCAAAAATGCAGTGGAGTTTGCAGAATTGAGTTTGGAAATGTCAGGGACGGGTACGGGATGATGAAAATGGGAAGTTAACAGGGCCAGTAGGACAAAAATGCCACCTAAGCCCTAGGTATATATAGGAAGTGGGGTAAAAACCTATTCATTTTCACCCACCTAGCATGGAAATTTGATAATTTGCTCTACACTCCTAGCGACGATGTCTGCTGTTCCGAACACCCATCACCGAGCCTACAGGATCCGGACCTTCCAGAGACTAGCCGATGCGGACCCCCTGGTATGTACCTCAAACTTTCCTTTTGAAATTTTTCACTTGCGCGCGTTTTTATGCATTTAATTCAATTTTTAGTTATGCGTCATTTTGTTAGAACACCGTATTTGTGTGCGCGAACGACACATTTGTCTGCAGAAAGCCGCATTTGCAATTTTACGTTAGTCATTTTGCATAGTTAGACTGTGGTTCAATGCATGTGTGAATTTATGAAATGCATTTGACTTTTTGCATCGCATTTGCATTTAGAATAGCCACATGTGTTGATTTTGAAATGCATTTGAATAATTTGCAACGAAACATTTATTTTTCAACGCATACAAATTTAGTGTAACGCATGTGATGTAATTAGTTGCATTTGTTTAATAACGACGCATTTGAAGTTTATGAACCGCATATGTTAAAAAGCGATGCATGTGAAAAATAATGATGCATGTGCAAAACAATGATGCATTTGAATTTTTTTTTTTAGTATAGTCAGTTTGCACTAGAATAGATGATTGAGGCTGACATGAGTCATGTATAATGTCATTGCAGGTTGTATTAGACACGATATATACACGAGAGTCGAGACCTACTACGTTTCGATTCAGAGATAGCTTGTGGCCGACAGAGCGTCAGATTCTATGGCACCTTGGTTTATTGCACGTGACAGACATGCCTCAAATTCGGGCAAATCGGAGATTATTGATAGCTTTGTGTGAGCGGTGGCACTCGGAGACATCGTCTTTCCACCTACCGACTGGAGAGGCGACCGTTACCCTAGAGGATGTCTATAGGATCCTCAGACTACCTATTAGAGGCACACGGGTGACATATGACACCCAGAGGGGTGCTGCCAAGATGTGTAGGTACTACCCCCATGCTGACATTAGGCAGTTAGGATTTGATGATTATGAGATTAGATGGCGTGTGTTGGTCCAAAAGTATAGATAGCTAGACTGTCTATTGTGTACATTGATAGGCAGGATAGTACTTCCTGACCGCTGAGGTCATGGTTTTCCCCTGGGGTGGGGGGAGATGCTAGTGGGCATGCTCGAGCGTCGAGTGGTATATGCTTGGGGTTCCTGTGTGCTCGGGATGTTATATTTTCACTTGCATGATATTGCCTATCAAGAGGCATAGTCAATGAGTTGTGGTACCACGCTGTTGATGGTATGGGCGTGGGAGCACATTGCCATTTTTTGGCCACCTGCGACAGTTGACCTTCCACATGGAGCTCCCTATGCCTTCCATTATGCGGGGGTGAACACGTAGCACCACATAGGATATACGAGTTACTTCAGACATGCCATAGAAACTATGCAACAGTTTACATGGAGACCATACTTGGGCTGTGAGGAGTGGTCAGATGAGGATGAGCATTTTCCATTTTGCAAACAGGCACAGTTCTTGGTTGGGCAGACAGTGTCACACATTCACATCATAGAGCGTCAATTGCCAGATCGTGTCCTACGGCAGTTTGGAGAGGTGCAGGATGTGCCTAAAGGATGGGCAGAGTTTGGCAGATCCTCACGAGAGGTACCGCTATGGGGTCCAGAGATTCGAGTGGCCACTGCAGAGGTAGATATTGATGCATTATAGGCAGTTCCATGGGGATGGAGGGATGGTCCAGCAAACCCAGGGACCACAACGGAGTACGACCAGTGGTGGGCAGTGCACAGGCCGATCCCTTTAAAATATCCAGAGTAGCCAGTGCCAGTAGAGTGGCAAGGGATAGGTCCACGAGGTAGGCACGGCAGAGGGAGAGGCTGGGGAGGCAGAGGAGGCCGTGGTGATGGAGGAGATGATGGCTGAGGTGGACGGCGTGGAGGCAGGAGAGGGAGCCATGGTTGGAGGGGATGAGGGCCACCATTGTCATCGATCCACAAGGAGGGAGGAGGAGAGGAGGATGTGGCCATGCCGAACATTGGGAGCAGAGGGGAGGATGATATTGCGAGAGGTGGAGAGGAGGTGCATCCCGCAAAGGTCGCTATTCTAGGCATCCCGGCAGAGGAGGAGATAGGTACCGAGGAGGTAGGCAGAGAGGAGGCAGAGTTTGATGCTCTGGGTTTGTTGGGTACCTACCAGGAGGATGATGAGGGAGATGATGATCACGAGAGAGAGATTCAGGATCAGATCCTAGAGGAGTTGGATGAGGAGGAGGATGGGAGAGTGAGGGACAGACAGGATGATACAGGGGCAGAGGATCCAGACACCGATACATTGCGTGCTCAGGTTGCATCCTTGGAGGAGCAGATGAGAGTTCTGATGGCCGAGAGGGATGCATATCAAATGGAGAGGGATAGAGCAGTGATGGATAGGGATCAGGCCATAGCTCGGAGATAGGAGACTAAGCAAAGATTTACAGAGCTCGGGGCATTATGCACGGGACCATCAGCCGCTTTTGCCAGAGAGCTAGTCAGAGCTGGGGAGAGGGAGAGATACTATCGAGATCTGTATGAGGTAGAGGTTCCACCAGAGAGACGGGATCCTAGTTTCTCAGAGGCACATAGTAGTAGATCCCAGACCAGGACCCACAGTAGGACAGTTAGCACATAGGGGGTGGAGCAGCCACGTAGAGCAGGTCCATATGATAGACCTCCCTTAACTCACAAGTCATCAGGTTCCCATCATCAGTCCTCCACACATTCCAGGCATGATAGCAGTGGCAGTTCAGGATAGGGGTACTTCTTGTTGATACATTGTATTTTGATCTTATAGCCTGTGGGCTTCCATGTATTATTGATACATTATGACATTGTGATGTGACACAGTTGAGCGATATATATATATATATATATATATATGATTTTGGCGGTGATTCTCATGATATGCATTTCTATGTATTGATTATGCAGTCTTTATTTATACATGTGATGTTTATATGATATGCCTATGTGATGGATGAGTATATGTATTTTATGATGTTTATGCAGCTAATGAGATAATGTTGATTCTATGTGATGTATACATAATTTATAAATTATGAGATACTATATGATGTTATATGTATGATGCATAATAGATGTGATGCTATACAAATGTAATGTGATGCATGTATTTACAATTGCTTTGTACATATAATGCTTAAGATATGTATTATTTGATGATGAATGCTTATTATGCCATGATGATCTAGATATGAAATATGCCTATATGCATGTATTTTTCTAACATGTATGTGGATGTAGGATGATGTATAATGTTTTGTGTCACATGACTCCATCATAATGCAAGAAAGAAGAACTATTAGTGCGGAAAGAAAGATCGAGAAAGAATGAAAGACAGGAGATAGATGTTAGTATTAGAAATCTTCGATATTTCACTGTATCACAAAAGGTATTTTCACTTTATCATCATTGGGCGGGACTAATATAAATGGAGAAAAACACCATGATACGACATAAATCAAGGTGTGCAAGGTCATCCACTTGCTAATAACAGACAGTCACAGACAAGGATTGTCATTAACTCATACTAAGGGCACAAGTTGCCCCAATCTTTTTGTCAGGACAAACCACAGACAGCAAACAAAGTAAAAGATGGGCCATGAGACATCATTGCTCCTCTAAATCCTTCATGGGACATCCTTGAGGAAACTAGTAACATGACTCAAAATCAAATGTAAAAGACAGTGGACAAACAACAGTCAAAGAAAATAGAATTCTGATACATCGTTGCTTCTCTAAATCCTTCATGGAACATCATTGAGAAAGCTAGTAACATAATTCCTAGTCATCAATTCAAGATAATTGATAAGATAAATAAGCCATAAAGTCAATAAACCAATAAGATATTTGCCAAAACTTGATCTGTTTGTTTGATTTGTTTTGATTGATAAAAGGATTAATTGGCAGAACCTGATTTCAGGAGATACACATACCAGATAAGACTTTGAGTCTGGTTTCAATGTTATGACTATCTGTATAAGGCATGACAAAGCCTGGTTTCAGAAAGACATGTATCGTATAAGAGGTTGAGTTAGATGTCATTGATGTGATAACCTGTGTAAGGCTATGTTTGATTGTTTAAACTTGTCGATTATGCAGGAAGGACTCATCCTGTATAAGAAATAGATTGTTTTGTTGATATCAGTATTGGAAGGACCATCCTGAACAAGATACAGGTTGATTTCCATGATGATGATGTCTGTTTCTAGGAAGGACACATCCTGTAGCAGAAATTTGTTGATCTGTGTTGATTGTTTTGTTTGGAAAGTTGTTTGATTTGACTTAGAGACATTGCTGACATGTTCACCAGATTGATGCAGGACTTGAGACGATGCATTGTGTGTGACGACAAAACCCTAAAGGACTGACCTAGTGTGACCTCGGGGGCTCATCAATTGATGGCCTTACCTACGTTATACACACAAAGACCTCATAGTTCAAGCTTGACTTTGACTGACAAGACTGACTACAAATAGAAGACGTGTGTGAAAGTGAATGTGACGAACCCTAATGGACTGACCTAGTGCGGCCTCGGGGGCTCATCGATTGATGGCCTTGCCTACGTTATACATGCAGAGACCTCGTAGTTCGACACGACCAATGACCTTATCATATAGACATATAGATTTAATCATGAATTTATAAAGACAAACCTAAACGGACTGACCTAATGCCTCGAGGGAACATCGTCAGATGGCCTTGCCTACGTCCAGTCGCAGAGGCAACGTAGTTCGACAAACGATAAGGACTGACAAGTGTGACTGACTCTGACTCTGTTTTTGGATTTTTGAAATGTTTTTACTTTTTTTTGTCTTTTTGAAGTTTTCTGATATTTTTGTGTTTTCTCAGGTCATTTTTCGATGTTCGTGGATTTTCCATGGTTTTACGTCTTCAACACAACCAATGTAAGAACCAATATGACACATGTCAAATGTTTGCCCCCAGTCGAGTACAAGACCAATTGACTATGAATAGGGTAAAATGGGGGATATGAAATGCACTCGATGTCAACCATTCTAGGTTATGGAAAAGACTACCACTTATTATGAATGGTATATACAAGCGATGGATATGAAAGATAAGGGATATGTACAAGGATAGGTAGTACGTACAAGGATAAGGGATATGTACAGGGAAGTAGACTATGTACAGGGATAAGGGATATGTACAGGGAAGTAGACTATGTACAGGGATAAGGGATATGCACAGGGCCATGGATTATATACAATGATAAAGACTATGTACAATGATAAGGACTATGATTAGAATAATAGTAGACAAAGGAGCAGAGTTAACTACACATGGTGCCTGTTTGCCAGGTTTTCACCATGGTACCTATCCAAAGTGCCACCGAAGTGGTTTTCACTATTGGACGAATGATTTGTCTTTACTATTTTCTAGATTATCTTATTTTTTTGGTGTTACCAAGACGCCTATTTTCCAGGTTTTCACCTTGATAACAATTTTTTGTGATTTCCTGATTTTTTTTGTATTTTTGCTAATTAAGACAAAGGCTCCCAGAAGCTATGCGTAGAACTTCTTCAGATGCATACTATTGATTGGTGAGGACAATGGTTCCCCTTTAGAAGTAGAGAGTTGGTACGCTCCTAATCCAAAAGCTTCCATAACAACATAAGGTCCTAACCAATTTGGTTCAAACTTACCTAGTTTTTCTCTTTCTGCTTGATTCTTTGGGTTCTCCATTAAAACCAGGTCACCAATGCCAAAGTTTATGTTCAATACCTTCCTATTATAGCTATGATGAAGGTGATTATGATATGCTTGAAGATGGTCTAGTGCCTTCTATCTTCGCTCATCCAGGAATTCTAGCTCATGGAGTCTCGATACTCAATACTCTTCATCATCAATGTGGCCTTTCAGGGATACCCTTAGGGAAGGAATCTCGACCTCAATAGGTAGAATAGCTTCAAAACCAAATACAAGTGAATATGGAGTAGCACCAGTAAGAGTACGGATACTTGTGCGATAAGCCCATAAGGCAGGGTTAAGCTGTAAATGCTAGTCATGACCAACATCATTGACAGTCTTGAGGATTTTAATGATGGTCTTATTAGATGCCTCTGCTTGGCCATTACCTTGTGGGTAGTATGGAGTGGAAAAATGTTGGATATGAAATTCATCAAACAGGTGGTGGACTTCTTGGTTCTTAAATGGGCAGCCATTATCAGTGATTATGGACCGAGGGACACCATACCGACAGATGATATAGTTCAGGATAAATTTAGAAATTTGTGCCGGTAATGTATGTCATAGGAATGGCTTCAATCCACTTCATAAAATACTCAGTGGCAGTAATAATGAATTTGTGTCCATAGATGATGTGGGGTGGATCTTACCTATGAGGTTGAGTCCCCATTGGGCAAAGGGCCATGGTGATGTTATAGGACAAAGCTCCCATGCTGGTGCATGTATCAAGTCTCCATGAACTTGGCATTGAGGGCATTCTGTTACAAAGACATATGAGTCTTTTTCCATAGTAGGCCAGTAATAACCCAGTCTCATAATCTTTTTGGCTAAGGTAGGACCGCTAGAATGGGAACCACATATACCCTCATGCACCCCACGCAAGGTTGCTTGTGCTTCATTAGAATCAAGACATCTCAGTAGGGTATTATCTAAGGCGTATCTATATAGGGTGTCTCTGACGATGGTGTACTTGGTTGACTTGCAGAGGAATGTCCTATGTTGGTTATTTGATAGGCCAGTGGGTATGACTTCGGCATGAAGGTAATCATAGATTTCTTTGTACCATGGGGAATCAGGACCAACAATGTCACACACCATTTCAGAATATGGGATATTGTAGGCTGGGACCAAAAGCTGTTCTACCAAGAACTCAAACTTAGGCACGTTGTTAGGAATGTCAAGAAGTGATGCAATTGTAGCCATAGCGTCTGCTGCCCTGTTTAAAACATGAGGTATTTGATGAAATTTGACTTTGTCAAAGTACTCTTTAAAGCTATCATCCATGCACTTGTATGGAGCAAGCTTCTCGTCCTTAGTCTCATAATCATCATTTACCTGTCGGATTACCAGTTGAGAATCCCCATATACTTGTAAAATCTTAATTTTCCACTTGACTGCCAACGTAACCCTATCACTAGAGCTTCATACTCTGCTATGTTGTTAGTGCATGGGAATGCAATCCTGAATGACTTAGGGATGGAATCACCCTGTGGTGTAATAAACAGTATACCAGCCCCTGAACCATGATTTGTATGTGAGCCATCAAAGTACAGTTTCCATGTTATGTTTGTGTCAATTGTGAATATGAACTCATCAAGAAAGTCTATAACTAATGGGTGATCTGCCTGTGTGGGTGTGTCAGCTAACTGATCAGCAATTACCTATCCTTTAATAGCCTTTCTTTCTACATACTGGATATCATACTCACTAAGTATCATAACCCATTTGGCCAGTCATCTTGTTAATGCTACCTTGCTAAGGAGATATTTCAGAGGGTCTATTTTAGCAATCAACATTGTTTGATGGTTTAGCATATAATGCCTCAATTCTTGAGTAGCAAATACTATTGCAAGACAGGCACGTTCAATGGTACTATAATTGAGCTCATAACCTACCAAAGTTTGACTGATATAATAGACTACCCTTTCATGACCTTCATCGTCATTCTGTGCAAGCAATGCTCTGAGTGATGAATGGGTTTTCGTAATATAAAGAATCAATGGTCTTCCTTCAACAGGTGGCATTAAGACAGGTGGTGTGAGTAAATGTTCTTTAATTAGTTGAAAAGCTTCTTCACATTTAGCTGTCCATGCAAAGGGTACTCCTTTCTTAAGTAAATGTTGAAAAGGATGTGTCTTATCTGCTAACTGCACTATAAATCTTCTGATAGATTGCAACCTTCCCTGTAATGTCCTTAGTTGACTAAGATTAGCAGGTGGAGGCATGTCCATGATTGCTTTTACCTTAGCGGGATCCACTTTAATACCTCATCTAGAAATGATATAACCTAACAGCTTTCCTAACTTGACTCCAAACACACATTTCTTTGGATTAAGTCTCACTTTATACTTCTCTAGCCTCTAAAATATCTTATCTAAAACCTATAAATGTTCTGCCCTTGTTTTGGATTTTGCAATAAGGTCATCGACATAATCCTCCATAAGAGTGTGTACTAGATCATGAAAGATAGTAGTCATGGCACGTTGATAGGTTGCTCCAACATTTTTGAGTCTGAAGGGCATAACATTCCAACAATACGTTCCCCAAGGACAAGTGAAAGCCGTCTTAGGTTGGTCTTCAGTTGCAATTCTGATTTGGTTATATCCCGAAAATCCATCCATAAGGGACAACATCTCATATCCTACTGTCATGTCAACTATGATGTCTATGTTAGGCAAAGGAAAGTCATCGTTAGGACAAGCTTTGTTGATATCTCTAAAATTAGTGCAGATGTGGATGCCCCCAATTGGTTTAGTGACTGGTACAAGATTGGAAATCCAATCAGCATATTCGATAGATCTGATGAAACCAACGTCTAAGAGTTTCTTGAGTTCTGCCTTGACCAACAAAGCAATTTGTGGGTGCATTTTTCTCAATTTTTGTTTCACTAGTTTGGCACCTGGTCATAAGGGAAAATGATGCAGAACAAGTTCAGGATCCAACCTTGGCATGTCGGCATATGACCAAGCAAAATTTATCTATCTTTGTGCAAAGAATTTATGGAACTCCAACTACTCTTTTATTGTCAATGACGCTGCAAAATGAACGAGTTGAGGATTCTCTTTAGTACCTATGTTGACTTCTACTGATTCTTCAACAAGCATGGGTGAATTTTCCTATGCAACGGGGAAAATTTTCAAAGCTCCATCCTTAGGTGCCTCAGAGGGGTTTTCACCTTCAGATGTGTCCTTTCTTTTTACTTTTCCATTGTTTAAAGGTGCCTTTCAGTTTTCACCTAGAGACTCATCCTTTTTATTTTGTTTATTCTTTTTCTCATTTTTGCGACTGGAGGGTTGAACAGATTCCCCAAAATATGCCTTTTTGTCCAAGTCAATAGTAAAACCAACCTTATGGTCACCGTTTGGTATGCCTTCTCGTAATCCTAGGAACTCAGCAATTGCTTCATCATTCTCAAAAATGTCTAAGACGGGTGTGTCTTGTTGATCCCAATCAATGAGTTGGGGATACACTAAGGGCATGTCATCATCGGAGTTATCAAAGTTTAATGGAGTCAAGGTGAAGATTGAATTATTCATGCGGTTACAAAAGTCTTGTACTAGGTCCTTTTTTCTCTTAGGTTTAGGTCTAGGTGGATGGATAGGTGGGCCTAATGCCAAGGTTTGACTATTAGAAACAGGTGGCTCAGGTTGCCACGAGGTAGGATCAAGTGATTCCCAATAATAGTGTTTAAACCATTCCTCTTTTGTCATTTTCTTTGGTGGACAAGAATTCAAGGGATTTGATGAGGAACTTAACATCAAGTCAAGTTCTCCAAATAACTTGTCAAGGTCCATGGAAGAAGTAGAGGATAGGGAATCCCACTCATAATCGTTAGAGTCGGGGGAGTCACAATGATATTGGTTGACTGGTTCATGAGATGTCTTAATATCTTCTAAAGCACTTACTTCCTCAAGTAAGGGTAATGGGGTACTAGGAACGCCAATCTGAATCGGTTGAAACCCTAGCCCTACTCCTTTTGGCCATTGAGAAACAAATATTGGTTCAATCATGCCATCTTGGTTTAAGCCTAAACCACTTTGTCCATCATATCCTTTGCTTTGCATGATTTTGAAACCCTTTCCATATAGATTTGTAGGAATATCAGCAAGTAAGAGGGGTTCCTCATCATCTTCTCTATATAGCCAGGAAATGACATCTTCTATATCTATGACCTCTTTGCTTAATTCACCCCATTTAGTAAAAGTTGTTGTGGGAGGAATGTGTATAGTTACCATAGATTGTCTCCTATCCAACGTAGGTAAACTGTATGACTTAGGAGGAATCAAATGGCTAACACAATAAGAAGTTTTCATGTAATACTCTTCACAACCCTTATCTTGGATCTCAACCCTGGGAGTGGTAGGAACTAAGGGTGAAATAGATGTTCGAGTGAGTGTGGTTAGATCAACATAGGAGGATGAATTGGAGGATGAGGCCTCTTGGTTTACTGGAACTTGGCGTTGGGGGATTTCCTTTAGATTGGTGCAATACTAGAATGGATCTGGATCACCATCTATAGTTATTTTTGTGCCATTGTAAGGGAATTTAAGACACTGATGATACATTGAAGGGACTGCCTTCATGGAATGAATCCATGGTCTACCTAGTAGAAGGTTATAAGGAAGGGTGAGATCCAAGACCTGGAACTTTGTCTCCATCACCGCAGGGCCAATTCTGATAGGAAGTGTTACGAATCCCTTTGATTTTCTTTTCTCATCATCATAAGCTTTAATGACAATACTATTGGTCATGTCTAAGCATGCTTCTGAGATACCTAAAGCCTTAATTAGTTTTAAAGTGACAAATTTAACCCTACTCCTCTGTCTACCAAAACTCATCTAACTTTGGTGTCATCAACAAGGACTTCTAGATGTAAAGGATTGTTGTGGTTCATCTTTTTAGTTGCATAGTCTTGTTCAGAAAATGTGGCATGGTGATTATTGGTCAAGTAGCCCACCATTTCTTGGAAACAATTGACATCAAGATCATTAGGGACCGTGGTGTTCTGTAAAGCCTTATTGAGGATAGATTGATGCTCAGGGGAAACGCAACAATTCCAAGATTGAGATTTGGGCTGGGGTCTTCCCTAGCTAGTCAAGAAGGTTATATTGTAACTTGGAAGGTTGGGTTGTTTGCTGCAATGGAGGGCCTTGGATAGTTAACTTAGTACGACGAGTATTGACTGCACACTCAGGATTAGTATTAATAATAATGGTATTGATATTCTCATCGGCGACGCGAAGGCAATGAATGATTTTTCCACTATTATAATCATGCTTTATATTGGCATAGTTGGTTGACATATTGGTCTTAGTACTCGAACTAGGGACAGTTCCTTTCCCATGGTCATGTAGTGGGTCAGAAAATACTTGATGATCAGTGTTTGATTACTTCTTTTTTTGTCCACTAACTTCAATAATTCTCTTTTCGACAAGATCCTGTATGATATTCTTCAGTTGTTAGCAGTTTTGTAGGTTATGTCCCTTAGTTCTATGATAATCACAAAAGGAATTGTCATCCCACCAAGCTGGTTTAAATTGTCCTAGATCGTATTGTCTTGGTTCCTGCAGTTGTATGAGATTATTTTGTAACAGTTGTTTGAACACCGACTCAATGGGTTCCCCTAAGGGAGTAAACTCACATTTTTTAAATCTTCTTGGTTGTGGACGTTGAGTATTTTGGACCACGTTAGGAGGTTGATTGACAACATTAAGTGTGTTGGAAAAAGTATGAGGTCCTTGTAATGTGAGGAGGGGTCCTGCTTGTAGCATTTTAGCATCAACCACCCCATTATTGGTGACATTTTTATTGCGAGACCAGAATCTGTTTCTGTCAGTGGGGGTGTTTTGTACAATCGGGTTTCTATTGGATGTTGATGTCTTGATTTCACCCTTTTCAATGAGATCCTTCTTTATTATAACCCCTTTTTCCACTAGTTCTGAGAAAGATGTACAAAAATGCACCCTTAAGTTACTCCTGAGTTTTGCATGAAGGTTTTCTTGAAACATTGTAACTTTTTGTTTTTTGGGTATCTCGACAGGACACCTACTAGCTATAGTTCTCCATCTCTGGAAGAAAGCAATGAATTTTTCCCCTTCGTCTTGCATTGTGTGACACAAGGTTGCTATATTTATCTCGTGGTATATGTTGAAGGAGAATTGCTCCACAAATTTCTCAACCAGTTCACCCCAAGATCTAATGCCAGAATCTAGACCCGAAAACCACTCTAGTGCAATTCCTACAAGACTTCTTGGAAATAGTCTCATAAGGTATGTGGGGTCATAAGCGACATCTATGCATGTGGTAGAAAATTCCCTTATATGTTCTATTGGATTTCGTTTGCCATTGTACTTAGGGAGATTCGGTATGACATATCCGTGAGGGAAAGGGGTCATGTACAATGATCTATCAAAGGGGAATGGGCATATGTCCTTTGTTGAAAATGATTTCTTAGTTGACACCGACATGTTATCCATTTGCATTTGTAGTGCATGCATTTGTGTTTGTAAGACGTCAACTTGAGTCAAAGATGTGCTAGGGGGATTATGCAAATCCATGTATGTGTTCTGAAATCCAAAGTCTCGTGATGGGTTTTGATTAAACGTTGGCATTTGAGGTGGATTTGGATTCAGAACGTTGGTAAATATGTTCTAGTCTAGAATCTGCATAAATTGGTGTTGACCTAGGATCTGTGAAAACGGATTCTAAGTACCACTTTGGGAAAAGGGGTTCTGATTGGGAATCTGTGTAAATGATTGGTGTCCACCAATTTGAGAGAACGGATTCTGGTTCAGAATCTGTGTGAATGGATTTTGAGTACCAGTTTGGGAGAATGGATTCTGACTCAGAAACTACGTGAATGGATTCTGATTGCCATATTGGAAGGAGGGAATGCCCCCTGTTTGTGTAATTTGTGGTATAGTACTAGTGACTGGAGCACTAGGTATGGCGATCGACTGTGGTATGGTACTCATGATACTAGCGTTAGGTATGACCATTGATTGTGAACTTGTAACACTGACATAAGGTGTAGAGGCTGAAGTTTTAGGTCATTTACTCCCAACAAGAGGACCGAAGGGAGTGGATGATGAAGCCCCTATAGTGAAATTAAATCCTGATGTCATGCTAGATGTACCAAATGGGGACGTATGGACTGTCGTACTCTATGTAGGTGTACTAGATGACATAGTTGTGCTGACTTGAGGCATAGTAGTACTAGCAGTCGTGGTGTTTTTCCCTTGTGTAGGTTGAGTTTGTAAGGTGCTGATATCAAATCCTAGAGGTAAGGTAGCACCTTCAGCTAGCAATTTGGCTAAGTATCATTGTCGATCATTTGCTAGGTACTCATCTACGAAAGAGGCAAACTCAGGGTCCTATGCGGTAGCCTCTATGTCTTCTATTGCAATATGTCCTTGAGTGTTTCTAGTGGTGAATTTGTCTAATAGAGTCTTATGAGGTCTTGAAGAAAATGGATTGATGAATTCATTTGGGTTTAACATGTTGTCTCTCTCTCTTCTCTTAGACCTAGTTTCAACCATGTAAGACAAGCTCAATATGCGGGAAATGCAAAACTATATCTATGAACAGTATGACTCTAGTCTATGTTTTTGAGATTTTCTAGGTGCAAGTAAGGAATGAATGCAAATATATTTATTTTTTTGGTATTTTCTATGTGAATAAGGTATGTCTAAAATGATGCTATCCTAGGATGGTAGTGTCTAAGTATGAAAATTCTAAGCAAGCTTCTAAGGTAATCAATTTTGTGAACCTGAGACGAGGCTACCAACTACCTAAAGTCTAACCAAGGTGTCAATTTAGTTTAAGTCAAGGAACCAATGTAGGATGAGGATCAAAGACAAGTTGAGTTTCCTAACTAGACTGATGAGCTAGGAGGACTCTATGTAGGACAAAGGATAAACTGATAAAACTAGGTTCAATGAACGATTTCCTTGACACTATGACTTTTCTAGAGTGTAGATGGTGAACTAGTCCTAAAGTTTGTAAAAGTGACCTTCCTAGAAGTTGAATGCAAGGTATTATGTATTCTAAGATGAAACTAAACTCTGAATTAAGACAACTATGGTAATGACCGAATGAACCTAAAGGATGCAAAATTGAGCAAATCATTTCAGGTTTTTGTTCAAGGACTATTTGTGTAAAGACAACTGAAACTGGTATAAACGTGTTGACTGGATAGTGACTATGAATTATGGTTTTCTAATAATCAGACAGATGCGTTGCAGGATTTCACAGATGCGGTTCAAGTTAACAATTACGTTTCTTTGGTAAAATTCAATGTGTGACTCTGACAGATGTGATTAACCTTATAACAGTTGCAACTCATAATTTCAATTATGACTCAGAATATAACGCATGTGGTTTTTGCAAAGCAAGTGTGAGCTAAACTAGCAGATGTGATTCTACTCTAGATAGATGTGACTAATACTGACAGATGTGACTCAAATCTAAACAGATGCGACCCGTGATAACATATGCAACTCAAAATTTAACAGATGCGACTCATATTGATAGATGCGACTCAAGATTTAATAGATGCGACTCTAAAAATCAATTGTGACCTTCTGGTGAACAGTTGCGACTCTCTGTGTATTTTTAGTGATGAAATTTTAAACTGACTCCATTTTCCGTGATCAAATTCTGACAATCAAAGACAATCATAAGACAAAGTGTTTTTCAGTTTTGATTTTGGACTCAAAGAACATTTAAGTTGATAACAGACAAGCACATCCTAATAGGCCAAAGGCCTAGGGTTTGTATACTTGGTATAGCCCACCTTTTATACCCCGGATTGGTGATAAACACCTTTCCTTCTCGAGAGCGGATAGCTTAGAAATTTGGTGGCATTGGCTCCCCTCCACAGCTCATTAACATCTTTCGAGCACACCAATTTTGAATTCTTTGGGTAATGACCTCCCAAGAACTACTATCTCTACTCAAGGGGATCAGTAGTGAGTATCTTCAAGCATGATACTGTACCCTGCACTATACCAAGCAACGACCATAAATAGGTTGGTCTCTAAAACAAAAGGTATTTAGTACGGGCATTTCGTTTGTGGGGCATGATCCATATGGTGAGAGTCCCCTTTCGAATCCATCTCATCAGAACCATACTCATGATTCTTGGGTTTTCCCCAAGAACCCACTTTTATATACCAGTTGGAAGTCCCTCAGGTTCAGGGTGCTACCGGTTTGAGTCATCCTGGGGTGAGTACTTTTTCCCACCAGAACAGGCCCAAGTTCTAGAGTTGGTAACCGTTTCTCTTACACCTAGGATCATACAGATGCGCAAGGGGAGAGGATACTTCGATATACCAAGTCGTGAAGGTAACCAAACTTGTGCTTTTGCACCAAACACAGTAGACACTTGTTAATTTTAATCAAACGAAAGATTTGCTATGCTACCAAACAATCTGTTTCAAAATTAACTAGTGTCTTCGACAAGCGTCCTGCAGAAAAACTCGTTAGTAATTTTCAATATCGTCTTTGTCAATCGTCTTGCAAAAACTTGTTAACTCCAAATGGCCACACGCTGAAAATCAGATATTAGTAACACACAAATCAATTGAAAATTTCAGATTTCCAAAAATAGAAATAAAAGTTTACCAGTCAATTGCGTCACTGTGTTACCAGTTAGATGCATCGATATTTTCTTCAATTGCGGCTCGTTATTCACAGTCAATTGCGGTTTAGGAATTTTCAGATGCATCATATTTTGTTAGATGCGTCATTTTTGGTGTTAGATGCGGTTTAGGAAGTCAATTGCGTTGCTTCGTCAAACTGATGCGTCATTCCGTATGAAAAACCTACAAAAATCAAAAATAAAAGATCTACGGATTCGCGAAGATGGTGTCTTCATGTCGGGTTCACCAAATGTAACGCCAAGAAAGTGCACAAGAAATAGATTAGACGCAAACATGCAATACTAAATCTAAATGAAAATCCAATGTTAAGCAACAAAGCACAAAGGAAAGTAAAACATAAACAAACTGAAACAATGTCGCCAATTTTAAACGTATTTCCATGATTCATCTCGATTTCCCTTCTCCATTTTGTTGTTGTAGTATAATTGCCCTTAGATTTTTAGTAATTCGTGCAAGTATAGCCTAAGATAGTGATTAGCAAAATATCGAAGATTTAAGACAAGTGCTCGCAAGATTCGAAAAGAGATTTCGATTTCAAGAGAGAGATTGGAATGAAGAATGACAAATTAATTTATAGAAAATTGATTATTCGAACGACGGGCCATGATCGAAAGATCAACGGACGGTTGAGATTGACTGATTGGTCATGCATTCTGATAACTGTCAGTAGCGACATGAGTGATACAAACTAGAAATAGAATTAAAGATTAAATAAATGATTTAATCTTCAGTTCAATATTCGAAAACAGAAGAAATATCTTTGCATGACAAAGATAAAGATTGATTAAATCAACTCTTGTTTGAATGCATGCACAAGATTTAATTAATTAAATAAGAATATTTAATTAATCCGCATGTACACGCAAATGAGTTAGAACAGGACGATTGAATGATTTGACGAAGAGATTACTCGAGAACGCCACTCAGACATTAAATAAAGAGTTAACTGAGTGATTAAAATAGATGTCGAGTCGAGTAAAAGTGAATACTTAGATAACTCACATAATTATCTAAAATATAGAGGAATGCGTTAAAATAGAATTAATGAATTAAATAATTCATTTAATTCAAGACTCGATATTTGAAGAATAATTAAATAGATAATATTTATTTAATTAAGTGATTAAGGGATTTTAAATGAATAATTAAATAAATAAAAGAATTCATTTAATTATAGTTGAAGTATGATAAAGAGTAAATTAAATAAGGATTTATTTAATTTGACAAGAAGAAGGTTAATTAGTAACATAATTAAATAAAAAGCATTTATTTAATTAATAGAAGAAATAAAGAGTATAGAGAATAATTAAATAATTGACATTATTTAATCATGACCATGAAGAATATGAATTATGAAGAATATTGAAGTCGCAGGCCTAAACCAGATTTTGTTGTCTATAGGGTTGTATGGTGCAAGAGCACCTAAGCCACCATTTCAAAATTTAAAGGTCATTTAGATGAGTTTAGGGTGTTTGGAGAAGTTTGAGTCTTTTTTCTTTATTAAAGGTATATTTATGATAAATAAGGTCTAAAAAGACCATTTTCAATGTAATTAGGAATGTCTTGAGTCATAGGTGTCAAATTGCAAAAGTTGCACAAAATGCAAAAATGTTGTTAAGCAAAAAAATTGTCAAAATTGTAATACTTATGAATATGAAGAGTTTAAGAATTTGAAAAGTATTTATGAACATTGGGAAGGTTAGTTTTGATTTGAAAATGTATAAAAATCCTTTCCAAGGCTCAAACAAGGTTTTTTAGTTTTGTAATGAAGATTTCCCCATCAATATACAACATTTTTTTACAAAATCTCTGTGTTTTTGAACTTTTCTATGTCTGTATGGACCCGTATAGAGTGTAAATGCTTTGAGAATCATTGAATAAAATTCTAGCATGAATTAGCTTTCATTTGGTACAAGTTTGAGGGTCTTTCATTGGATCTCGTTATTCTGTTACTGCCTATTTATACAGTTTTAAGGTTTGAAGGTCTCTTAAAATGTCATATTGACCCATTCCACTTTTTGTATTCATTGTATCTCATGGAATGGGTCCTAAATACTATAAATTAGGTGTTTCCATGGGTTTGTAGGTAGAGGAGTTGAGGTTGTATGAATTGGAGTGATGCCCTAGGGCCAAACATGGTGTTTTTCATGTGAAAAAGAGGTATTAATGTGTGGTTTTGATAAAATGTTGAAAGAATAGTGTATGTAATGATTTTATGAGTTTCTACAGGGTGGATTTGAAATTTTGCAAGCATTTTTTGAGTCTCGTAAGCCTGGGTGATATGATTTCCAATAAACCCTAGAGTTTTGCTTGTAAATTGAGGGTTTTGCAAAACAACATCATAGTGGTCATGGCATGGACTATTGATTGTAGATTTTGATGTTTTGTAACACAATTTAACTCTTTCAATTGAGTTTTGGTTAGAACCAAGCGGTTAGGAGGGACCTCTTGTGCAAAAGAGGGCTCATTTGAGTAGCCTAGAAGTAAGACAATCTATTGGTTTTCAGTTTTGTGTCAAAGAACCCTTATAGAATTTTCTAGAAAGTTGTGTTAGAACTTGTTGTGAGTCTTACAAGGTGTTTTTTAGGCCTTTGTACATCCTTCTCCAAAGGATAAGTGTTGTGTAGTTTTCGCACACACGCCTCGCTGAAAGCAGGGACCCTCTTTTTCTTTTGCTCCTATTGTTTTGGCCCTTTAATTTGAGGAATTTACCTTGCCTTGGCATGAGCTTAAGTGTTTATCTTTCTTGCTTTGGTGATCCCTTTAGGGTATTCCTTGAAAATCTTAATTTTTGAGCTTATCTCAGGTTTTTCATTGCTGTCAGGAAAATCCACTCCTAGCAGAATTCCTCGGATCCTCTCTAAGTCCGGTCCTATTTTCTTTATGCCGTAATTCGAAGATTTCTGGTCTTCACAGAATTCCGCGGTGTCTGGACTTTTCTGAATGTCCATTACCTCATCAGATTCCCGGATTCTGGTTTTTAGCTGTCTTGTTGGTTGCATTAATGCTTCTTGTATGATTTGTGAGGGATGTATTTAGTTGACCTTTGGGAATTTTCTTGTCATTATGCTTTATCATTTGCATTCAATTGATTTGAGGAGCTTAATCTTGAGGTGATTGACTCTACTTGGAGAGCTGGGTTTGCAAATTGTTCGATTTGGTGGTGATTTCCTAGGTACTGTTGTTGTTGTTCTTTGTTGAGTGCCACTAAATTGTCATTTGTTATTGCTGAAATCGATTCCCACTTCATCAAATGGTACGTAATGTTCCCTTGCTTTTGATTGATGAATGTGAGTGGTCCTTTGGTGTTCTAGATTTTATTGGAGTTTGAATTTTTGTGTGTTTGAACATCTGGGGCTAGGGTTTCTTGATAGTGTTAGCTTTATGCTTTCCCCAAGTGAGTTTCGAACTTGTTTTTCATTTGCGTCATGAGGTAGCTTGCTGATGGGGAATCAATAATATTTTTGTGAGAACCTAGCAGTTGAGTTAACCCAAACCCCAAGCTTTCCCTATGTTTTCAATGGCGGATTTTTAGGGTTTTATGCCCAGGGCATCATCATTTCCTCTTGATTTTCTTTCAGGTGAGCTTAGAATTCAGGGATGATCTATGGGAGGCTCAAGTGAAGTTGGTTCCATGACCAAGGTCCTTAAATTTGTGATCATTCGATCAATTTGAGTGAAGTTGTGAGAAAACGATGGTATTCGGTGTTTCAGGTTCACAGAATTCCACTCTTTCCGAAATTTCCCAACTTTCCGTTTTCTCGTTGTTTTCCTGAAATTCGTAGTTTTCCAGAGTTTCGTCATTCCCGTGGATTTTTGTTCTATCTTGATTTCCCCGAAAGTCCTTTGTCCTGTCATTTTTACAGAATTTTCAGACTATTGTTGTTTTCACGGAATTCCCTCTTGGACGGAATTCTCTGAAACTTTGTTGAAAACGAGGGATTATGAGATGGCATGACTTATTAACTGAATTTTATGATTAATTTGATCTATTTTAAGATTTCTCATATTTTTTCTTTGGTATGATAATGGATCAAATAGTTATCTTGGAGGATTTCTTGTTTACTTCGTCAGAATCCGCCTGGCTGGGAATTTTCTAAAATTACTCTCTAGCCTAGATTCCGCGAAGGGACTGAAAACACAAACTTTAAGATGATTGATTTTTATGAGATTTAAATGCATCTTGCTTGTCTTGGGACTTATATTAAGGATGGATATATCATTTGTGATTGATTAACCTTGGTTTCATGTGATTTTTATTATGGTTTCTCTGTGAGTGCAGGCTGAGTCAAGTAAGGCAGTGACAAGTGGGACCAAAGGTAGAATGGTGGATCCAAGTACAGAAAGGTCTTCTATGTCTAAAGCAGAAAGGATCAAGATGGACATCAAGAGTAAGATCTCGGAGAGAAAGATTACTTCCATCTGGTCAGAAGTGATTGATACAAATGTTGGACTATGGGACTATGAGGAGTTCAAGGATAGAATGGCCATGCAAAACCTTCCTTTGCTGGCTAGAAGGACTTTGGAATCAGGACTGGCACATGTAGTTGGATTTCCTTCTATAGTGCAATGTTATGAGTTAGTGCTCAAATGTGCTAGGCACTATGACAAAGGTACTCAGAGGATAGTCGGTCCCCAAGGGAGGATTGTAGCAAATTTGAATCCGGTGTCTATTTCCCATACCTTTGACATGCCTGACAGGTCTCATGTGGTAGCTTTTGATATGGATATGGAAAAGAAGTTCTATGAGGAAGATACCATCAAGGCCCAACAGGTTATCAATTCTTGGTTGGAGAAGCCCAAGTCTCACTATTCCAAGCTGCCCAAACAGCTATTCAGAGCAAAGGTCAAGAAGGAATATTATGATGTCATCACTCTTCTTAGCAGGGTGGTAGGGTCTAAGAGTGCTAGAATGTTTGAAAACTGGATGTTTCATGTCATTGTGAGGATGGAGCAGAATACTGATTATCATTGGGCAGGTGTTATAAGTGCTATGATTCATGAAAAAATGTGTAATGTCCTACAGACCAAGACCTTCACAATGACTTCCTACTTGGTCTATGCGCTTGCAAGGTTCCATCCATATAAGGGGCTAGGTACCAAAGGCATCTTAGGGTAGGATGTGATCTATGAGGTTTATCCACAATTGCATTTGGGTAACTCGAGCTATAGAAGGGTGAACGATGCATTCACCATGCACATCACCAAATTATTTCAAGGTGCAGAGCATGTGAGGATTTCTGACTAGGCCAAGGAGCTAATCAAGAGGTATGGGGCTTGGTTCATATAGTTTCCCACCTTCTCATACATAAGGATTGATGGCTATCAAAGGGCTCCATATTGACTTCCAAGGTATCCCACTGATCATATTATACTCGTGGAGGTCACAAGACAAATTTGTGACTTTGATGCCATCGTGAAGAAAGATAAGCATAAGACTGGATTTGGTGGAGATTTCCCTCTAAGGATAGGCACTGGACAGGCATGCCCTTCCATTAACTCAGCTCAGGCTTTAGAGGAGGAGATGAGTACACTTGGGTTATCCTTCCACTCCAAGAGGTCTAGGTTTGACAGGACTGGCGAAGCACAAAAGAAATCCAGTAGAGAATATAGCCACAAGGATGATTTGGAAGACTATTGGGCTAACTACAGTGATGAGTATGAGGTTAGAAAGAAGAATTTCTCCTAGATACCAGTAGAATCAATCTAATTATATAATGCGAAGGTAATTTTGGATCAGGTTGAGGATGATGGAGATTTGATTTAGGGCCATGCTTATGTAGTAGTAAAGAATAGACCAATTGGTGAAATAGATTGGCTAGAAGAAGAAAAAATAGAGATAGGGTAGTTAATGACTCTGGTCATTAAGTATACAAAGTTGTGGCTGAAGCATAAGATATGGGAATTGGAGAATGAAGGTGTGCAATGCACCTATGATCTGATGGGAGACTTAGAGTCTCATTCTACTTCTGAGGAGTCAGTTGAACAGGATCCCAAGGGTAAGGGAAAGGCGAGTTCTCCTTTTAGAATCAAGATTAAAGATTTTCAAGTGGAGGAAGCTCGGGAAACAAAAAAACAAAGAAAACCCATTGCCAAGAAAAGGGGGCACACTTCAAAGGTTAAGAAGCTAGGAAAAGATGAAGTTGAAAAGCAAGATCCTGAGGTTAGTGCTTCTGTGCCCAAGAGAAGAAGAGTCATAAGACTATCACAAAAGGAAAGCTCCAAGGAGGAAAAAGAGGTTAGTCCACTAGTGATAAATATGGAGAGCTTAGGAGAAAGGACACAAGTATATATAAGGAGGTCAAGAACTCCTTCTCCTAAGGATAGTGTGCCAAAGAGGGATACTCCTCCAGTTCCTCCTGCAGTAGAACAACATGATGATGTTCCCTCCCCTCATGAAACTAGTAAGGTGCCAGGTGAATCCAAAGAAGCAAAAGTTCGTCAAGAATTAGAGGGAGAGGAATTTCAGGAAGGAGAGCTCTTTAGTGTTGACGCAGAAATAGAGAGGGTGTTGCAGTCTCCCTTGTTTACATATGATGATTCACCTACTAGAAGTGAAGAGGATAGACCCCCTCCAAGAGAAGAAATTCCAGTTAGGACTCCATCACCTGTGCATAGGGAAGAGCATACTAGAGAAAAGGAAGATAAGGCCGAGGGGATTCCTAAGAAGCAAAATTTGAATGAGGATGCACCTAGGGATCAATCAGATGAGGTTGGGTAGAGTAAAATATAGACATAATCCATTGTTCTAGGTTGGATAGATAAGGAGTTAAAGAGAAAACAGATCATTGTGGATGACACCCCTCCCAATTGGGATGAGCTATTGGAAAGCATAGGAAAAGGAAAAGGAAAGAAGAAGGCCAAGGTCATTTCCAGGATTGAAAGAGATGAAACAAATAATAGGGTAGTCTACATTGCTACTCCGGCCCCTGATAAGAATAAGGATGATGTAACTAGGGATGATTACAATGTGCAAACCATCAACCTAGGGCCTACCTCCATGGAATAGGATATTGAAGAATATAAAGGATCTAGTGCAGTGATCTTGGGTAGGTTGAGGAAAGAAGTGCAAACTAAGCAAGAGCTTAAAAGGTAGAATGAGAAATTAAAGTACTTGCAAGACTTGATGAAGCCCTTGCAATCTATTAGCTCCTCATCTTCTACTGCGAGTTTCCTACCATAAGAGACCATAACTGAGCTGTAAGAATGAAGGCTACTACTCTTGCCACAACGAACTGGTTACAAGGGGTGCAAACTAAGGGAGATAATGCTATCAAAAAAATCCTTTCAACTGGAGGAGATGCAATGAGGGCAATAAATTGGTTGAAAGATGTATTGGCTCAAGATAAAGAGGATGTAGATCTCCTATTGTAGAAAACCAAGACCATCATGGAATACACTGAGGACAAGTTGGTGAGTGATGGAATTCTCCCTTCCTCTAGAGCTGCAGAACCTTGGGAATGGTTTGAAGCTTTGCAAATAAGGAAAAAGGTTTTAAAGAAGGTATATAAATAGATGAGGCAAATTGAAGATACCCTGACCAATATCTATGATAGATGTATTTCTTTCTTTGAGGTGATGGCAGGGAGAAAGAAGTTTGCACCAAAGCATCTGAACTTAGAACAGTTGAGAAAATGGTGGCAAGATGTATATGCTCTAGTCAATGAAGATCCAGTTACTGAACATCAATTGGATGATGCAGCCACTTATATTGCAGTTATTGAGAAATATCAATCCAGTAAGGTTGAGTGGGATAAGTCGATGGAGCAGTCAAGAGAAAATGTTAAATCTATCGAGAAGAGAATTAAGGTTTTACCTCTGTCACCTATAGCTGACTTGGACATGGTACTTTTGATGGTGCATGATAGGCTGGAGCAAAATAAAGACAAAGGGGAAAGCAGTTAATGCAGGGCTACATCAGAATTTGTGCTTCCCTATTATTTTGCATGCATTGGTCTGAACTATATTGGAGATCCTAGGCCGACCTGGATGGATTTCATGCATTTAATGCATATTCTATCTTATTTTGAATTCCTCTTGGCCAACTTGTTTTATGGCCATTTATTATTATTGTAAATTCTAATTAGGTTGACATGCCTTGGGGGTTCTCTATTAATATGGCATATTGCCTCATTTGTAAGGGCTAGATAGATAGTTTTTGATACTAAAGCGAATTAAGCAGTAGAGCAAGAGTTAGAAGTTAGTTCATTTTTGGGGGCAAGTGTTGTAACACAAACCACTAGAATTGTTGCTATCATTGGGTGACTCAATACAATTGAAGACATTGTGCTTTTGGTGAATTCTCTTGGTTGATTTATCTTGCATGGTTCTTGTTGTTCCATCCTTTGAGATTTCTTGAGAAGTTTTAGATATATTCTAGATTTAGAATTAGACATGATTCAATGGTGTTTATGGTTTGATGCTTGAAGTGTTTATAGCAATCCCTGGTCCATAATTTTTGTAGCTGGCTAACTGTTAGTTGCTTTGCAAAGTTAGCTTGGACATTATATTCATTGTGCTTAGTTCAATTGTGAATGTTTATTCCCCTCAATTGCAATAGGATTATTTGGATGAATGTTCATGATCTGAAAATCTTTAATAGCCTAGAATATATCACGGTTTCTATAGGATTGTAGATTCATTTGGGTCGAGTAGGAATTAGTTTATGAGGGATTGGTCCATTTCAAGTATTTCATCATTTGCATTATTAATCTTAGGAGTAGTTTTAATCTTAGGAGTCTCCCTTAAACCATTATATTTTGTTATTTCTTTTATCATTTTAGTTAGATTTAGGATTGAAGTATCATCATATTGCTAGATCTGATAGATTAAAGATTCAGTATTTGCTTGTAGTAAGGTCTCTTTGTGATTACCAACATTTTCACATTTATCACTGAGTTGTTTATGCATTGTCAAGACCTGACATTAGAGACCTTGGGGTTGTCTCTTGAGGGTTGTTGATAGAGATTTACCTTTCAAGAGAGATAGGATTTCCATATTCTTTCTGAGTTGTTGTTGTGCAGAAAACACCATCAACAATAAGTCCAAGTGTTGGTCTTTGAAGGCTACAAGCCTTATAGAGGGTGTTTGATATAAGTTGAGGGAATAAAGTTGTAGATTTTTTTCCATTGATTGATATTGAACACTTTTGTGTTGATTTGGAAGTGACAACCACCTTGCTTATATTGGTCATAAAATTGATTTGATACTGAGAGCATTTTTTCCTAATAAAGAAGCTCACATAATGTCTCCTACAGAGAGTGAAGATTTGAATAGGCAAGTGTAAGAGTTATTGCACAAGGGTTTGATTAGAGAGCCTAAGTCCATGTGCAGTGCCTGCTATTTTGGCACCAAAGAAAGGTGGATAATGCAACATGTGCATGGATTCTAGAGCCATAAACAAGACTACTATCAAATACTGATTTCCATTGACAAGAATGGATGATATCATGGATTGTTTGAGTGGGGTTGAATACTTCACCAAGATTGACTTGAAGAGTGGCTATCATCATATACAAATTAGAGAAGGTGATGATTGGAAGACAACATTCAAGACCAAAAAGGGTTTGTATGAATGGTTGGTCATGTCTTTTGGACTAACCAATGCACCTGGTACATTTATGAGATTGATGAATGAGGTATTGAAAGAACTTTTGGGTAGATTTTTTATTTTTTATCTTGATGACATATTGATATTTAGTAAGATATTAGAAGAAAATTTGATGCATACAACTGTTAGGTTTATTTTTGAAAAGTTGAGAGAAGAGAAATTTGTCATTAACTTGATGAAGTGCAACTTTATGAAGAGGGAGTTGGTATACTTGGTGTTCATTTTTTTAGAAGGAATCAAGATGGATCCAAAAAAGGTGAAAGCTATCTTAGAATGGCCTACACCTCGAAGTGCTACAGAGGTGAGATCATGTCATGGTTTGGAAAGTTTCTATAGGAATTTTATTAGAGGTTTTAGTAGTATTTGTGCCCCAGTTAGAACTAAGAGCATCAGAGGGGATAAAAGAGATTTCAAATGGACTACAAGGGCAGCAAGTTTTAATTTATTGAAGGCTAACGTGATGGAGTAGCATGTTTTAGCACTTCTCGATTTTAGAAATGTATTTCAAGTAGATTATGATGCAAGTGGTAATGCCATTGGATTTGTCCTAAGTCAAGAAGGTAAACCCATTTCTTATTTTAGTGAGAATTTAAATGATGTAAAAAGAAAATATTCAGTTTATGATCAAGAATTTTATGCTATTGTTCAAGCATTGAAAAAGTGGAGTTATTATCTTTTGCCTAAGGAGTTTGTTTTGTTTACTAATCATCAAGAACTTAAATATTTGAGTAGTCAAGGGAAGTTAAATCATAAGCATATGAATTGGGTAGAATTTTTGCAAAGTTACACATTTGCTTTAAAGCATAGAAGTGGGAAGTCTAACAAGGTTGCAAATGCATTGAGTATAAGACAAGGTTTGTTGATTGAAATGTAGGTTGAGGTTGTTGGATTCAATGAGTTGAAGGAGTTGTATGAAGAGGATCCAGATTTTGGAGAGGCTTGGATGGATTTCAAAGAGCCTATTGTAGCCGATAGGACCAATTGATTGGATTATTTAATTTAAGATGGTATGTTATTCAAAGGTAATAAATTTTGCATTCCTAGAAGTTCAATGAGAGTGAATTTGGGTAACATAGTGGATGACTTGCAGGACATTTTGGTATTGAAAAATTTATAACACTTTTTGGAGAACAATATTATTAGCCTCAATTGCAGCAAGGTATCAGAAAATATGTGCAAATTTATAGGATTTTTCAAGTGGAAAAAGGGACTAATCAAAACATGGGTTTATATCAGCCTTTACTGGTACTTGAGAGGCCATGGGAAGAGATTAGTATGGAACTTTCCAAGGAACCAAAAGGGATATGATTCAATATTTGTGGTGGTAGATAGATTCTCCAAGATGGATCATTTCATTCCATGTAAAAATACTAGATGTTGTGCATGTTAAATATTTGTTTTTCAAGGAAGTAGTGAGGCTACATGGTCTACCAAAGAGCATAGTTTTGGATAGAGACAAAAAGTTTGTGGGATACTGTTGGAGGAAATTATGGAAGAAGATAAGGACTGATTTGAAGTTTTTTTTAGCCTACCATCCTCAAACGAATGGGAAAATAGAGGTGGTAAATAGGAGCTTGAGTATTTTGTTGAGATTCCTAGTTGGAGACAAGCCAAAGGGGTGGGATTTGATCCTACCTTAAGCATAATTTGCATATAACAACTTGGTGAATAGAAGTATAGGTAAGTCTCCATTCCAAATAGTTTATGGTAGCATCCCAAGAGTTGTTTCAAAAAGGGATTGATAATGTTGAAAAGAAAAGTGTAGAAGTAGAGGACATTATTGATCACATAAAGAGCATACATGAAGAGGTAGGGAATCACATCAATAAAATGGGTTTTCAATATAAGTCTAAGGCTGATTTGAAGAGGAGACATAAGGAGTTTTAAGTTGGTGATGAGGTAATGGTACATTTGAGAAAATAAAAATTTCCAGTTGGTACCTAAAACAAGTTGAAAATGAAGAAGTTTGGGCCTTGCAAAATTGTGAGCAAGCACAATTCAAGTAATGCATATGAGATAGGGTTGCCAAGTGAGCTTAATATTTCACCTATTTTTAATATTTTTCACCTAAAAAAGTTTCATGAATCTAAAATTGATGAAGGTACAGTAGGTAAGCCATTAAATATACCAGCACCTACTTTGGAGAAGGAGAAGATAGAAGCAATCTTGAACATTAGGGTGAGTATGAGTACAAGGAAGAAGTAGTATTTGGTAAAATGGTTTGGGAGACCAATAGAAGACTCATCTTGGTTGTCTGAAGCTGAGGTTATTCACCTTGGTTAACATCTTAAGAAGTGACGGGGTCACTTTTCTTCTAACATGGGTGTCTGATGTAGATGCATCTATGGTTATATTTTCGCTTAAAATTCACCTTGGGAAACATGCCAAATTTTGTAATTTTTAATTTAAAATTGATAAAAAGCAAGTTGGGCATGGGATTTGGGAATAATTTTATTTTCAATTATTGAACATGATGGTATGGGCATGATTTGGATGCCCAGGTAGAGTTTGACTAGAAATTTGAATTGGTAATTCAAATTGAGAAGTTGAGGAATGAAGGTGTTGGCTAGTGGTGGCTTGCCTGGCAAGAAATGAAACCAACATGCATTGGAGAGTTAGAGGATGGAAATTTTATGCCATTATCTGATTTTCTAGAAGGGGCATGTATTAGGAGGTAGTGGATAACTTGGGTTAGTGCAGGATCATGGAGGTCCAAACTAGGTCCTTAAGTGGCAATGAAAATTTAGAAAAATAGAGTTAGTCAACTTGACATAAAAAAATTAATAGGGTATTAACATAATTTGAAAAATATGTAAGAAAAAAAATTGTAGAAAATTGAATGTAGTTTCTAATATACTAGTCCTTTTTTAGAAAAAAGTAAATCTACTTGGTAAAAATTTGAAATTTCAATGCAGTAGTACCAAATTTTTAAGAAAAAATTAAAAAGCGAGTGTATGCTTGACCAACCTAAGTACAAGCAAAAAATAATTTTAATTTTTGAAACTTTCAATATAAGTAGAAGACACATGCCTAGATGTGCCACATTTGTTTTGTAATTTTTTTGCAAGTAAATAATTAGTTATGTTTTTTATTAGAACTTTTTAAAAATATTAAAACTTGTTTGTATAACAACCATAACTTGGTCAAAAATTTATGAAATTAATTTTTTTATTTTATCCTATAATATGGGAAGCACATAATGTGCCACATCTTTTAGATTCAAAAAATGTGAAATTGTTTGAGAATTATAGATGTTTTTCAATCAGGACTTTAGTCATAATACATGTAAAAAATTAATAATTATTATCTATTAAATTCAAAATAAGGCATATCTTATATTGATGGAAAGCTAACAATTTTCTCAATAAACCTTTTTTGTTTCATCAAATTCAGATAAAAAAAAGTTGTCAGCCACATTTTTGTCATATCACCACTTTTTGGACCTCCATGATCTTGCACTCACCTAGTTGCTGAGTGGTATTGGTAGGGTGTTTTTGGTTAATTATTTTTGGTGATTGCTTTGATTTTGGTTCCTAATTTTTGGAGTTGGAGGTTTGGGGTGTAGAATTCCTAGAGAATTTATTTTCAGATTGGTGTGTGTAGGTTGAAGGCAAAATCAGTGGCAAATTCCTTTGGTAGAAGCTTTGGTGATTGTGTGATTTAATTTTCTAGAACTTGTTTGCAGGTGCACGAAGGAGATTGCAAGGAAGGAGATTTAATTTAGAAATGTGAGTAAGTCTAAAAGACCAAAACATAAAGCATGGTCAAGTAAATTTAAGGTTGATTGAACAAAACAGTAAATAACCCATAACTACATTTATTTTTGTTAATATACAAATTGAACCATAGGATTAAAAAATATTAAACTATAATATGATATGTTTAAATCTCACAAAAGTTCAATATTAAAATTGACCCAAAAAATACCACTATTCACATAGAAATACTAATGAGAAACATGATCAAACATAACTCTAATCTGAATAATATAAGTGCACAGATATATTAACTTGAATTAAAACAAATCAATGCATCATACAAAATCATAGTATATCCATTAAGTTACATTTTAAGGATGAATAGAATCTATGCCTAAACACATACAAATATGACTTTTCAGTATAAGATACTTCTTATGTAAACATGATATTAAATCAATACGATAACCATGTGACATAATTAAAACATCATATCAATCAATTCAAATATAAATGTTTAATGTTTACAATGAGATATTTTCATCCCCAAGTTACATGGATGGGTTATATCAACTATAAGAAATAATTGTAGTTACAACTTAATTCAAGACTACAAATATTTCAATATACATCAAGTTACATCTTTCAAGATAAAATAAATAGAGGATGAAATGATATCCCCACATGATGTCACAAATTATGTCATGGCCAATATTCCAATAGATATCCTAATGGTGGTCAACACTAGACAACAATGTGAGATCAAGTTATAATTTGAGAACTAGCCCTTGGAAATTTTGCAGAAAACCTAGAGAATCCCCTATCTAGAAATATAATCCTCTTGGTTTAAACCAAAAGTGATAGACTAGGTGTATATTTTATTTAAAATTTGAAATTTGAAAATAATTATGGGTGATTGAGAAAAAAAAATTTCTTGTGTTTAATCAATTTTGTGAATTAAGACCTAAGTTTTCCAAATTAAGGTTCTTAGATAAGGATAAATTTATGATAATTTTTAATTGAGGTGATGAATTAAGCGTAAACTTATAATATTTTTCAATTGTGGCTGTGAATTAAGCCCACTTTTTCCTAAATTTTTAGTTTAGGTGGTGAAATTAAGCCCAAATTGCTAATATTTTTTAATAAGGGTGATGGAGACCCCCCCTCTCAGGACTAGATTCCTCGACACTTCAATGTCACATGGTGACCCATTCCCACATACACATGTTCAGATTCTAAGCAAAACAAACTATCACAGGCTTCTTTTCAAGATAGTGACAGGAGGCTGAATATTAATAAACTGATTTCCATTACATTCATATTGACCTGAAGCTCAAACAAGAAAACTCACAACAACCATGAACCCATTAACAACAAACTATAGAATGATTAGATGATGTCTGTAATATAAAACGATATGCTTGTCCTTGGAACTTGTTAAGTGAAGTTACTCTAGAGTCATCGACTACACAGATCAATTAGGAATTATTAAATAGAGACAAATGTCCATGCAAAAACATTTTTATTAGCTCTGCCAATAAAGTTCTGACTCATTTACAAGAAATTCAATAAATATTGCTTTGTCGGCCTGACAAGTTTATCATTCTCATAGGGTTCAAACTCCATATCACAAATGGTCTACTAGGAAGGCTTCCTACTAACCACCACCCTCTATCCTTTGAATGGATAGTAATTGATTATCGATTAACCTTCCAATCAGCATGATATTCTTCATTTTACTCTCCCTCAAACTTGGCACTTGATAATATACTTCTTCCACATTCATGCTACCCCTTGCGCCACTATTCTAAAATATTTGATCTTCCAATGCTCTCTTTGTCTACTCTTAGAACCTCTGCATTCTTTTATTCCTTACGTAGACCCCTCAAACTATCACCTCTTTTATTTTGCACTTTAATCCTTTCTAAATTGTAGTCATCCTTGCTCTAATGACATTGCACTTCACCCAGATTGAGGATTCTCACAACATTTTCTCTCTCTTTTATCTCATCTCCTTATTCCTCCCTCCACATAGGTCATCCCTCATCTCCACCCTCCATTTGCCTCTTCTCTTCTATTCTCTGAAACTAATTTATCCTCCATTTCTTCATATAGATCATTATGTCTTCTATGGTTCACATACTGCCAATGAACCACCCAACTTCCTACAACTACTTTGTATAACTAAGTTTCTCACCCCATCGAAGGCACAAAATAAATGAAATACACAAAACCCAACATAGACAACTAAGAGATTAAAAATTTACTTGATGCCCCTACATTAGACTCCCTAGGGGACAAAAGATCATGTGCTCCTGCACATGTGGTCAGGAATCTAAAATTATTCTTTTCTTTTGTTTCTTCTAGCATCATTCTAGAACCATGCTTTTCCCACATTACTACTTATTGTCCTTCCTTTCACTTATAAACCACCAGCCAAAGATTCCCAAAGTTCCAACTTCCTTCACCTTATTCACATGATTGGAAATGACACCAAAAGTAGTATAAAAATCTACACATACAATCTCATATTTTTTTCCATAGCCCAAAACTTCATCAATTAGCCACTCATCTTAGATTCCTCCATTCTCACAACTCACCAAATCCTCACTAAAATCTAAACATACTATGACATACTTTTCCTCATCCTATCCAACCTAAAATAAATCAAACAAATTTAACTTTTCAGATTTTACTTCCTTACTAATAGTGAAACTCCCCATGTTTACATCTTTCGCGGTCCCATACATCTCCATACCTGCAACCTTTTTATCCCACTCTTTCTCTATTTTTGCAAATTGTTTCCACAAATCTTCTTCATTGTTTTTAATTGTTGTACCTCTTTCTACTTCTCTCGGGATATTCTCGTTAACTTGACTTTGATGGGATTCACCTTCATTTACTACTACTTCTAGTTCTATCTCTGCATTGCCTTCATCACTCTCTTGTTGGTCTTCCCCTTCTTGGACCACTGTTTCTCTCGTATCCAAATTTGCATCTTTATTCTCTTCACTAGATACCATTGCTGCCCCCTTTCGTAGTTCAATACTTTTATCCAACTTCTCCTCTTGCCTATTACACTTGCATTTGTTCACCTTAGATTTTCCATTCTACCTTTTCCTACCTCCTTTCTTCTTTTGATATTTACTCCTCATTTCTTGCTCATCCACAAGCCTCCACATGTCTTCCTCATATTTATAAATTTCATTCAAAGCCTCAAAAGAATCATTATAAACACAATCAAATTGCTCTTCCTTTACCTTACATATACCTTGCTTCTCTTGTTGCAACTCCACTGCATGCTCATGGTTATTATCTTTCTTTCCATCCTCTACTGAATTCACCATGCTTCCAGGTTCATGGGGCTTGGTCTCCTCTTCAGATCTCATACCCACCTGCATATTCTCCTTATCATCATTTCTGGAAACATGATTCTTATTTACTGCTGACCTATTCTTAATCACCCACATTGTATTGTCGAGAGCCTTGGGTTGAACTCTCTTGATAGTTGCACTTGACCTTCTCAAAGTATATTTTGCTCCTTTCCTCAAAACATTATCTTTATTACTCCTTTCTTGCTAGCTTATCCTACAATTTGGTTTCCACTCATTCTCCTACACATCTTTCATTCTTTGTAACTGTCGGTTAGCACCAACGCAACCAACAACATCCACTTCTTTACAATCAAATTGTGGCCCCTCAACAATCTATTTCCTTTGCCAAAACTCAACTATATACCCATGATCTACCAATTTCTTTCTTTCTTGACAAACTTGCTTATTCATATTCTCATTTCTATATACATAATCAAAAGCAACATTTTTACCTCCATTTTTATGTGCAATAACCTACTGCCCAAAATTATTCCCTTCATTGGCTTCCTTGACTTCTATCTTTTCCTCTTCATAAGCATTTGGTATTGCATCTGCAACCTCTTCCAAGGCATCATGAAATTATGGGGTTTCCTTCTCACCTTCAACTCTTCCCTTGGGTGCTATTCTTTCCCCATCTCACATCATCTTCAATGTCTCATTTTTTACCTTTCCAATAGAATTATTCATACCTACATACACATCTGCAAACATAATATTAGAAAACAAAATAAGAGACCACAATATCTCCATTAGTGCCTTCTTCATGGACACTCTCCTCTCTTCATTTCTCTCTTTCACAAGTGTTTCTTGTTGCACTTCTTCCTCTCTTTCTTCCTTATCTTCTCTCATGTTCTCTTCAATGAGAACTTCCTTCACCATTTCTGGTGTGTGTTGCTCATTTGGAAACCTCTTGCTATCCCAACCTTTGTGGGTACTCTTTCCAATCTTATCTACTCATCTCAAGGCATTCATGCTTTTCCTTTTTCTTTCCTCAACAATCTTCTTTACAAGCCATTTTACTTTCTTATTCATTGGCCAACACCAAAATTATTCTTGGCTACTCTCTTCTATCCATTGTTGCACTATCATCAAATCCCTCTCCAACTCTAACATTTCTCTTTCAAATTCTACATCTTTCTCCTTTTTGTTTTCTTTCTTCTTATCCCTTTTCTTGGGACTTTCTCTACCTAATTACTTCTGCATTTTCCAACCTTTTTCCTGACTTCAAATCCTGTTAATCTCTACATAGCACACAACTCTTCAAGAATCTACGATCATAAAATTATCAAATCAATCACAAACTTTCATTTCTCAGATCTTTGTCAATCTGCAACTCAAAACTTTTGAACAAGAACATATAAATAATACAATAACTTCCTCTACCCAGATCTTTGTCTTGATCTGCAACTCAAAACTTTTGAACAAGAACATATAAATAATACAATAACTTCCTCTACCCTGATCTTTTGGTCTCTGACACCAAATGATGGAGACCCCCCTCTTAGGACTAGATTCCTCAACACTTCGATCTCAGATTTCTCATAAAATAGACTATCACAGGCTTCTTGTCATGATAGTGATAAGAAGCTAAATATTAATAAACTAATTTTCATTACATTCATATCGACCTAAAGCTCAAATAAGACAACTCACAAGAACCATGAACGCATTAACAACAAACTATAGAATGATCAGATGATATTTGTTAAAGAAAAAAATACACTTGGCCATGGAACTTGTTAAGTGAAGTTACTCTAAGGTCATCGACTACACAAATCAAACATGAATTATTAAATAGAGATAAATGTCCATGCAACAAATATTTTTATTAACTCTGCCAATAAAGTTCTGACTCATTTTAAAGACATTCAATAAATATTGCTTTGTCGGCTTGACAAGTTTATGATTCTCACAAGGTTCGAACTCCATATCACAAATGGTCTACTAAGAAGAATTCCTACTAACTGTCACCCTCTGTCCTCTAAATAACTAACTTGTTACTAATGGTCTACTAAGAAGAATTCCTACCAATGAACCACCCAACTTCCTACAACTACTCTATATAACTAACTTTCTCACCTTGTCGAAGGCACAAAATAAATGAAATACACAAAAAAACCAACATAGAAAACTAAGAGATTAATAATTTGCTTGATGCCCTTGCATCAAAAGGTTACAAAATTTAACATAAATTTCAAAAAAAAAATTGAGGGAAATTAAAACCTAAAGTAATATAAATCTATAATTATGGTAGAAAACTAAAACCTAAATTAATATGAATATGTAAGTTTGATGGTGAATTATTAAAAATAAAAATATTTGTGGATATATTACATCAAATTTGTATGATACTTTGTGTCAAAAATAGCTTAGGGAATCATTAAGTTTTTTATTTCATTTAGTAGTAGTTTGAATGAAAAGGACTTCATCATCAATAATATTTTCATTCAATTCAACTATGACAAGATTATATTTTTCATCATTAAACTATTTATTTAATCTAGCTATGAAAAGAAGAACATCATCATTAATATTTTCATTTAATTCAACAAAATAGAAGTATGGTATGAATGGTTTTTAATATAGGCATAAATATTATCTAGGAATCTATATTTTGATTACTCTATGATAAATTAAATTGAAATGATAATGATTATGAAGGTCATCCTTTTACTCAAAGTATCATATCAATCTCATTTAAGATAATAATATGTAAAAATATTAAATGTTGATATGTAATATACTTATTATATTATTAGTCACATTTAATCAATATAATAAAAATATTTTCATTTAATTTAGTGACAAATAACATTATTAAGTAACTCATTGTAGACTTGACCAACCATTATAATCTTTCCTACATCTACTATCTTAACTCAGTAGTGGAAATCTCATTACACTTTACAAATCTTGGTCGTTAAGATCACAAATCATCTCATCTTCTTACATGATCTTCATAGATAGATGACTTTCTATGGATGCATCTAGTGGTAAGTGCAGAAAGATGTGACACAAAAAGGATGCCACTTTTTTTTACTCGAAAAGACCATTTAGTGAGTGCCAAATTTGGAACTCATCAAATGGCTCAAATGACCAAGCCTAAGACTAGGAATTTTCCAAAGAAACCCATTTGGTAAGAGCCAAATTTGACACTCACAAAATATGAAGGATTTTTAGAATGCATTTTCTTGAACTCTTTCTTTTTTTCTTTGTCTTTGTCTTTATCTTTCTCTGCCAGTCAAAGTATAAGTGACATTTACATATGGACATTTATTTTCTTATACTTTAAGTTATATTTCATGTATATAGTTTTAGGATGTTTGAGAGTGGATTTGGATCTCTTGAATTTATAATCTAAATTCTAGTTTTTGGAAAATCTTATAATTTTTTAGACTTAGTAAAATTTTAGTAATTAGCATGTCAAATTTTAGTAATCAGGAGGTCAAATTTTAGTAATCAACAAGTTGTATAATATTTCTCTCTCACACTCACTCAGTCACTCACTCATTTGTTATCTCTTATGCTCTAGAACTCTCTCACTTACTATCTCCATCCATTTATCTAACTCTCTCTCTCTCTCCTTCCCTCTTTAATTCTCTCTACCTTGCCACTCTCTTTGCCTCACCTCTCTCTCTCTCTCTCTCTCTCTCTCTCTCTCTCTCTCTCTCTCCCTCCCTCCCTCCTTCCCTCTCTAATTTTCTCTATCTCCCTTCCTCTCTCTTTGTCTCTATCTCTCTCTTCTTTCCTCCCAACCACCTTCCTTATCTACTTCTCTCTAACCTATCCCACTGTACCTCTTTTTGTCTCCCTCCCTCATTCTCTCTCTTAATCTCTCCACCTTCCTCCATCCCTCTCCTTTTATCTCTATTAAATCTCTATATCACCTCTCTCTCACTTCTCCCTCCTTCCCTTGCTACTCTCTCTCTACTCTCTCTATATCACCTCTCTCTCAACTTTCTTTTCCTCCCTCCCTACCTCTCCCTCCCTCTCTCCTTCACTCTCTACTTCTCTCTATCTCCCCATGCCTCTATCTACCTACCTCTCTCTTCATCCCTACCTCTCCCTACATCTATCCTTTCTCTCTCTCTCTCTCTCTCTCTCTCTCTCTCTCTCTCTCTCTCTCTCTCTCTCTCTCTCTCTCCCTCCCCTCTTTCTCTCCCCTTCTCTCCTCTCTACCTCTCCCTCCCTCATCCCCTCTCTCTCATATTATCCCCACCTTCCCCTCTTTTTAACACATCTTGGTGCACAACATAGAGAGGGGGAGAGAGAGTGAGAGACAAATAAAGAGATAGATAGAGAGGGGAGGGAGAGTCAAGATATAGTTAGAGAGAGAGTAGTAGGGAGTTATAGAGGGAGAGTCAAGTAGAGATATGGAGACAAGAGATAGAGAAAAGTAGAGAGGGAAGGAGAGATGGAGGGAGTGATAGGGATGGAGAGAGAGGGGTAGGTAGAGAGAGGGAGGAGATAGAGGAAAGAGAGAGGGAAGGAGAGAGGAAGGGAAAGAGAGCTAAGAGAGGGATGAGATAGAGAGAGATAGAGAAAGGGTAGAAGAGAGAGGGGAGGGAGGAAGAGGTAAAGAGGGATAGTTGAGATAGATATAATTAGAGAGAGAGATGAGGGTGAAAGGAATATGGGTGAGTGTAAACAGCTTCCTACACTAATGTAAGTAGGGGACAATTATAAATAATTTCTAACACATATAGTTATAGTAAAAGAAACATAGAGAGAAAGAAGATATAATAACAAGTACACATAAAATAATGATACTGGATATACGTGGGGAAAACCCTTTCGAGTAAAAAACCCCACCCTCCAAAAGCATAATATTTTTGTATTACTTCAAATAAGGATTACAATGCAACTCCAAGTACAAAGTTTCTTCAACAAGTGCTTCAAAACAAACACATATTCTAGAGTGAATCTGGTAGCACTTTGTTACCTGTAAATAAACTATGCATTCTACAATGCAAGGAATCTAATATATATAGAGATACAATATAAAGGAAGCATCTAGAAGAGGATGGGCATCCAAATCCACATGGCACAATCTCCCATGCCATAGACATGCATTTGGACACTTGTACAATATTCCCTTACACCTCTTACAACCATCATAACATGCAATATCCTCTTCTCAAGATTGGGCACCCAAAATATGCTAATAATGGCCTATGATAGATGCCTTAAAACTATCATAAAATCCATAATAAATATGCCATAAAATCTGCAATAAGATTCATCATAGAATCTGTCAAAACTGGCCAAAATATTTGATTCTCTTATAGCTCGTCATAACCAAACTTGGGTGCTAACTTTCTCCAAGCACACAAATATCTTATAATGCATCATAGAATCTATCGTAAGTCAAAGATTCTAAAGTGGGATGCCTACCTCCACTTGGGATGATGATATGTCATCCAATTACCTCCAATGTGGATACCACCTAGCCAGTGGGTCCCAATTTATGACATGACATTGTAGGAAAATAAATAATACATATAAATACAATATTACATCAAATTAATCATGTTAAGACTCTAAGGTTGAGACACCCTAATCCCAAAATTCTCCCACTTATAGAAGACCTACCAAGAATCATTTGAATCATCTCCTCAGGGCCCCAAGGCCCATGGAGTCAGAACACCATCTGAATTTCTTTGTGCTTATTGGTTTTATTAGTGCATCTGAAACATTCATCAATGTGTCAACCTTCTCTAAATTCACCTTTCCATCTTCTACCATATCATGAACAAAATTATATTGAACATTGATGTGCTTTTTTCTAGCATGGAAGGTAGGATTCTTTGCTAAGCAAATGACACTTTAACTATCGCAATAGATAGTAATTTTTCCTACATCCAAACCAATATCAGAACATAATCTCTTAAGCCAAATTGATTCCTTATAAGCATGAGTAACTACCATGTACTCTACTTCTATCATGGACAAAGAAACTACATCCTATCACTTACTCATCTAACTGATAGAACCACCAAACATCATAAACACATAACCACTAGTGGATCTTTTGTTCTCAATTTCACCTACCCAATCTAAATCCACATATCCATGAATACTCAGAATGTTGAGGTTCAGTAGGATGACCATGAAAACACAAGGAATACTCAGAAGTACCCTGTAAATATTTGAACACTCTCTTAATTGCATCCCAATGTATCCATCCAAGATTAGTCATAAAATGACTAAGGACTCCCACTGCTTCGGAAATGTCTAGTCTCATACAAACCATAGCATACATCAAAGTACCAACAACACTCACATATGGTACTCTGGTCATGTCCTCCATCTCAGTGGGATATTTTGGATAATCATTCACAGAAAGCTTCATCCCCTACATCACAAGAACAACTAATTGTCTACAATCTACCATGTTGAATCTCTCCAACACTGAGTTCACATACTTGATTTGGCTTAACCAAAGCTTTCCGTTAGCTCTATCTCTTATGATCTCCATTCCCAAAATATACCTAAATGCACCTAGGTATTTCATCTAAAACTATGCTAACAACTAAAACTTTAAATTTGAAACCATACTTTTATCATTCCCAATAAACAACATATCATCTACATATAAAACAATAATGAGAATGTGACCATTATCAGATTTATAATACACCCAATGATTAGATTTAGATCTTTGAAATCCCAATGAAAATACATAGGTATCAAACTTATGGTACCAGATTCTAGGAGATTGTTTCAAACCATAATGATACTTCTTCAGTTTGCAAACCAATTTTTCTTTACCTTTTTCAATGAAATGCTCCAGCTATGACATGTAAATCTCTTCCTCACCATGAAGGGATTTTTTCTTCACATCCATATGTTCCACTTTTAAATGATACGCTAATGCAAGTGATAATAGGAACTAGATAGATGTTAGCTTCACAACATGAGAGAATATCTCACCATAATCAATTTCCTCCACCTGTGAAAACCGCTTAGTGACCAACCATGCCTTATGCTTCTCAACACTACCATTAGGACCACACTTTTTCTTGAACACCCATTTACAACCAAAAGGTTTGCATCCAATAGGAAAAGGTACTAGATCCCAAGTCTCATTTTTATTTAATGCATCCATCTCTACATCCATGGCTTTCATCTAGGAATCTACATCACTCATACCCATATCCTCTCTAATAGTCCTAGGCTCATTAGTGTTAGCAATCAAATAAAAAGTGCAATTAGAATCCAATAATGAATAATTAAAACTTTTTGGTTGTCACCTAACTCGTACAGACCTCCATAAAGGTTGAGGTTGAGGTTCTTCTTCTTCTCCAAAAATTTCAAAGCTTCTTGAGCTCTCCTCATCACCAGGTCCAACAAGAGTGTGTAGTTCATATTTTTTCAAAGTAAGTGGAATCTGAACTACCTCCTTTTATTTCTCCTCTTTCTCTAGGTGCAGCTCAATAGTGGAAGGTTTCATCTCTCTAAAATTCACACTTCTAGTGTAGAGAACCTTTTGATCTTTTGGATCCCAAGGCTTGTACCCTTTCACACCGACACCATAGCCGATAAAGATAAACTTAAATACCTTGTTCTCCAACTTTTTCCTCTTCTCAATTGGAACATGAGCATAAGCTTCACAACCAAATACTCAGAGATATCTCACCGAAGGAATTTTACCAAACCATGCCTCCATGGGTGTCTTTTCAACAAGTGCTGATGTAGGAGATCTATTGATTAAATAACATGTAGTGGCTACTACTTCAACTTAGAACTTCATGTCAAAGCCAAAACCACTTAACATACTCCTAGCCCTCTCCATCAAGGTTTTGTTCATCCTCTTTGCAACTCCATTTTTCTGTGGAGTGTATAGAGGTGTCTTATGTCTCTCAATTGCATGCTCTTTATAGAACTTCTCAAACTCTACGAAACAAAACTCACCGCCATTTTTAGTCCTCAAACACTTAATCTTTCTACTAGTCTAATTTTCTACCAAGGCCTTAAACTCCTTAAATTGACTAAATACTTTAGCTTTACTTTGGAGAAAATAAATGAATTTCCTATTGTAATCATCTATGAAAGAAATAAAATATATAGATTTTGATAATTAAGGAACATTCATAGGACCAAAAACATGTGAATGAAAATAGTCCAAAACCCCAGAAGACTTGTGAGAACTAGAGTAAAGAGAAACATGGTATTGTTTTCCATAAACACAATGTTCACAAAATTCAAACTTAATATTACAATCATCAACACCTCAACAAAGCTCTTTTTCTTTTGGGTTCTAAGACTTTTCTCACCAATGTGATCAAGTGGTTGGTGCCATAAAATTGTCTTCTTTGTAGGAAGCTTAACTCCCATGGAATGAGCACCCTTAGGTACCCAAAATGCATGACCATCGGATGTAACTACAACATAATTCTTCTCTACACGATCTGACAATGAGGATGAAGAATCCAAATGTCTCTTCTTTGGCATGTCAAAATAACTATTGCATTGAACTGTGCATGCATCAAACTTTTACAAAATTCCAGCTCAAACACCCTTAGCCAACACCATAGCTCCTCTCCTCATCTTGCATCCTCCACTAGAGAAAAAAATATTGCACTCCCAAATCATTCAATTTACTTACAAAAATTAGGTTTTGTTCCAAATCCAGGATGTGCAGGACACATCAATCCCCTTCACTCTTCCATCAGGAAATCTGATTGAATCTTCCATGACCAATGATCTTTAGGAGAGAGTCATCACCCAAATACACCTTACCACCATCATAGTCTACATACTTTGAGAACCATCCTCTCGGAGAAGTCATGTGGAAAGAATCACTTGAGTCTATCAAGCACACATATTTTTATGCATGGGTTTCCAAGGCTACAAAAAATGCTTCTACTTCAACTTGAGAAGATTTATCAAGTTCAAAATCAAAGAAAGATTTTTTTTTCTTCTTCTTCTCCTTCTTGCAGTCTTTCTAAAAATGACCAATTGCACCACAGTGCCAATATTTTTCCTTGGACTTCTTACTAGGAGACTTAGATCTCCCTAGAGATTGACTTTGATTTATTTTATTTCTTGTTTCCTTTCTCCTTTGGTCTACCATGAACAACAAGGGCCTCCTTAACCATCTCAAAAGACTTTCTTTGTATCTCTTTAGATAACAACAAATAAACCACCACATCCATCTTGAAATTGGTGTTTTGCTTCAAATAGCCATCACTAGGTGATCCCAAGAGTCCAGTAAAGAACACAATAGGAGCATACAACGGTCTTATTATCAATCTTGTCCCCAATCACTACTAGATTTGGAAAATAAATGACTACGTGACTAAAATTTTTAGCCACGACAACTAAAAATAACTAAATTCTACTCATTTTTTCCAACACAACTATAAATGACTGATTTGATCATCAAATAAAATCACAACCATAAATGATTAAATAAATGACTATTTTTTTGCTTCAAACTTTGTTTTTTGAGAGAAAATCTTCCTAGCCATCAATTTAGGATTTAACTAACACTTATGCATACAAATTTATATATATTTTTTATAAATGCATAACAAAAATAAAACAATATAAAGACCACCATTTTGTCACAGTTTTTAACTACTTCTTAGTTAGAAGAAATAGTTTGGGAAAACAAACAAAGTTTGAACTGTTTTGAAGATGGAGATATTGAGCAATAAAAGGTCTTTCCTAGTGGAGGAATCTCATGTCAATAGTGCTTCAAAGTAAAGGTCTAGAATGTGGCCAAATCTATCCTTCTATCAGAAAACTCCCCACCTAGAAGTATGTCTTGAGGATTTTCATATTTTTGTTGTGGATTGTCTTAGAGGTAAGCAAACCATTCTGAATTATGTTTAAAAGTTTGATGTATATGTTACGCCTATTTGGGTATTTGAAAAATTTGATGTTGGGTGTTTTCGTGAAGTACTATTTGGCTATTTGAATTTTATGATGCTAGTTGTTTTGTTATTGGATATTTGGGTATGTTTAAAAACCGATGCTCGGTATTTTTGTTAATGGCTTTTTGGGTATTTTTATGTTGGGTTTTCACTTGAAATGGTTATTTAAAAAAATGGTAATGGATTTTTTTGCTATTGAAATAATGTTTTTTCTAAGAAACAAATGAGGTCTCAACCTTTTCTGGTATTATATGCATTTTTCTAAATTTTGATTTTGTTATCATTTTTCCTAGACATTAAAAAAAATGATGTTCGGTGAACCCTTTGTTATTGACTATCTTGGTATTTAAAAAAAGGACATTGGGCATTTTCTTTATATGGGTATTTAAAAAAACTGATATTGGGTATTTTTTTGTTGTCGAGTTAAAATTATTCTAACAAATGAACGATATCTCAATATTTCTGGTATTGCAACCTCACTAATTTGCTAGAGTTATGGTTTATGTTTCTACGGAGGCCTATGATTTGTACCCTAGTCATGCTCTTACCAATGCTTCTTATATTGGTATTAAAAGACAACCTTAAATCTTTGGTTAGAAAATTATCTATCTTGACAGGGTGTGGTATGATCTTGGATTGTATCCTAGAGTGTGTGGGAAGCTTGTGTTTGATCATTAAGTTATGTAAATGTGATCATGGAAATGTATCCTATATAGCATGGGTCTTGCTTTGATACTTCCCATAATGGTTATTAGCATATCAAATTATTATAGTTTATGGTAACCCAAGATTGCATTCAAGTATGTAACAAACTTGGTCTATAGTTTAAGTTGTACACTTTTAAGTAACATTCATAAGGTTTAGAAAATCTTGATCACTCTCTAGAGTATCCCATTAAACATGGGTTGTGCTTGAATGCACCACAAATTGATATAACACAACCACTTTGCATATCAACTAGAGTTATAGGCTCTTTATTATAGCAAGAGGTAATCGCTCTTGGATCATGCTATCATTATATCATAACCTGTTAAACTTGAGTCAACCTAAATGCACCCCATAATTTTTATACCATAGGTGCACTGAATGTCCATTGGAGTAATTGGACACCGAATTGTGATGATAGTGATTTGTACATGAATTATGCTCATATGAGTGCCTCCATTTCTATCACAACATAGCCACATTAAACTTGGGTCACACATGAATGCATCATGTATTTGTTATAGCACAATTATGCCACATGATCAATAGAGTTATGGATCACATAATTATATTCACAAGAATTTGTTCCTTAGTTGTGCTCTTATGTTGATTCCATTACCATTACAACATAACCCTTGGACTTATATTGCTCAAATCCTCACATTGCCTATTTTCTCTTTGGATGGATGGAAATTCAATGGCAGGGATTTGTATGCCAATCATGCTCATAGAAGTGCCTTCATCACCATTAAACAATAGTACATTGGAATTTCCTTTCTTGAACCTTTACTTTGATTTTTATTGTTAGGGTTTTTTAGTGATTATTCCATTTCTACGTGGCATATTGATAAAAGAAACCAAGCAAAAAATTATTATGTTTTTAGTTAACACCTGCAAACATAATTTTGGATTAAATATTTGACTGCATTACTTCGAGTGTGAAGAATTTTTTTTTCTTATAATGCATTCATTAAGAGTTGTAGTACAAAGCTTCTTATGCTAAACCCATCCTATAAAATTTATTTAAGCTACATTTAGGAGGCTTAATGGATTTTTTGTGATTTATACAACTTTTGTTTTGATAGTAAATGAAATTAGATTATTTCTAAAACTGAAATGATTTATTAATTATGGTTTTATGATGATTAAATGTATTATTTAGAAGGGATTAATGTGTGGCATTTTTATGTGCATAAAGAATAGATTGTGATGCAACGTTTGGATATGGAAGGTTAGGAAAACTTGGATTGCTATTAGTGACATAACCAGGTTGGGTGGTATGCTTTGAAAGCTCATGCAAAGGAGGAGCTTGAGATAAAGAAGTACTAGGAAACTAGGTATTATGCATGCGGCGAAGGAGAGTACCTTGAGCTAGTGTGAAACACTTTTGGGTGTTTTGGTTCAGAAGCAGAACTTGAGTGTAGGAATACAAATGTCGATGGACTAAAACATTAGTTTCCATCTTATTACATCTTAGGGGTTAGTCAATTACTCCAAATTCTTGGTTGATCGCTCTGAATATCCGACAGAGAAAGTTCCTACACTCTAAATATAAAATCATAAATCTGCTTGGTCCAATTTTAGGTCCTCATATTATTTTGAAAGTCTTGAAAGTTAAATCTATTGAAGACAGGTCAATTTAATTGGCATATTCAAAAGCATTTCTGCCAACTGTCATTCGCCATGTGCCTTATATTGATTCATCCTTTGATTTATTCCCATGTGTCTTTTAAATTTTCCAAGAGTCTTGTTCTTATAAAAGATTGTGAGATGTTTCATTTTAGTTTTAAATTTCAAAAATTTTGGATGTCGAAGAACCAAATTATAAGGATTTGTATTTTTAATTATACTTTCTGACATTTGGCTTGATACAAATTGTTACTTTAGAATTATGGTATTGCTTTTCTTCTAATGTTTTCAACCCTCATTTCAAGGAAGAGTTCTGAAGATGGTTCCTTCATATGGAGACTACATTTTTCCACTATAGGTTACGTTTAGAAACACCAAAAGCTTAGGTACTATCATACTCAGAGCAAAAGTAGGAGTTGTGCAATGACGAGATGCTCATTTTTGGAGCCTTAGTTAAGAACTTTAAATGTTTGGCTATGTGCACAGAAAATGTTCATGGAGGAGTGCAAACTTCCTTGCAAAGAAATTACCATAGTAGATTTTTAGGTGTATTGCACCTGCTATTTTATGCTGATATGGATATGTTCTAACCTGTAGTTAATTGTTGTAGCATAACAAATAGGCTAAATAGTTGTTAATATACCATTTTTTCTAATTCAAAATTGCTATACCTTATTCTAGGAGAAAATCACAGGGGGAGTCTATACATAAGACAATTGTTTTAAATTCAAAATTGTTGGCTCTTTCACAATTGTTTGCTTCATTTATTTGATCTAAGATAGCCTGTTGTATAGAAGATCCTCTCAAAATCTGATTAAAATCCTTTATTCTGGGAAGACTATTTAGAATCTTTCCATCATAACAATGAGCAAAAGCATCAATCATTAACTTGAACTTTGCAAGAGTTTCATCAAATTTTTCCGTCTCTTTTCCATTTTGAATTTTATTCCCACTTCATCCATGAAGGTCCTCTCAAATTTATAGATCTGTGTTGTTAGCCATAACTTTACCAGGTGTCAAGGATAGCTTCGATTTTTTACCCAAGCAAAAATTGACAAAATTCGGCCTTACCAAATACAATTTGTTGAAAAGCTCTTTGAAGTTATTCTGGAAAAGAGTTCCTGAGAGTATAATGCGCAGTTTTGAATTAACCTTTTTGCATGAATTCTATATCTTTGATTAGCTATTTTGATCTTGATGACCTTCATCAAGAATGAGCAGACCTGTGATCTCTAAAAGTAGTTTTTCAATATACTTAGCCTCTTTAGAAAGGATCACATTTGTCTCACAAGTTAGGTATACAAAAATATTGTAGCTGATAACAAGCACAATTTTTCTTCTATGCCACTCATGAAGCATTGCCAAACACATCAAATTTTTTCAATATTTCTTCCATGATCTAGCTGCTCTGCAAATGGCCTTTAGAACCCCATATCGAGAGAGTCGAAGTGAGTAATATATCTAGTCGAAAGCAAATGATCAAGGACCTTTTGGAAGGAAATTCATTTAAATTGTGAATACGAAGAGATTATAAAACTGGCTAAGAGCAACCAGATTATGGGAAAATTTTGAAAAAATTGAGGTGTTTGGTGATGCTTCATGAGTGGCATAGAAGAAAAGTGTGCTTGTTATTGGCTATAATTTTTTTGTATACCTAACTTTTGAGACAAATGTGAGCTTTCCTAAAGAGGCTAAGCATACTAGAAAAAAAAAATAGAGAGCACAAGTTTGCTCATTCTTGATGAAGGTCATCAAGCTTGAAATAGCTGATCAAAGATATAGAATTCATGCAAAAAGGTTAATTCAAAACAGTGCATTATACTCTTAGGAACTCTTTTCCAAAATAACTTCAAAGAGATTTCCAACACATTGTACCTGGTAAGGCTAAAATTTGTTAATTCTTTCTTGGCTAAAAACTCAAAGCTATCCTTTACACCTGGTAAAGTTATGGTTAACAGGAGGATATATAGGATGAGGAAGTTCTTCATCGATGAAATTGGGAATAAAATTCAGAATGGAAAAGAGAGTGAAAAAGTAGAATTTGATGAAACTCTTGCAAAATTTAGGTTAATGACTAATGCTTTTGTTTACTTTTATGATGGGAAGATTTTGAATAGTCTTCCCAGAATAAAGGATTTTACTATGATTTTGAGAGCATCTTCTATATAGCAGGCTATCTTAGATCAAATAAATGAAGCAAACAATTGTGATAGAGCCAACAATTTCAAATTTGAAACAATGGTGTCTTGTGTTTCCATCCATCCATCCATCCAAATAGAAAGGTTTTAGGAGAAAAACACAAGGGGAGTCTATACCTTATTTTGTCAATCTCATTCTTGAATGGTTGTTTACTATGGAGGTATGGTATGGTTGGTGATGCACAACTTAAAGATTGCTATGATAGTGCTATGCTTCCAGGGAAATGAATGCATCCATATCTTCACAATTTCAGTTCACTTATTGTCGGTTGTTGGTGATTCTTGTTACATATCAATATGTTGGTTATTATCTTGATCTCCTTTGTGATCAAAAGAATAGTGAAGTTCATTGCATAACGTATGACTATTTTGCAATGCTATGATCTAGTGCTCTTTTACTTCTTACTCATTGTATTCTCAATCACCATGTGCAAATGACTTAGAGGATAGATCTTTGTCACCATTTGATAGTAACTTTCATTATTTTTGGACTATTTGTTATGTTTCAATAATTGTTTGGCAGTGTTCTTCCTTTCTCAGTCTTATAGTACAAAGGACAATTCACAGTTTGTAACTCTCTAACAATGGTATTCCTTTTAGTGATCTCAATCACCTAATTCAATGTGTTATCTTCTTCATTTCTCAGTGCTAACAATTCCTACAAAGTTTTTTCTTAGTCACAATTACAATGCTCCTTTATTTGAAGATATTACATTGCTTAGACAGTAATGTTTTAGTGAATTCATATTTTGTCTTGCAAACATCTTGTTGCACTTGTAGAATTTTGTTGTGCATAATATGTAGTCAAGATGCCATCAAATGGAGCTCATTTGTAGAGGTAGTAGGATAACGATGTCAATAAAATAACAATGTTAGTGAGAGGTATGATAGTAGATACAATGAGAATGGAAGATATAATGTTTTGACAATAAAAGGATCATTTATCTGCCACCATAGTTAAAAGTTAGCAATTGCATTTGGTTTGTTAAACATGGCCCCTGGTACAACTATTATATTTGTTAAGAACCTTCGAGTATGTTCTGATTTTCACACTGCATCTAAATTCATCTCCAAGATTGTTGCAAGAGAAATTATTATGAGAGATGTGAACCATTTCCATCATTTTAAACAAGGAAAATATTCTTGTGGAGAATATTGGTGATGTTAAATGAAACAATCTAAAAAATATGCTTGCACTATAATAATGTGCAAAGGGACATCCATCAAAGCATAATAGCAGGGATTATTTTGTCATATGTTGTAGTTACAAGTGCCCTGCTAGACATACATGAAAATGTGGAAGCATAGAAAAGGCAAACAAATTGTTTCAAAAAATGCCTCAAAGAAATGTGATATCATGGAATGTCATGATTAAGGAATATGTTCGAAATGGGTTTTTAAGAAAATTCCTTATAAAATTTTAAGAAAATGCAACCAGTGGGTGTAAATCCAAACTCCTCAACCTTTGAAAGTGTCACTGTATGCCTCAATTGCAACACCTCACATTTTTTTGGTGACCTCAAGAAAGCCTAAAGTCAGGCTTTCCCGCATCACTACTGGCATGACTTGAAGATTTTGTGGGAGAGCATGTTCCTTCCATGACATTGCATTTGTTTGATGCATTTTTTGAAATAGTTCACTTGCCTTATCTATGCTTCCACATTTTCATGTATGTCTAACAAGGCACCTGTAACTACAACATATGACAAAAAATCCATGTTATGCTTTGATGGATGTCCCTTCACTATTACTGGATATCTAATGTGGTGCACATTATTATAGTGAAATCCTATTTTTCAAATGGTTTCATTTAGCATCACCAATATTCTCCACAAGAACATTGTCCCTATTTAAAATAATGGAAATGGTTCACATCTCTTAGAACAATTTCTCTTGCAACAATCTTGGAGATGAATTTACATGTAGTGTTAAAATAAGAACATACTCAAAGATTCTTAACAACTCTAATAGTTATACCAGGGGCCATGTTTAACAAACCAAATGCAATTGCTAACTTTTCACTATGGTGGTAGATAAATGATTCTTTCTTCTTCTATTCCAAAACATTAAGTAAAAGTCTTGAATCTAGAAATACCTTGTTTCCTTCATTTTCCAAACCAATTTCTCCAATTTTGCATAGCTCTCCCATATTTGTGGATGTGATATGTCTCCTACACAAAAAAGAATGTACCATTTTATGCCCTACAATCCAACTACATGCATGTATCTTTTTAATTTCTCTACATCCATGTATCTTTTTAATTTCTCTATCTTCCATTATTCTCCTTACTATTTGAACCTCACTACACCTGCCCACTTCTACACAAATTTTTTAGAGAAGAAACATAAGTTGTGGCATTTTTTAGGATCCAACTAAAAAAGTAGTGTTGCTGGAATACTCATCCTATATTCATATATGATCCATAGGCACCAAAGGTTTAGGGTGTCCTCAAGATAGCCAGTATAGGCATGAAGGTCAACCATGCACACCTAATGATAAACTATATATGTAATGCAATAAGTGTTGATAACCTTTAATATTATCATTAACAAAACTAATAATATTTAAAAGGGGATCTTCTTTAAAATATGCTTTCAAACCTAGTAACTATTTTTTTTTTAGTTTTGTTTTACTATATTGGAGATGCACTAGGCACTCTTAATGTTACATACTTTTTGGATTATGTGCTTTCTTTAGTTCCATTGGCCATTCTTGGCCTCTAGATGAAATTGATATCTATGTTATTTCAATTAAAATTAGGGTCTACAACTGGGACATTTTCTAGGGAATTCAACTAGGAGTTGGGTGAATCAATAGGGTTTTGGACTTTTGACATTATTAGAGGGTTAATGTCTTCATTTGTAGGGGACATGAGAGGAAGTGTAGTCGTACTTTGCTATGGTTGATCAGGGGATGACCTTGCAACTCCTAACAAATTAGCCCAGTTGGTGAAGACAGTGTTTGTCAAGAAGATAAGGATTTATGACTCTAATGTGCAGGTTGTTACTTGAAAAACATCAAACATTTTCCATAGTAGTTTAATGTAAATCAAAAGATTGTTTCTTGGAAATTTGTGGTTTTGAATCCTAATTTCCATGAGGGGTCCTTCATGCATTTTCCAACACTAGCATTGAGCTCACAATTGGGATACCCAATTCAGATTTGCAGGGTTTTTCACAGTACCAGAGCATAGAAAATACATGGGTGACCAACAATGTATTACCATACTACCCTAACACAATGATCACTTATGTAATTATAGGGGAAAAGGTGGTTGAGAGAACTATTAATGTTTCATCCCTCATTGTCCCAGCAAGAAGACCTCTTGGGCATGTAAAACAAGTTTCTTTATTTTTAAGCATGAGAACTTAGTCAATTTTAGTTCCTATATGCTCTCTCATGCTTGGGGTGAGATATAGGACCCTTAGGCTTCATTTTTCAAGTAGTTGTTTCATATTTTGGAGTTGTATAAGCAAAAAATAGAGCATTGTAACTCAGTTTTCTCAGTCACATCACTGAGAAACACACTTTATAATACATTTTTCAAAGCAAAGATGCATATTTAAGTCTTGTATTTTCTTAAGAACACCTTTTTATCAATAAAATTTTAGTATTTTTCCTTCTTAATAGCTGTTTCATTATGCGCAAATCAATGATTGATTATGTTTTTTTATGTTTTATGTTTAAATATCAAAATCATTGTCTCATTTCCAACACTTTTAGGCAGAAATCAGTGAACAAAAATAATTCAATAAACTACCAATTGACTAAATGTACTACCAATTGACAGAGAAGTGAATAAATATGACTAAATATAATGATTATGCAATTAATAAACAATGTATCAATATACTACCAATTGAAAAAAATTAGTAAACAAAAAGAATTAAATAAACTAGCAAATTGATCAAAATGATGATTAAAATGACTAAATACACTACCAATGGACAAAAATCAGTGAATAAAAATGACTAAATAAGTGACCAGTTAACAACAATCAATGACTAAATTAACAACTAAATATACTACCAAATCGATCAATCAAAACAACCAATAAATGACTAAAAATGGTTTAGTCATAAATTCAGTCACATTAAAAATGACAAGCAATAAACTACTAATGGTCACGTGACCATGCTTAGTCATTTATAAGCAATTTTTAGTAGTTTTTTTAATCATATATTGTCGTTTCTATGCTAGTTAATGAAGCCCAATTGACCAATCAACATGTTAAAGGCATTTAGGTGGTCTGTCATGGATCCTCCATCTTCCATCTTCAGAGAATACATCTTCTTTCTCAAGAATAGCCTGATAAACATCTCCAAGTTTCTTCCATAAGTCTTTTGTAGCCTTTTCTTCATGGACATTTAGGAGAAAAAAATCAGCCAAATAAATTATTCTCAAGATTCCAATCTTCTTGGGTTGTTGTAGTGGGTTTGATTTTGGATATAGCAGCCCACAAATCTCTATCTACAAGCATATCCTCCATTTTCATCCTCTAAAGTTTGAAATTTCCACCATTCAACTTCTCCATCTCAATCCTTCTAGACGTTCCTGCCATATCTTTCCTGCAACAAGGCCATAAAATGCACTTCTACAAAACTCCCATTGAAACAAATAGCAACTCAAAAAATCCTTCTAACCCAACAAAGGAATCAAGGTTGGCTAGGCTCTAATACAAACTAAAAGGAGCCCAAGTGATCAAAAATATCTTTCTACACTAATCTAAGTAGGGGATAGTTACAAATTATTTCTAACAACACCTTATATAGTTATAGTAAAAGAAACACTTAGAGAGAAATAAAATAGAACAACAAGTGCACATAAAACAATAACACCAAATATATGTAGGGAAACTCTTTCATTTAAAAAACCCCACCCTCCAAAAGCATAGTACTTATATATTACTTCAAATAATGATTACAATGCAACTCCAAGTACAAAGCTTCTTCAACAAGTACTTCAAAACAAAAACATATTATAGAGTGAATTCGGTAGTAATTCATTACCTGCAAACAAACTATGCATTCTACAATGCAAGGCATCCAATATATAGAGATATACAAGCTAGAGGAAGCATCTAGAAGAGGATGGGCATCCAAATCCACATGGCACAATATCCCATGGCATAGACATACATTTGGACACTTGTACAATATTCCCTTACACCTCTTACAACTGTCATAACATGCAATATTGTCTTCTCAAGCTTGGGCACAAAATATGCTAATAATTGCCTATGACACATGTCTTAAAACTATCATAAAATTCATCATAAATTTGTCATAAAATCTGCCATAAGATTCATCATAAAATCTGTCAAAACTAACCAAAATTTTTTATTCTCTTATAGCCTACCATAACCCAACTTGGGTGCCAAATTTCTCCATGCACAAAGACACCTTATGATGTGTCATATAATTTGTCATAAGTGAAAGAATATAAAGTGGGATGCCTACCTCCACTTGTGATGATGATATGTCATCCAGTCACCTCTAATGAGAATGCCACCTAGCCGATGGGTCCCAAATTATGACATGACATTATAGGAAAATAAATAATACATATAAATATAATAATACATAAAATTAATCATGTTAGGACTCTAAGTTTGAGACACCTTGGTCCCGATAGAGGGAGGGTGAGAGAGAGAGGGGAGGGAGAGAGAGGTAAAGAGGGATAACTAAGATAGATAGAAGTAAAGAGAGAGGTGGGTAGAAAAGGTGAGGAGAGATAGAAATATGGGGGAGAGTGTGAGTGGGAGAGAGAGGGAGGACAAGAGATAGAAAGAGAGGGGGGGAGGGAGGGAGGGGGAGATAGATAGAAGTAGAGAGGGAAGGGGAGAGAGAAGGAGAGAGGGAGGGAGTGGGAGGGAGGGAGGGAGAGAGAGGTGAGAAAGAGGTGAGATAGTGAGAGAGGAGGGAGAGGGGATAGATACGGAGAGGTGAAATAGAGAGAAATAGAGTAGAGAGAGAAGAGGTGAGAGAAAGAGAGAAAGAGAGGGAAGGAGGGAGGGAGGGAAGGATGGAGAAAGGAAGGGAGAGAAAGAGGTATAGAGGGATAGGTTAGATATAGATAAGTAGGGAGTGAAGGTGGGTGAAAGGAAGAGAGAGATAGAGAGAGGAGAGGAGGGAGGGTGGGAGAGAGCGGGGAGGGAGGCAGGGGCAAATAGGTATAGTTGAGATAGATAGTAGTAGAGAGAGAGAATAGGTAGGTAGAGAGAGAGAGAGGGAGGGAAAGGTAGGGAGAGAGATAGAGAGAGGTGATAGATATATGTGATAGAGAGAAATAGAGAGGGAAGGAAGAAGGTGGAGATATTTAGAGAGCGAAGGAGGGAGGGAGGGAGAAAGAGGTATAGACAAATAGGTAGGTAGAGAAAAGTAGAGAGGGAAGGAAAGATAGAGGGAGAGGTAGCGATGGAGAGAGAGTGGTGAGAAAGTGCAATAGAGAGAGGGAAGGGGAGATAGAGAGAAGTAGAGAGAGAAGGAGAGAGGGACAGAGATGTAGGGAGGGAGGGACAGAGAGGTGAGAGGTGAGATATAGAGAGAGGAGGGAGGGATGGGTAGGGAGATAGACGTGACATAGAGAGAAAGAGAGTATAGAAGGAAGGGGAGAGAGAGGAGGGAAAGAGAGAGAGGGATAGATAGAGAGAGATAAGTAGAGAGGTAAGGAGGAAGGTAAAGAGAATGAGATAGGGAAGGAGGGAGGGATGGAAAGAGAAGATAGAGAGAGGTAGAGAACAAAGGTGGGTTGAAGAGAGAGAGAGGGGGGGAAGATAGAGAGAAGTAGAGAGGGAAGGAGAGAGGGAGGGAGTGGTAGGGAGGGAGGGAGAGAGAGGTGAGAGAGAGGTGAGAGAGAGGTGAGATAGAGAGAGAGGAGGGAGGGATAGGTAGGGAGAGAGGAGAGATAGAGAGGAAGAGAGGAGAGAGAGAGGTAATGAGGAAGGTAAGGAGGAAGGTGGAGAGAGTGAGAGAGTGAAGGAGGGAGGGATAGAGGAAGAGGTATAGAGGGATAGGTTAAATAGAGATAAGTATAGAGCAAAGGTGGGTTGAAGAGAGAGAGAGAGAGAGAGAGAGAGAGAGAGAGAGAGAGAGAGAGAGAGAGAGAGAGAGAGAGAGAGAGAGAGAGAGAGAGAGAGAGAGAGAGAGAGAGAGAGAGAAGAGAGAGGTAGGGATAAAGAGAGGTTAGAGAGAGAGTAGAGAGAGATATATAGAGATAGAAGGAGAGGAAGACTGGAGATAAAGAGATGTAGAGAGGGAAAAGGGGAGGGAGTTAGAGATTAGTGAGAGAAGGGAGAGAGAGAGAGAGATGGACAAGTAAAGAGGTATTTCTTGAGCTCAAGGGAGAGAGAGTTAGATAAAGGGATGGAGATAGTGAGAGAGAGGTCTATAGTATAATAGATGAACAATGAGTGAGATAGAGAGAGAAATATGATACAACTTGTTTATTACTAAAATTTGACCTCTTGATTACTAAAATTTGACATGTTGGTTATTGAATTTTGACTAAGTTTGAACAATTATAAGATCTTCCAAAAACTAGAATTTACATTATAACTCAAAGACATTTGAAACCACTCTCAAACATAGTAAAACTATATACATGAAATATAACTTAAAGTATTGTGCATATGTAAATGTCAACTTATTAAATGTTTGTTTCATGTATATAGTTTCACTAGCAGAGAAAGACAAAGATGAAGGCAAATACTAAGAAGAAAAAGAAAGAGTTCAAGAAAATGCATTCTAAAAAGTCATCATTCACATTTGGCAAGCACCAAATTTGGTGCTCACCAAATACACTTTTATTTGGCGCTCGCTAAATGGGTTGCACTGGGAAATACCAACCCTTTGGGTTGGATTTTCCTTGGGATGTGATTTTTTGAAAGGGTAACACAATTTAACACATTTTTAGCCATGCTCTCCATCAATTTTTCATATGTTTCAATGCAAATTTATAGAAATACCATGATGGCATTAAGCTCTCTCTTAGCTATCTAACCATATTTTTTTACATTTTGATTATGTTAAGGATTTCATCTTTAACTTCTTTTGTTAGTGTCTTTGTTTTTTTGTCAAAAACCAACATGTGCTAGTTTGGGTAAAGTTTTTTACTCATTCATTGAATTTTGAAACAAATTACATTTTTAGAAATAAGATTCCATTCTAAACATATTAAAAAAAAAATTTAGATTAGTTTTCAAAAAAATTACGGGGGTGATGCTCAAATTTCTACTTTTTAGGATGTGTCCACTTCAAAAATTAGCAAAATATTATACATTCATTAAAAAAATTTGCTAAAAAAATTGGCATAAACTACATGGTGTAAGTTAATTTCTCACCAATGAAATTTTTGAAATTCTTAAAAAAAGTTAACATTTTAGGGGGAGCACAACAGATGCTATGCTATTTTTTTATAAAAATAGGACCACTTTGTGCTCTCCCCCTTTTTCAAACCCTTAATCTTTACTATTTAAAAAAAAAAATAGTAGTTTAGAAAGGAGATTTGGATCACTACAACTCTTGTTCTTGTTGCATCTTCAAATTTTTAGCGTAATTGTCTTCATTTTCTCATCATATATAAAAAAAAAATGATTTTTTTTTTAAAAAGTGACATCTTAAGAGCCCTTTTTGTATCACAACTTTGTGTACTTACCCCGAGGAAAACTAGTTAAAATTATCTTTAATTATCCTTGCATGACATAAAGGTTGCCATTAAGGAATTCATTAGCATCAACTACCTAGAGCATAATATCAAGAGTCGTGTAAATTCTTAGGTAGAATCTTTTTTTTTTAATTTTTATGTGGCTTACTACATCTATCATAGTAATGGTATTATTTGTTAGGAAAATGTGTCAACCTTTCAATTATATAAGGTTTACTGTTGATAGGATGTATTTAAGATATCTATGCTAGTTACACCAATAGGTGTAACCTATAGTAGTAGTGTTGCACTTTGTTGTCATTAGTGTTGTCATTGATGTCAACCTATGTGAGCCTCTCTAGTGTGGTTATGATGAGAAGGTGTATGTGGTGTTGAGCAAGTGATGTAGATGCAACATGGTCACTTGGTTTCCAAGTGCTTTTGAGAAAATTTGAATAAAGAGTGTACAAGGTGACAAGGGCATAATCTGTATTGTGCTCCACATTTCTTCATTCTTTAATATGTTCTTGTGCAATTTGGATGTGATGTTTAGAACTGTTTAGAGGTATTATGTGTAGAGTTTTAGGTTCTAGATCATGTGGCAATAGAAGATGTGTTTGATAGTGTGTTAGACTGTGAAGATGGTTGTCTCAAAGAAATGGAATTGCTCCACATTTCTCCGCATTGAAGTTTCTTGTCTTTATGCAGATTTTGGAATGTGTTAATACTTCTTGTATCTATCTTCCCTTGGATGGTTTGGTGTTCAACTGCTCTACAAGCTTGGTTCATGTGTTGTTTCGTAGTAACAACTTGACTAGTTGCACAATATGATAGTATTCTCAGTTTCATGTGTTTTTGCTTGTGTTGTTGAATATTCCAAGATGTGTGATGTTTCTATGTAGTCCACAATATGTTTTTGAACTTGGTGAAGTGTGAATTTGGTTGCTTAGTAGTATTTATATCGATTTGGCCAACCTAGCATGTTAGATTTACTCGTAGATATGATCCATGGATTATAGAAGCTTGGAGTAGCATTTTTGTGTAGATTTGGGTCTTAGTTAACCCTTGGTGTGGTACTCCTTAACTTCTTTCCACCATAAAATTGTTTGGTTCTGACCTATTTGGTGGTTGCACGTTTGAGGTGCAAACATTTCATTGAGGTTGACCTTAGATAAGGTTGCTTGAAGTCGCAATTTGTTATATATATATGCAAGGTCAATTTTTGGAGAAGTGCATGATGTGATGTGTGGTGGGAAATGATGTGTATGTGATCAAGTGTTGTGATCTAAGTGCAAGCATGAAAACATATGACTACCAAAAGTAGTGAGCATAAGGTGTCTACATTTCAGTGTTCCTAAAGTTACTAGAGGCACTGAGCCAAAGGTTACAGATGGTGTAGAGTTGTTGTGGTGGTTTCTCCTGTTGCTCTGATGTATTGAACCTTCTTGTAGTAGTATTTTTCTATTCTCTTTCTATCTGGGTAGTGAGCCTTTATTTCTTTCTTTTGGATAGCGAGTCCTTTGGGTAGTGAGTCTTTTTAGTTGAGGTAGTAAATTAAGCCTAAATTGCTAATATTTTTTAGTTGACTTCTTGCATCATCTAGGGCTTTCCCAATTCCTTAAGGTCTAGGTCTAAAATCACCTTTGAGATAACCTCAAGGATATCATCCATCCCCGCCATAGTATGATTGTGAGATTCACCTATATCTTTAAAAAAGGAAACTACCTCAGCTGCAATTTCATCTTCATTTGCCAAGATAGTGCCATTTTATTTCACAAAGGATATTATATTATTTTTTTTCATGTGCTTCATTATTGATTGATGAAATAATTTAGTATTTTGTCCCCTAATGTAACCATTATATTTGAGATTTTTGTTTCCAAAAAATTTCCTCTATTTTAGAGATCTTAAACCATTTTGCATGAAGCTCTCTTTCTTTCTTAGAAATTTCTCCATCACTAACCCCATTCTCCAACTTTATTTGAATCTTCTTTAGAGTAGAAAGGATGGAATTCTTAGTGAGGAAGATATTACCAAAGGATATTTTGTTCCACCCTTTCACATTATGTTTGATTCTTAGTTTATGGGCTAAGAAAAACATTGATGTGCCTTAACAAGCTTGGTACCAACTCTTCTAAATAATTCCTTTGAAATTAGGGTCAAAAGTCCACATTTATTTTTTCCTAAAAGGATAAGGGCCTCGAGACCATAACTCCTCCCAGTCCATTAAAAAAGCACTATGATCTAAGCCAATCCTTGGAAGGGAAATTAAGTGCAGTTTTGAAAAAATGTCCTAGCCACTAGAAATAAGTATTATATCAAACTTTACTTGGATGTGAACCTTAGTTCCTTTACTCCTATTTGACCAAGTGAATTTGGAACCCTAAAGATCAATGTCCATGAGACTGTGAGAGGAGATGAACTCTGTGAAATCCAACATGTTATATGAGTAGTCCTCCAAACCCCCAATTTATCTGAAGGGGCTAAAGGGCTATTAAAATCCCCTCCAATTATCCATTTCTCCTTTTGTCTATTTGAGATGAGTGCAAGTAAGGAGTACCAAATAAGAACTCTAGCAGACCTAGAATTAGGGGCATAAACATTAATTAGATTCCATTTAACGAAGTTCTTCAAATCTTCCATGAGATTTTCTAAACTATTTCTACTTTTCTTTCATTTAATTCCTTTAACTCTAGTTGGGTTTCATAAAGTAGCAAGGCCACCTGAGGCTCCATATGCATCACTAACACAATACTCTACCATTGGTCAAATTTTTTTAACTATCTGCTTAAAGGTCACTCAAAGCATTATAGTTTCGTGAAGAAGAAGAATGCCTATTTTCAGATCAACAATACAACTTTTAACTATATGTTGTTTTAGGGGGCTATTCAACCCATGCACATTCCAAGATATTATCTTCATTTGAAATGTGATAGGTCGAATGTGAGCTTTAGAAAATGAGCAGCAAGTAAAAGAGTGCAAATAAACACCAAAACAACCTACACCTCAAGATTAGCCTAAGTTGGAAACAACACAAGATGAAAGCAACAAAATGAAACTTTATACCTTGCGTCGAGTCGATCCTTTGGTTGGCCCTTCGATCTTTGATGTGTATGCTCCTTGCATGGCAAGTAGATGCAAGCTAAGTGATATTGTGAGGATGAGTGCAAGTGGATGAAAACAAGAAAATGGCTAAGTGTAGGTTGAGAAACAAAACTGCAAGAGTTTGGCTAGCAAAATGATCCCTCTAAAATGAGAGAAAAGAGGGGGTATTTATAGGAATTTTGAGAATTCCTAAGGGAAATGGATGGCCAAGATTGAGCCACCAAATATCAAGATGTAGGGCTAAGGTGAGTTGAGAACTCACAAGCCCTCACATCTTGACATGTAGCGGGTGATATAGCCCTAAAAGGTGAAGTGGACATGAGGTGGAAGGAGAAGTACATGACATGGAGGGGGGTACAAAGTACCTTGGGATTGGACAAGATCTCCTCATAAAGGAGGTACTTGTCCCCATGTGGGGGAGAGGACATGTGAGGAATTTAAAATTCTTTAAATGCATTGGGGAATTAAAAGGTGAATTAAAAATTCACATGGGGAAGTGGAGATGCCTTGTCAAAAAAGAAAAACATTTAATAGGGTTGACTCAATTAAGTGATTAGGATTGTGCAAGTACTTGATTAGATTGATTAATGAAGATTAGAAGAGGGTTAGATCTCACATGTGACTTGATGTGACAAGTCAAAGATCACAATGGGAAGAGTAATGAAGGATTAGAGGAGGGTTAGGTGGCTAAGAGAGATTAGAGGCCAACTTGCAAAAATTGGAGGATGTGACACATCCTAATCAAGGATTAGGCATGTGCACACCTTAATGATGAGATTAGAAGAAGGATTAAGATTAGATAATAAAAGATGGAGGATGTGACATAAAGGGGATTAAATAAATAACATATTTATTTAATTCATTTGATGAAAGGAGGATTAAAGAGATAAGGTATTATTGATTAAATACCTTAGGGATTTGGCAGAATTAAAGCTATTAATTAAATAATAGTAGTATTACTTAATTAACAAAAATAAGATGAAAGGGGATGAATTTGGATAAATAAATTGTCCAAATTTAGATTGGGAAAGATTGGGAAAGATGCCCCAATCATTCCTTTGAATGATTAGGAAGGGAAAAAGAAAATGATGAAAATTAGGGATGAAGGATGCCCCCTCGAGAGGACATGCAGGTTTAGGAGAACACGAGTGTGCTCTCGAAATGGATGAGATGATGCAAGGGGAGTTGAAGAAGATGATGCAATGTGAAGATGAAATGAAATCCAAATGTAATTTTCCATCGTTAGAGCACTGATTTTTGCTATAGCATAAGACACAAGACGCCAAGGTATGAAGAACCAAGGCGGATTAGTGTCTAATGCATAAAACAAACATAACAAACAAGAAGGCTATTCCAACACCCCAAAGTCATGGTGACCTTGGTCAGGCCAGGTATTGGGATAACCACAAGCACACAAGGATGCCCCAGCATAACACAAGACCTCAGGGATCTTGGTGGGTACTATGTGGGACAACCGAGAAGACAGAAAAGATCAAGATACACCCCTATGTTGACTAGTCAAAGCACACCATGATATGATGGATCAAGGCGACCATGACAAGTGATGATAGGGAGCTCAAATGATAAACAAAAGCCAAAAGCATCAAAAGATCACAATCAATTTCAAATGTCCTTTTCCATAGGATCAATCAAGGGGTTGGATGGGATTGATGAGGTCTATTAGGAAGGATGCATCCTGTTGAGACCAATGATGGATACTAAATTAAAAGATTGATATGACGCAGGATATTCAGAACTGATTGGATTTGATGATACAAGTGAATCTCATTTGTTAAGATCCAGCTAGATAAGGGCATAGCTTGACGACGCGACACTAGAGACATGACACAAGATAGGAGACCTCGATGGATGATAAAAAAGGGACAGACAAAGAAGAACAAGATAAGAAGATTGATGATAGATGATAAAGGATCAGATGGACAAAGTGGAAAGATTGATGATAGGTGATAAAGGGACAAAGTGGACAATGAAGATCGATGATGGAACCCCGGGGGCAGATCAAATGATCAACCTTGCCTACTTGAAAGCGCAGGGGCAACGTAGTTCGACAAAATACCGATGACAAATGATGGATAAAAGATGAAGAGATAACCCTAGATAAGGGGATAAAATGATTGGATCGACACGATGGGACAAGATAGACTTGTTGGATTGGATAGGATGTAGGGATGGGATAGTTATCAAGAGATGAATGATGAAGTGATAAGATAGATGATGTTGGATTGTATGGGGAGAATGGGGATCACGAAGCTCAGGGATGGAATAGTTATCCAAATAATCAAAAGATGAATTGGGAGGATGATATGATAGATAGATGAATGATGAGAAAGGATAGGAGATGGAGAAGATGGAAAATTACTCAGAATGAGTAAATGATTGATCAAGATTATTGATTGAGAGTTTGAAATGAGAGGAGGTTTGATGAATGTTTGGGATGATAGGAGGTTCGATAAAGTTTTGAGATGATAGATGGAGGTTCAAAATAGATGAATGGTTACACGGAATGGGTGAATGGATTTATTAGAATGGATGAATAGGAAAGAGTTGAAGAAGATGGAGGGAGGGATTTTAAGACTTTGTTCAATATCTGAAGATCTTGACGGCAGATGGATTAAAGCCCAAATTAGGGTTTCGGTTAAGCTCAGATTGGGATTAGATGAAATCTTAGATTAGGATGATTGGAGACTAGAATGATTGAAGGATATGATTGGATTGATTCTAAACCAAGCTCTAGAATTTAAGGGACGTAAGGTGTTGACAATCAGATTTTTCCAAATTTGGCAATTTTCAAAAATTGTTAAATTTGCCATTTTAGGAAATCATGGGATATACCTTCGAGTCCAAATTTTTCCAAGAAACGGCTATTGAGATAGATGAATTGCCAACTAACATCCCAAATTCGAGATATGCATTTCGAGTTATGAGTGAACAATTTTTCAAAATGCTAGAAAAAAATACTAAATTGGGATTTTGAGGGTCAAGATGAAAGTTTGAGGCCCTGAAAATGTGTCAAAACGAGTTCCAACAACTTTCAAAGAAACTAGTTTGAAATCCCCTTGTTATCTCATAACGCAACCACCCGTCAAATTTCAGCTCAAACAAACACTCGAGTCAAAAGTTATGGCCTCTGGAAGTTTCGGTGTAAAAATCAAAAATCAATTTTGAAAATTTCAACACATGGGTTTTGATG
>VDFB02353493.1:430126147-430316285 GCA_007258455.2 Sequoia sempervirens
GATTTAGAATTAGACATGATTCAATGGTGTTTATGGTTTGATGCTTGAAGTGTTTGTAGCAATCCCTGGTCCATACTTTTTGTAGCTGGCTAATTGTTAGTTGCTTTGCAAAGTTAGCCTGGACCTTATATTCATTGTGCTTAGTTCAATTGTGAATGTTTATTCCCCTCAATTGCAATAGGATTATTTGGATGAATGTTCATGATCTGAAAATCTTTAATACCCTAGAAGATTGCACTGTTTCTATAAGATTGCAAATTCATCTGGGTCAAGTAGGAATTAGTTTATGAGGGATTGGTCCATTTCAAGTATTTCATCATTTGCATTATTAATCTTAGGAGTAGTTTTAATCTTAGGAGTCTCCCTTAAACCATTATCTTTTGTTATTTCTTTTATCATTTTAGTTAGATTTAGGATTGAAGTATCATCATATTGCTAGATCTGATAGATTAAAGATTCAGTATTTGCTTGTAGTAAGGTCCCTTTGTGATTACCAACATTTTCACATGTATCACTGAGTTGTTTATGCATTGTCAAGACCTGACATTAGAGACCTTGGGGTTATCTCTTGAGGCTTGTTGATAGAGATTTACCTTTCAAGAGAGATAGGATTTGCATATTCTTTCTGAGTTGTTGCTGTGCAGAAAACACCATCAACAATAAATCCAAGTGTTGGTATTTGAAGGCTACAAGCCTTACAGAGGGTGTTTGATATAAGTTGAGGGAATAAAGTTGTAGAGTTGTTTCCATTGATTCAGATTGAACACTTTTGTGTTGATTTGGAAGTGACAACCACCTTGCTTATATTGGTCATGAAATTGATTTGATACTGAGAGAATTTTTTCCTAATAAAGAAGCTCACAGAATGTCTCCTACAGAGAGTGAAGAGTTGAATAGGCAAGTGCAAGAGTTATTGTACAAGGGTTTGATTAGAGAGCCTAAGTCCATGTGCAGTGCCTGCTATTTTGGCACCAAAGAAAGGTGGATAATGCAGCATGTGCATGGATTCTAGAGCCATAAACAAGACTACTATCAAATACTGATTTCCATTGACAAGAATGGATGATATCATGGATTGTTTGAGTGGGGTTGAATACTTCACCAAGATTGACTTGAAGAGTGGCTATCATCATATACAAATTAGAGAAGGTGATGATTGGAAGACAACATTCAAGACCAAAAAGGGTTTGTATGAATGGTTGGTCATGTCTTTTGGACTAACCAATGCACCTGGTACATTTATGAGATTGATGAATGAGGTATTGAAAGATTTTTTGGATAGATTTTTTATTTTTTATCTTGATGACATATTGATATTTAGTAAGATATTAGAAGAACATTTGATGCATACAACTGTTAGGTTTATTTTTGAAAAGTTGAGAGAAGAGAAATTTGTCATTAACTTGATGAAGTGCAACTTTATGAAGAGGGAGTTGGTATACTTGGTGTTCATTTTTTTAGAAGGAATCAAGATGGATCCAAAAAAGGTGAAATCTATCTTAGAATGGCCTACACCTCGAAGTGCTACAGAGGTGAGATCATGTCATGGTTTGGAAAGTTTCTATAGGAAATTATTAGAGGTTTTAGTAGTATTTGTGCCCCAGTTAGAACTGAGAGCATCAGAGGGGATAAAAGAGATTTCAAATGGACTACAAGAGTAGCAAGTTTTAATTTATTGAAGGCTAATGTGATGGAGTAGCATGTTTTAGCACTTCTCAATTTTAGAAATGTATTTCAAGTAGATTGTGATGCAAGTGGTAATGCCATTGGAGTTGTCCTAAGTCAAGAAGGTAAACCCATTTCTTATTTTAGTGAGAATTTAAATGATGTAAAAAGAAAATATTAAGTTTATGATCAGGAATTTTATGCTATTGTTGAAGCATTGAAAAAGTGGAGTCATTATCTTTTGCCTAAGGAGTTTGTTTTGTTTACTAATCATCAAGAACTTAAATATTTGAGTAGTCAAGGGAAGTTAAATCATAAGCATATGAAATGGGTAGAATTTTTGCAAAGTTACACATTTGCTTTAAAGCATAGAAGTGGGAAGTCTAACAAGGTTGCAAATGCATTGAGTATAAGACAAGGTTTGTTGATTGAAATGTAGGTTGAGGTTGTTGGATTCAATGAGTTGAAGGAGTTGTATGAAGAGGATCCAGATTTTGGAGAGACTTGGATGGATTTCAAAGAGCCTATTGTAGCCGATAGGACCAATTGATTGGATTATTTAATTTAAGATGGTATGTTATTCAAAGGTAATAAATTTTGCATTCCTAGAAGTTCAATGAGAGTGAATTTGGGTAACATAGTGGATGACTTGCAGGACATTTTGGTATTGAAAAATCTATAACACTTGTTGGAGAACAATATTATTAGCCTCAATTGTAGCAAGGTATCAGAAAATATGTGCAAATTTGTAGGATTTGTCAAGTGGAAAAAGGGACTAATCAAAACATGGGTTTATATCAGCCTTTACTGGTACTTGAGAGGCCATGGGAAGAGATTAGTATGGAATTTTCCAAGGAACCAAAAGGGATATGATTCAATATTTTTGGTGGTAGATAGATTCTCCAAGATGGATCATTTCATTCCATGTAAAAATACTAATGATGTTGTGCATGTTAAATATTTGTTTTTCAAGGAAGTAGTGAGGCTACATGGTCTACCAAAGAGCATAGTTTTGGATAGAGACAAAAAGTTTGTGGGATACTGTTGGAGGACGTTATGGAAGAAGATAAGGACTGATTTGAAGTTTTGTTTAGCCTACCATCCTCAAACGAATGGGAAAATAGAGGTGGTAAATAGGAGCTTGAGTATTTTGTTGAGATTCCTAGTTGGAGACAATCCAAAGGGGTGGTATTTGATCCTACCTTAAGCATAATTTGCATATAACAACTTGGTGAATAGAAGTATAGGTAAGTCTCCATTCCAAATAGTTTATGGTAGCATCCCAAGAGTTGTTTCAAAAAGGGATTGATAATGTTGAAAAGAAAAGTGTAGAAGTAGAGGACATTGTTGATCACATAAAGAGCATACATGAAGAGGTAGGGAATCACATCAATAAAATGGGTTTTCAATATAAGTCTAAGGCTGATTTGAAGAGGAGACATAAGGAGTTTTAAGTTGGTGATGAGGTAATGGTACATTTGAGAAAATAAAAATTTCCAGTTGGTACGTAAAACAAGTTGAAAATGAAGAAGTTTGGGCCTTGCAAAATTGTGAGCAAGCACAATTCAAGTAATGCATATGAGGTAGGGTTGCCAAGTGAGCTTAATATTTCACCTATTTTTAATATTTTTCACCTAAAAAAGTTTCATGAATCTAAAATTGATGAAGATACAGTCGGTAATCCATTAAATATACCAGCACCTACTTTGGAGAAGGAGAAGATAGAAGCAATCTTGGACATTAGGGTGAGTATGAGTACAAGGAAGAAGTAGTATTTGGTAAAATGGTTTGGGAGACCTATAGAAGACTCATCTTGGTTGTTTGAAGCTGAGGTTATTCACCTTGGTTATCATCTTAAGAAGTGACGGGGTCACTTTTCTTCTACCATGGGTGTCTGATGCAGATGCATCTATGGTTATATTTTGGCTTAAAATTCACCTTGGGAAACATGCCAAATTTTGTAATTTTTAATTTAAAATTGCTAAAAAGGGCATGGGATTTGGGAAGAATTTTAATTTTCAATTATTGAACATGATGGTATAGGCATGATTTGGATGCCCGGGTAGAGTTTGACTAGAAATTTGAATTGGTAATTCAAATATAGAAGTTGAGGAATGAAGATGTTGGCTAGTGGTGGCTTGCCTGGTAGGAAATGAAACCAACATGCATTGGAGAGTTAGAGGATGGAAATTTTATGCCATTATCTGATTTTCTAGAAGGGGCATGTATTAGGAGGTAGTGGATAACTTGGGTTAGTGCAGGATCATGGAGGTCCAAACTAGGTCCTTAAGTGACAATGAAAATTTAGAAAAATAGAGTTAGTCAACTTGACATAAAAAAATTAATAGGGTATTAACATAATTTGAAAAATATGTAAGAAAAAAAATTGTAGAAAATTGAATGTAGTTTCTAATATACTAGTCCTTTTTTAGAAAAAAGTAAATCTACTTGGTAAAAATTTGAAATTTCAATGCAGTAGTACCAAATTTTTAAGAAAAAATTAAAAAGCGAGTGTATGCTTGACCAACCTAAGTACAAGCAAAAAATAATTTTAATTTTTGAAACTTTCAATATAAGTAGAAGACACATGCCTAGATGTGCCACATTTGTTTTGTAATTTTTTTGCAAGTAAATAATTAGTTATGTTTTTTATTAGAACTTTTTAAAAATATTAAAACTTGTTTGTATAACAACCATAACTTGGTCAAAAATTTATGAAATTAATTTTTTTATTTTATCCTATAATATGGGAAGCACATAATGTGCCACATCTTTTAGATTCAAAAAATGTGAAATTGTTTGAGAATTATAGATGTTTTTCAATCAGGACTTTAGTCATAATACATGTAAAAAATTAATAATTATTATCTATTAAATTCAAAATAAGGCATATCTTATATTGATGGAAAGCTAACAATTTTCTCAATAAACCTTTTTTGTTTCATCAAATTCAGATAAAAAAAAGTTGTCAGCCACATTTTTGTCATATCACCACTTTTTGGACCTCCATGATCTTGCACTCACCTAGTTGCTGAGTGGTATTGGTAGGGTGTTTTTGGTTAATTATTTTTGGTGATTGCTTTGATTTTGGTTCCTAATTTTTGGAGTTGGAGGTTTGGGGTGTAGAATTCCTAGAGAATTTATTTTCAGATTGGTGTGTGTAGGTTGAAGGCAAAATCAGTGGCAAATTCCTTTGGTAGAAGCTTTGGTGATTGTGTGATTTAATTTTCTAGAACTTGTTTGCAGGTGCACGAAGGAGATTGCAAGGAAGGAGATTTAATTTAGAAATGTGAGTAAGTCTAAAAGACCAAAACATAAAGCATGGTCAAGTAAATTTAAGGTTGATTGAACAAAACAGTAAATAACCCATAACTACATTTATTTTTGTTAATCTACAAATTGAACCATAGGATTAAAAAATATTAAACTATAATATGATATGTTTAAATCTCACAAAAGTTCAATATTAAAATTGACCCAAAAATACCACTATTCACATAGAAATACTAATGAGAAACATGATCAAACATAACTCTAATCTGAATAATATAAGTGCACAGATATATTAACTTGAATTAAAACAAATCAATGCATCATACAAAATCATAGTATATCCATTAAGTTACATTTTAAGGATGAATAGAATCTATGCCTAAACACATACAAATATGACTTTTCAGTATAAGATACTTCTTATGTAAACATGATATCAAATCAATATGATAACCATGTGACATAATTAAAACATCATATCAATCAATTCAAATATAAATGTTTAATGTTTACAATGAGATATTTTCATCCCCAAGTTACATGGATGGGTTATATCAACTATAAGAAATAATTGCAATTACAACTTAATTCAAGACTACAAATATTTCAATATACATCAAGTTACATCTTTCAAGATAAAATAAATAGAGGATGAAATGATATCCCCACATGATGTCACAAATTATGTCATGGCCAATATTCCAATAGATATCCTAATGGTGGTCAACACTAGACAACAATGTGAGATCAAGTTATAATTTGAGAACTAGCCCTTGGAAATTTTGCAGAAAACCTAGAGAATCCCCTATCTAGAAATATAATCCTCTTGGTTTAAACCAAAAGTGATAGACTAGGTGTATATTTTATTTAAAATTTAAAATTTGAAAATAATTATGGGTGATTGAGAAAAAAATTATTCTTGTGTTTAATCAATTTTGTGAATTAAGACCTAAGTTTTCCAAATTAAGGTTCTTAGATAAGGATAAATTTATGATAATTTTTAATTGAGGTGATGAATTAAGCATAAACTTATAATATTTTTCAATCGTGGCGGTGAATTAAGCCCACTTTTTCTTAAATTTTTAGTTGAGGTGGTGAAATTAAGCCCAAATTGCTAATATTTTTTAATAAGGGCGATGGAGACCCCCCCTCTTAGGACTAGATTCCTCGACACTTCAATGTCACATGGTGACCTATTCCCACATACACATGTTCAGATTTCTAAGCAAAACAGACTATCACAGGCTTCTTTTCAAGATAGTGACAGGAGGCTGAATATTAATGAACTGATTTCCATTACATTCATATTGACCTGAAGCTCAAACAAGAAAACTCACAACAACCATGAACCCATTAACAACAAACTATAGAATGATCAGATGATGTCTGTAATATAAAACAATATGCTTGTCCTTGGAACTTGTTAAGTGAAGTTACTCTAGAGTCATCGACTACACAGATCAATTAGGAATTATTAAATAGAGACAAATGTCCATGCAAAAAACATTTTTATTAGCTCTGCCAATAAAGTTCTGGCTCATTTACAAGAAATTCAATAAATATTGCTTTGTCGGCCTGACAAGTTTATCATTCTCATAGGGTTCAAACTCCATATCACAAATGGTCTACTAGGAAGGCTTCCTACTAACCACCACCCTCTATCCTCTATCCTTTGAATGGATACTAATTGATTATCGATTAACCTTCCAATCAGCATGATATTCTTCATTTTACTCTCCCTCAAACTTGGCACTTGATAATATACTTCTTCCACATTCATGCTACCCCTTGCGCCGCTATTCTAAAATATTTGATCTTCCAATGCTCTCTTTGTCTACTCTTAGAACCTCTGCATTCTTTTATTCCTTACGTAGACCCCTCAAACTACCACCTCTTTTATTCTACACTTTAATCCTTTCCAATTTGTAGTCGTCCTTGCTCTAATGGCGTCACACTTCACCCAGATTGGGGGTTCCCATAGCATTTTCTCTCTCTTTAATCTCATCTCCACACAGCTCGTCCCTCATCTCCACCCTACATCTGCCTCTTCTCTTCTATTCTCTAAAACTAATTTCTTTTCCCTTTCTTCATACAAATCGTTATGTCTTCTATGGTTCACAAACTACCAATGATCCTACAACTACTCTATAAAACTAACTTGCTCACCTTGTCGAAGGCACAAATTAAATGAAATACACAAAAAAACCAACATAGAAAACTAAGAGATTAATAATTTGCTTGATGCCCCTGCATCAAAAGGTTACAAAATTTAACATAAATTTCAAAAAATAAAATAAAAAAATTGAGGGAAATTAAAACCTAAAGTAATATAAATCTATAATTATGGTAGAAAACTAAAACCTAAATTAATATGAATATGTACGTTTGATGGTGAATTATTAAAAATAAAAATATTTGTGGATATATTACATCAAATTTGTATGATACTTTGTGTCAAAAATAGCTTAGGGAATCATTAAGTTTTTTATTTCATTTAGTAGTAGTTTGAATGAAAAGGACTTCATCATCAATAATATTTTCATTCAATTCAACTATGACAAGATTATATTTTTCATCATTAAACTATTTATTTAATCTAGCTATGAAAAGATGAACATCATCATTAATATTTTCATTTAATTCAACAAAATAGAAGTATGGTATGAATGGTTTTTAATATAGGCATAAATATTATCTAGGAATCTCTATTTTGATTACTCTATGATAAATTAAATTGAAATGATAATGATTATGAAGGTCATCCTTTTACTCAAAGTATCATATCAATCTCATTTAAGATAATAATATGTAAAAATATTAAATGTTGATATGTAATATACTTACTATATTATTAGTCACATTTAATCAATATAATAAAAATATTTTCATTTAATTTAGTGACAAATAACATTATTAAGTAACTCATTGTAGACTTGACCAACCATTATAATCTTTCCTACATCTACTATCTTAACTCAGTAGTGGAAATCTCATTACATTTTACAAATCTTGGTCGTTAAGATAACAAATCATCTCATCTTCTTACATGATCTTCATAGATAGATGACTTTCTATGGATGCGTCTAGTGGTAAGTGTAGAAAGATGTGACACAAAAAGGATGCCACTTTTTTTTACTCGAAAAGACCATTTGGTGAGTGCCAAATTTGGAACTCATCAAATGGCTCAGATGACCAAGCCTAAGACTAGGAATTTTCCAAAGAAACCCATTTGGTAAGAGCTAAATTTGACACTCACAAAATATGAAGGATTTTTAGAATGCATTTTCTTGAACTCTTTCTTTTTTTCTTTGTCTTTGTCTTTGTCTTTCTCTGCCAGTGAAAGTATAAGTGACATTTACATATGGACATTTATTTTCTTATACTTTAAGTTATATTTCATGTATATAGTTTTAGGATGTTTGAGAGTGGATTTGGATCTCTTGAATTTATAATCTAAATTCTAGTTTTTGGAAGATCTTATAATTTTTTAGACTTAGTAAAATTTTAGTAATTAGCATGTCAAATTTTAGTAATCAGGAGGTCAAATTTTAGTAATCAACAAGTTGTATCATATTTCTCTCTCTCTCTCACTCAGTCGCTCACTCATTTGTTATCTCTTATGCTCTAGACCTCTCTCACTTACTATCTCCATCCATTTATCTAACTCTCTCTCTCTCCTTCCCTCTTTAATTCTCTCTACCTTGCCACTCTCTTTGCCTCACCACTCTCTCTCTCTCTCTCTGTCTCTCTCTGTCTCTGTCTCCCTCCCTCCCTCCTTCCCTCTCTAATTTTCTCTATCTCCCTCCCTCTCTCTTTGTCTCTATCTCTCTCTTCTTTCCTCCCAACCACCTTCCTTATCTACTTCTCTCTATCTAACCTATCCCACTGTACCTCTTTTACCTCTTTTTGTCTCCCTCCCTCCCTCCCTCATTCTCTCTCTCAATCTCTCCACCTTCCTCCATCCCTCTCCTTTTATCTCTAGTAAATCTCTATATCACCTCTCTCTCACTGCTCCCTCCTTCCCTTGCTACTCTCTCTACTCTCTCTATATCACCTCTCTCTCAACTTTCTTTTCCTCCCTCCCTACCTCTCCCTCCCTCTCTCCTTCACTCTCTACTTCTCTCTATCTCCCCATGCCTCTATCTACCTACCTCTCTCTTCATCCCTACATCTCCCTACATCTATCCTTTCTCTCTCTCTCTCTCTCTCTCTCTCTCTCTCTCTCTCTCTCTCTCTCTCTCTCCCTCTCTCTCTCCCTCCCCTCTTTCTCTCCCCTTCTCTCCTCTCTACCTCTCCCTCCCTCATCCCCTCTCTCTCATATTATCCCCACCTTATCCCCCTCTTTTTAACAAATCTTGGTGCACAACATAGAGAGAGGGAGAGAGAGTGAGAGACAAATAAAGAGATAGAGAGAGATGAGAGAGGGTGGAAGAGAGAGAGGGGAGGGAGAGTCAAGATATAGTTAGAGAGAGAGTAGTAGGGAGTTATAGAGGGAGAGTCAGGTAGAGATATAGAGACAAGAGATAGAGAAAAGTAGAGAGGGAAGAAGAGATGGAGGGAGTGATAGGGATGGAGAGAGAGGGGTAGGTAGAGAGAGGGAGGAGATAGAGGAAAGAGAGAGGGAAGGAGAGAGGAAGGGAAAGAGAGCTAAGAGAGGGCTGAGATAGAGAGAGATAGAGAGAGGGTAAAAGAGAGAGTGGAGGGAGGAAGAGGTAAAGAGGGATAGTTGAGATAGATATAATTAGAGAGAGAGATGAGGGTGAAAGGAATATGGGTGAGTGTAAACAGCTTACTACACTAATGTAAGTAGGGGACAGTTACAAAAACTTTCTAACACATATAGTTTTAGTAAAAGAAACATAGAGAGAAAGAAGATATAATAACAAGTACACATAAAAAAATGATACCGAATATACGTGGGGAAAACCCTTTCGAGTAAAAAACCCCACCCTCCAAAAGCATAATATTTTTTTATTACTTCAAATAATGATTACAATGCAACTCCAAATACAAAGTTTCTTCAACAAGTGCTTGAAAACAAACACATATTCTAGAGTGAATCTGGTAGCACTTTGTTACCTGTAAATAAACTATGCATTCTACAATGCAAGGAATCTAATATATATAGAGATACAATATAAAGGAAGCATCTAGAAGAGGATGGGCATCCAAATCCACATGGCACAATCTCCCATGCCATAGACATGCATTTGGACACTTGTACAATATTCCCTTACACCTCTTACAACCACCATAACATGCAATATCCTCTTCTCAAGATTGGGCACCCAAAATATGCTAATAATGGCCTATGATAGATGCCTTAAAACTATCATAAAATCCATAATACATATGCCATAAAATCTGCAATAAGATTCATCATAGAATCTGTCAAAACTAACCAAAATATTTGATTCTCTTATAGCCCGTCATAACCAAACTTGGGTGCTAACTTTCTCCATGCACACAAATATATTATAATGCATCATAGAATCTATCATAAGTCAAAGATTCTAAAGTGGGATTCCTACCTCTACTTGGGATGATGATATGTCATCCAATTACCTCCAATGTGGATACCACCTAGCTAGTGGGTCCCAATTTATGACATGACATTGTAGGAAAATAAATAATACATATAAATACAATATTACATCAAATTAATCATGTTAAGACTCTAAGGTTGAGACACCTTAATCCCAACATTCTCCCACTTATAGAAGACCTGCCAAGAATCATTTGAATCATCTCCTCAGGGCCCCAAGGCCCATGGAGTCATAACACCATCTGAATTTCTTTGTGCTTATTGGTTTTATTAGTGCATCTGAAACATTCATCAATGTGTCAACCTTATCTAAATTCACCTTTCCATCTTCTACCATATCATGAGCAAAATTATATTGAACATTGATGTGATTTTTTCTAGCATGGAAGGTAGGATTCTTTGCTAAGAAAATGACACTTTAACTATCGCAATAGATAGTAATTTTTCCTACATCCAAACCAATATCATAACATAATCTCTTAAGCCAAATTGATTCCTTATAAGCATGAGTAACTACCATGTACTCTACTTCTATCATGGACAAAGAAACTACATCCTATCACTTACTCATCTAACTGATAGAACCACCAAACATCATAAACACATAACCACTAGTGGTTCTTTTGTTCTCAATTTCACCTGCCCAATCTAAATCCACATATCCATGAATACTCAGAATGTTGAGGTTCAGTAGGATGACCATGAAAACACAAGGAATACTCAGAAGTACCCTGTAAATATTTGAACACTCTCTTAATTGCATCCCAATGTATCCATCCAAGATTAGTCATAAAATGACTGAGGACTCCCACTGCTTCGGAAATGTCTAGTCGCATACACACCATAGCATACATCAAACTACCAACAACACTCACATATGGTACTCTGGTCATGTCCTCCATCTCAGTGGGATATTTTGGATAATCATTCACAGAAAGCTTCATCCCCTACATCACAAGAACAACTAATTGTCTACAATCTACCATGTTGAATATCTCCAACACTGAGTTCACATACTTGATTTGGCTTAACCAAAGCTTTCTGTTAGCTCTATCTCTTATGATCTCCATTCCCAAAATATACCTAAATGCACCTAGGTATTTCATCTGAAACTATGCTAACAACTGAAACTTTAAATTTGAAACCATACTTTTACCATTCCCAATAAACAACATATCATCTACATATAAAACAATAATGAGAATGTGACCATTATCAGATTTATAATACACCCAATGATTAGATTTAGATCTTTTAAATCCCAATGACAACACATAGGTATCAAACTTATGGTACCAAATTCTAGGAGATTGTTTCAAACCATAATGATACTTCTTCAGTTTGTAAACCAATTTTTCTTTACCTTTTGCAATGAAATGCTCCAGCTATGACATGTAAATATCTTCCTCACCATGAAGGATTTTTTTCTTCACATCCATATGTTCCGCTTTTAAATGATACGCTAATGCAAGTGATAATAGGAACTAGATAGATGTTAGCTTTACAACATGAGAGAATATCTCACCATAATCAATTTCCTCCACTTGTGAAAACCGCTTAGTGACCAACCATGCCTTATGCTTCTCAACACTACCATTAGGACCACACTTTTTCTTGAACACCCATTTACAACCAAAAGGTTTGCATCCAATAGGAAAAGGTACTAGATCCCAAGTCTCATTTTTATTTAATGTATCCATCTCTACATCCATGGCTTTCATCTAGGAATCTACATCACTCATAGCCATAGCCTCTCTAATAGTCCTAGGCTCATTAGTGTTAGCAATCAAATAAAAAGTGCAATTGGAATCCAATAATGAATAATTAAACCTTTTTGGTTGTCACCTAACTCGTACAGACTTCCACAAAGGTTGAGGTTGAGGTTCTTCTTCTTCTCCAAAAAATTTCAAAGCTTCTTGAGCTCTCCTCATCACCAGGTCCAACAAGAGTGTGTAGTTCATATTTTTTCAGAGTAAGTGGAATCTAAACTACCTCCTTTTATTTCTCCTCTTTCTCTAGGTGTAGCTCAATAGTGGAAGGTTTCATCTCTCTAAAAGTCACACTTCTAGTGTAGAGAACCTTTTGATCTTTTGGATCCCAAGGCTTGTACCCTTTCACACCGACACCATAGCCGATAAAGATAAACTTAAATACCTTGTTCTCCAACTTTTGCCTCTTCTCAATCGGAACATGAGCATAAGCTTCACAACCAAATACTCAAAGATATCTCACCGAAGGAATTTTACCAAACCATGCCTCCATGGGTGTCTTTTCAACAAGTGCTGATGTAGGAGATCTATTGATTAAATAACATGCAGTGGCTACTACTTCAACTTAGAACTTCATGTCAAATCCGACACCACTTAACATACTCCTAGCCCTCTCCATCAAGGTTTTGTTCATCCTCTTTGCAACTCCATTTTTCTGTGGAGTGTATAGAGGTGTCTTATGTCTCTCAATCGCATGCTCTTTACAGAACTTCTCAAACTCTACAAAACAAAACTCACCGCCATTTTCAGTCCTCAAACACTTAATCTTTCTACTAGTCCAATTTTCTACCAAGGCCTTAAACTCCTTAAATTGACTAAATACTTTAGCTTTAATTTGGAGAAAATAAATGAATTTCCTATTGTAATCATCTATGAAAGAAATAAAATATATAGATTTTGATAATTAAGGAACATTCATAGGACCAAAAACATGTGAATGAAAATAGTCCAAAACCCCAGAAGACTTGTGAGAACTAGAGTAAAGAGAAACATGGTATTGTTTTCCATAAACACAATGTTTGCAAAAGTCAAACTTAATATTACAATCATCAACACCTCAACAAGGCTCTTTTTCTTTTGGGTTCTGAGACTCTTCTCACTAATCTGATCAAGTGGTTGGTGCCATAAAATTGTCTTCTTTGCAGGAAGCTTAACTCCCATGGAATGAGCACCCTTAGGTACCCAAAATGCATGACCATCGGATATAACTACAACACAATTCTTCTCTACATGATCTGATGATGAGGATGAAGAATCCAAATGTCTCTTCTTTGGCATGTCAAAATAACTATTGCATTGAACTGTGCATGCATCAAACTTTTACAAAATTCCAACTCGAACACCCTTAGCCAACACCATAGCTCCTCTCCCCATCTTGCATCCTCCACTAGAGAAAAAAATATTGCACTCCCAAATCATTCAATTTACTTACAAAAATTAGGTTTCGTTCCAAATCCAGGATGTGTAGGACACATCAATCCCCTTCACTCTTCCATCAGGAAATCTAATTGAATATTCCATGACCAATGATCTTTAGGTGAGAGTCATCACCCAAATACACCTTACCACCATCATAGTCCACATACTTTGAGAACCATCCTCTCTGAGAAGTCATGTGGAAAGAATCACTTGAGTCTATCAAGCACACATATTTTGATGCATGGGTTTCCAAGGCTACAAAAAATGCTTCTACTTCAACTTGAGAAGATTTATCAAGTTCAAAATCAAAGAAAGACTTGTTTTTCTTCTTCTTCTCCTTCTTGTAGTCTTTCTAAAAATGACCAATTGCACCATAGTGCCAATATTTTTCCTTGGACTTCTTACTAGGAGACTTAGATCTCCCTAGAGACTGACTTTGATTTATTTTATTTCTTGTTTCCTTTCTCCTTCGGTCTACCATGAACAACAAGGGCCTCATTAACCATCTCAGAAGACTTTCTTTGTATCTCTTTAGATAACAACAAATAAACCACCACATCCATCTTGAAATTGGTGCTTTGCTTCAAATAGCCATCACTAGGTGATCTCAAGAGTATAGTAAAGAACACAATAGGAGCATACAATGGTCTTATTGTCAATCTTGTCCCCAATCACTACTAGATTTGGAAAATAAATGACTACGTGACTAAAAATTTTAGCCACGACAACTAAAAATAACTAAATTCTACTCATTTTTTCCAACACAACTATAAATGGCTAATTTGCTCATCGAATAAAATCACAACCATAAATGATAAAATAAATGACTATTTTTTTGCTTCAAACTTTGTTTTTTGAGAGAAAATCTTCTTAGCCATCCATTTAGGCTTTAACTAACACTTATGCATACAAATTTATATATATTTTTTATAAATGCATAACAAAAATAAAACAATATAAAGACCACCATTTTGTCATAGTTTTTAACTACTTCTTAGTTAGAAGAAATAGTCTTTATATGGGTATTTAAAAAAACTAATATTGGGTATTTTTTTGTTGTCGAGTTAAAATTATTCTAACAAATGAATGATATCTCAATCTTTCTGGTATTGCAACCTCACTAATTTGCTAGAGTTATGGTTTATGTTTCTACATAGGCCTATGATTTGTACCGTAGTCATGCTCTTACCAATGCTTCTTATATTGGTATTAAAAGACAACCTTAAATCTTTGGTTAGAAAATTAGCTATCTTGACAGGGTGTGGTATGATCTTGGATTGTATCCTAGAGTGTGTGGGAAGCTTGTGTTTGATCATTAAGTTATGTAAATGTGATCATGGAAATGTATCCTATATAGCATGGGTCTTGCTTTGATACTTCCCATAATGGTTATTAGCATATCACATTATTATAGTTTATAGTAACCCAAGATTGCATTCAAGTATGTAACAAACTTGGTCTATAGTTTAAGTTGTACACTTTTAAGTAACATTCATAAGGTTTAGAAAATCTTGATCACTCTCTAGAGTATCCAATTAAACATGGGTTGTGCTTGAATGCACCACAAATTGATATAACACAACCACTTTGCATATCAACTAGAGTTATAGGCTCTTTATTATAGCAAGAGGTAATCGCTCTTGGATCACGCTATCATTACATCATAACCTGTTAAACTTGAGTCAACCTGAATGCACCCCATAATTTTTATACCATAGGTGCACCGAATGTCCATTGGAGTAATTGGACACCGAATTGTGATGATAGTGATTTGTACATGAATTATGCTCATATGAGTGCCTCCATTTCTATCACAACATAGCCACATTAAACTTGGGTCACACATGAATGCATCATGTATTTGTTATAGCACAATTATGCCACATGATCAATAGAGTTATGGATCACATAATTATATTCACAAGAATTTGTTCCTCAGTTGTGCTCTTATGGTGATTGCATTACCATTACAACATAACCCTTGGACTTATATTGCTCAAATCCTCACATTGCTTATTTTCTCTTTGGATGGATGGAAATTCAATGGCAGGGATTTGTATGCCAATCATGCTCATACAAGTGCCTTCATCACCATTAAACAATAGTAAATTGGAATTTCCTTTCTTGAACCTTTACTTTGATTTTTATTGTTAGGGGTTTTTAGTGATTATTCCATTTCTACGGGGCATATTGATAAAAGAAACCAAGCAAAAAATTATTATGTTTTTAGTTAACACCTGCTAACATACTTTTGGATTAAATATTTGACTGCATTACTTCGAGTGTGAAGAATTTTTTTTTTTCTTATAATGCATTCATTAAGAGTTGTAGTACAAAGCTTCTTATGCTGAAACCCATCCTATAAAATTTATTTAAGCTACATTTAGGAGGCTTCATGGATTTTTTGTGATTTATACAGCTTTTGTTTTGATAGTAAATGACATCAGATTATTTCTAAAACTGAAATGATTTATTAATTATGGTTTTATGATGATTAAATGTATTATTTAGAAGGGATTAATGTGTGGCATTTTTATGTGCATAAAGAATAGATTGTGATGCAACGTTTGGATATGGACGGTTAGGAAAACTTGGATTGCTATTAGTGACATAACTAGGTTGGGTGGTATGCTCTGAAAGTTCATGCAAAGGAGGAGCTTGAGATAAAGAAGTACTAGGAAACTAGGTATTATGCATGCGGCGAAGGAGAGTACCTTGAGCTAGTGTGAAACACTTTTGGGTGTTTTGGTTCAGAAGCAGAACCTGAGTGTAGGAATACAAATTTCGATGGACTAAAACATTAGTTTCCACCTTATTACATCTTAGGGGTTAGTCAATTACTCCAAATTCTCGATTGATCGCTCTGAATATCCGACAGAGAAAGTTCCTACACTCTAAATATAAAATCATAAATCTGCTTGGTCCAATTTCAGGTCCTCATATTATTTTGAAAGTCTTGAAAGTTAAATCTATTGAAGAAGGTCAATTTAATTGACATATTCAAAAGTATTTATGCCAACTGTCATTCGCCATGTGCCTTATATTGATTCATCCTTTGATTTATTCCCATGTGTCTTTTAAATTTTCCAAGAGTCTTGTTCTTATAAAAGACTGTGAGATGTTTCATTTTAGTTTTAAATTTCAAAATTTTTGGATGTTGAAGAACCAAATTATAAGGATTTGTATTTTTAATTATACTTTCTGACATTTGGCTTGATACAAATTATTACTTTAGAATTATGGTATTGCTTTTCTTCTAATGTTTTCAACCCTCATTTCAAGGAAGAGCTCTGAAGATGGTTCCTTCATATGGAGACTACATTTTTCCACTATAGGTTACGTTTAGAAACACCAAAAGCTTAGGTACTATCATACTCAGAGCAAAAGTAGGAGTTGTGCAATGACGAGATACTCATTTTTGGAGCCTTAGTTAATAACTTTAATTGTTTGGCTATGTGCACAGAAAATTTTCATGGAGGAGTGCAAACTTCCTTCCAAAGAAATTACCATAGTAGATTTTTAGGTGTATTGCACCTGCTATTTTATGCTGATATGGATATGTTCTAACCTGTAGTTAATTGTTGTAGGATAACAAATACGCAAAAAAGTTGTTAATATACCATTTTTTCTAATTCAAAATTGCTATACCTTATTTTAGGAGAAAATCACAGGGGGAGTCTATACATAAGACAATTGTTTTAAATTCAAAATTGTTGGCTCTTTCAAAATTGTTTGCTTCATTTATTTGATCTAAGATAGCCTATTGTATAGAAGATCCTCTCAAAATCCAAGTAAAATCCTTTATTCTAGGAAGACTATTTAGAATCTTTCCGTCATAACAATGAGCAAAAGCATCAGTCATTAACTTGAACTTTGCAAGAGTTTTATCAAATTCTACTTTTCCACTCTCTTTTCCATTTTGAATTTTATTCCCAATTTCATCCATGAAGAACTTTCTCAGCCTATAGATCTTGTTGTTAGCCATAACTTTACCAGGTGTCAAGGATAGCTTCGATTTTTTACCCAAGCAAAAATTGACAAAATTCGGCCTTACCAAATACAATTTGTTGAAAAGCTCTTTGAAGTTATTCTGGAAAAGAGTTCCTGAGAGTATAATGCGCAGTTTTGAATTAACCTTTTTGCATGAATTCTATATCTTTGATTAGCTATTTTGATCTTGATGACCTTCATCAAGAATGAGCAGACCTGTGATCTCTAAAAGTAGTTTTTCAATATACTTAGCCTCTTTAGAAAGGATCACATTTGTCTCACAAGTTAGGTATACAAAAATATTGTAGCTGATAACAAGCACAATTTTTCTTCTATGCCACTCATGAAGCATTGCCAAACACATCAAATTTCTCAATATTTTTTCCATGATCTGGTTGCTCTTAGCCATTTTTAGAATCTCTTCATATTCACAGTTTGAATGAATTTCATTCCAAAAGTTCCTTGATCTGTTTAGCATGTAAACTTGAATGTCAATACTCCACTTCTTGAACTCTCTTTCCCAAGGGAAAAGCATATTTTTTGGATCAATAATCAAGGGCCTGCTTCTAGGAAACAATTCCAGGTAGGTCTTTAGAAAAATTATTTCTCATGCTTCGGGCACAAGAAATAGAAAACTTATAATGAGAAATGTTTTTCATGTTACTAAAGCATGAGAAATAAGTTTTCTAAAGACCTACCTAGAATTGTTTCCTAGAAGCAGGCCTTTGATTATTGCTCCAAAAAACATGCTTTTCCCTTGGGAAAGAGAGCTCAAGAAGTGGAGTATTGACATTCTAGTTTACATGCTAAATAGATCAAGGACCTTTTGGAAGGAAATTCATTTAAATTGTGAATATGAAGAGATTATAAAACTGGCTAAGAGCAACCAGATTATGGGAAAATTTTGAAAAAATTGAGGTGTTTGGTGATGCTTCATGAGTGGCATAGAAGAAAAGTGTGCTTGTTATTGGTTATAAATTTTTTGTATACCTAACTTTTGAGACAAATGTGAGCTTTCCTAAAGAGGCTAAGCATACTAGAAAAAAAATTTAGAGAGCACAGGTTTGCTCATTCTTGATGAAGGTCATCAAGCTTGAAATAGCTGATCAAAGATATAGAATTCATGCAAAAAGGTTAATTCAAAATAGTGCATTATACTCTTAGGAACTCTTTTCCAAAATAAATTCAAAGAGATTTCCAACACATTGTACCTGGTAAGGCTAAAATTTGTTAATTCTTTCTTGGGTAAAAACTCGAAGCTATCCTCGACACCTGGTAAAGTTATGGTTAATAGGAGGATCTACAGGATGAGGAAGTTCTTCATCGATGAAATTGGGAATAAAATTTAGAATGGAAAAGAGAGTGAAAAAGTAGAATTTGATGAAACTCTTGCAAAATTTAGGTTAATGACTAATGCTTTTGTTTACTTTTATGATGGGAAGATTTTGAATAGTCTTCCCAGAATAAAGGATTTTACTATGATTTTGAGAGCATCTTCTATATAGCAGGTTATCTTAGATCAAATAAATGAAGTAAACAATTGTGATAGAGCCAACAATTTCAAATTTGAAACAATGGTGTCTTGTGTGTCCATCCATCCATCCATTCAAATAGAAAGGTTTTAGGAGAAAAACACAAGGGGAATCTATACCTTATTCTGTCAATCTCATTCTTGAATGGTTGTTTACTATGGAGGTATGGTATGGTTGGTGATGCACAACTTAAAGATTGCTATGATAGTGCTATGCTTCCAGGGAAATGAATGCATCCATATCTTCACAATTTCGGTTCACTTATTGTTGGTTGTTGGTGATTCTTGTTACATATCAGTATGTTGGTTATTATCTTGATCTCCTTTGTGATCAAAAGAATAGTGAAGTTCATTGCATAACACATGACTATTTTGCAATGCTATGATACAGTGCTCTTTTACTTCTTACTCATTGTGTTCTCAATCACCACGTGCAAATGACTTAGAGGATAGATCTTTGTCACCATTTGATAGTAACTTTCATTATTTTTGGACTATTTGTTATGTTTCAATAATTGTTTGGCAGTGTTCTTCCTTTCTCAGTCTTATAGAATAGAGGACAATTCATAGTTTGTAACTCTCTAACAATGGTATTCCTTTTAGTGATCTCAATCACCTAATTCAATGTGTTATCTTCTTCATTTCTTAGTGCTAACAATGCCTACAAATTTTTTTCTCAATCACAATTACAATGCTCCTTTATTTGAAGATATTACATTGCTTAGACAGTAATGTTTTAGTGAATTCATATTTTGTCTTGCAAACATCTTGTTGCACTTGTAGAATTTAGTTGTGCATAATATGTAGTCAAGATGCCATCAAATGGAGCTCGTTTGTAGAGGTAGTAGGATAACGGTGTCAATAAAATAACAATGTTAGTGAGAGGTATGATAGTAGATACAATGAGAATGGAAGATATAATGTTTTGACAATAAAAGAATCATTTATCTGCCACCATAGTGAAAAGTTAGCAATTGCATTTGGTTTGTTAAACATGGCCCCTGGTACAACTATTATATTTGTTAAGAACCTTCGAGTATGTTCTGATTTTCACACTGCATCTAAATTCATCTCCAAGATTGTTGCAAGAGAAATTATTCTGAGAGATGTGAACCATTTCCATCATTTTAAACAAGGAAAATATTCTTGTGGAGAATATTGGTGATGGTAAATGAAACAATCTAAAAAATATGCTTGCACTATAATAATGTGCAAAAGGACATCCATCAAAGCATAATAGCAGGGATTATTTTGTCATATGTTGTAGTTACAAGTGCCCTGCTAGACATACATGAAAATGTGGAAGCATAGACAAGGAAAACAAATTGTTTCAAAAAATGCCTCAAAGAAATGTGATATCATGGAATGTCATGATTAAGGAATATGTTCGAAATGGGTTTTTATGAAAATTCCTTATAAAATTTTAAGCAAATGCAACCAGTGGGTGTAAATCCAAACTCCTCAACCTTTGAAAGTGTCACTGTATGCCTCAATCGCAACACCTCACATTTTTTTGGCGACCTTAAGAAAACCTAAAGTCAGGCTTTCCCGCATCACTACTGCCATGACTTGAAGAGTTTGTGGGAGAGCATGTTCCTTCCATGACATCACATTTGTTTGGTGCATTTTTTGAAACAATTCACTTGCCTTGTCTATGCTTCCACATTTTCATGTATGTCTAACAAGGCACTTGTAACTACAACATATGACAAAAAATCCATGTTGTTATGCTTTGATGGATGTCCCTTCACTATTACTGGATATCTATTGTAGTGCACATTATTATAGTGAAATCCTATTTTTCAAATGGTTTCATTTAGCATCACCAATATTATCCACAAGAACATTGTCCCTATTTAAAATAATGGAAATTGTTCACATCTCTCAGAATAATTTCCCTTGCAACAATCTTGGAGATCAATTTACATGTAGTGTTAAAATAAGAACATACTCAAAGGTTCTTAACAACTCTAATAGTTGTACCAGGGGCCATGTTTAACAAACCAAATGCAATTGCTAACTTTTCACTATGGTGGTAGATAAATGATTCTTTCTTCTTCTATTCCACAACATTAAGTAAAAGTCTTGAATCTAGAAATACCTTGTTTCCTTCATTTGCGAAACCAATTTCTCCAATTTTGCATAGCTCTCCCATATTTTTGGATGTGATATGTCTCCTACACAAAAAAGAATGTACCATTTTATGCCCTACAATCCAACTACATGCATGTATCTTTTTAATTTCTCTATCTTCCATTATTCTCCTTACTATTTGAACCTCACTACACCTACCCACTTCTACACAGATTTTTTAGAGAAGAAACATAAGTTGTGACATTTTTTAGGATCCAACTAAAAAAGTAGTGTTGCTGGAATACTCATCCTATATTCATATATGATCCACAGGCACCAAAGGTTTAACTGGAATCAAAGATTTAATAGGCACCAAAGGTTTAGGGTGTCCTCAAGATAGCCAGTACAGGCATGAAGGTCAACCATGCACACCTAATGATAAACTATATATGTAATGCAATAAGGGTTGATAACCTTTAATATTATCATTAACAAAACTAATAATATTTAAAAGGGGATCTTCTTTAAAATATGTTTTCAAACCTAGTAACTATTTTTTTTTCAGTTTTGTTTTACTATATTGGAGATGCACTAGGCACTCTTAATGTTACATACTTTTTGGATTATGTGCTTTCTTTAGTTCCATTGGCCATTCTTGGCCTCTAGCTGAAATTGATATCTATGTTATTTCAATTAAAATTAGGGTCTACAACTAGGACATTTTCTAGGGAATTCAACTAGGAGTTGGGTGAATCAGTAGGGTTTTGGACTTTTGACATTATTGGAGGATTGATGTCTTCATTTGTAGGGGTCATGAGAGGAAGTGCAGTCATACTTTGCTATGGTTGATCAGGGGATGACCTTGCAACTCCTAACAAATTAGCCTAGTTGGTGAAGACAATGTTTGTCAAGAAGATAAGGATTTATGACTCTAATGTGCAGGTTGTTACTTGAAAAACATGAAACATTTTCCATAGTAGTTTAATGTAAATCAAAAGATTGTTTCTTGGAAATTTATGGTTTTGAATCCTAATTTCCTTATGTGCGGGGTCCTTCATGCATTTTCCAACACTAGCATTGAGCTCATGATTGGGATACCCAATTCAGATTTGTAGGGTTCTTCACAGTACCAGAGCATAGAAAATACATGGGTGACCAAATATGTATTACCATACTACCCTAACACAATGATCACTTATGTAATTGTAGGGGAAAAGGTGGTTGAGAGAACTATTAATGTTTCATCCCTTGTTGTCCCAGCAAGAAGACCTCCTGGGCATGTAAAACAAGTTTCTCTATTTTTAAGCATGAGAACTTAGTCAATTTTAGTTCCTATATGCTCTCTCATGCTTGGGGTGAGATATAGGACCCTTAGGCTTCATTTTTCAAGTAGTTGTTTCATATTTTGGAGCTGTATAAGCAAAAAAAGAGCATTGTAACTCAGTTTTCTCAATCACATCGCTGAGAAACACACTTTATAATACATTTTTCAAAGCAAAGACACATATTTAAGTCTTGTATTTTCTTAAGAACACCTTTTATCAATAAAATTTTAGTATTTTTCCTTCTTAATAGCTATTTCATTATGTGCAAATCAATGATTGATTACGTTTTTTTATGTTTTATGTTTAAATATCAAAAGCATTGTCTCATTTCCAACACTTTTAGGCAGAAATCAGTGAACAAAAATAATTCAATAAACTACCAATTGACTAAATGTACTACCAATTGATAGAGCAGTGAATAAATATGACTAAATATAATGATTATGCAATTAATAAACAATGTATCAATATACTACCAATTGACAAAAATCAGTAAACAAAAAGAATTAAATAAACTAGCAAATTGATCAAAATGATGATTAAAATGACTAAATACACTACCAATGGACAAAAATTGGTGAATAAAAATGACTAAATAAGTGACCAATTAACAACAATCAATGACTAAATTAACGACTAAATATACTACCAAATCGATCAATCAAAACAACCAATAAATGACTAAAAATGGTTTAGTCATAAATTTGGTCACATTAAAAATGACAAGCAATAAACTACTAATGGTCACGTGACCATGCTTAGTCATTTATAAGCAATTTTTAGTAGTTTTTTTAATCATATATTGTTGTTTCTATGCTAGTTAATGAACCCAATTGACCAATCAACATGTTAAAGGAATTTAGGTGGTCAGTCATGGATCCTCCATCTTCCATCTTCAGAGAATACATCTTCTTTCTCAAGAATAGCCTAATAAACATCTCCAGGTTTCTTCCATAATTCTTTTGTAGTCTTTTCTTCATGGACATTTAGGAGAAAAAAATCAGCCAAATAAATTATTCTCAAGATTCCAATCTTCTTGGGTTGTTGTAGTGGGTTTGATTTTGGATATTATAGCCTACAAATATCTATCTACAAGCATATCCTCCATTTTCATCGTCTAAAGTTTGAAATTTCCACCATTCAACTTCTCCATCTCAATCCTTCTAGACGTTCCTGCCATATCTTTCCTGCAACAAGGCCATAAAATGCACTTCTACAAAACTCCCATTGAAACAAATAGCAACTCACAAAATCCTTCTAACCCAACAAAGGAATCAAGGTTGGATAGGCTCTGATATAAACTGAAAGGAAGCCAAGTGATCAAAAATATCTTTCTACACTAATCTAAGTAGGGGATAGTTACAAATTCTTTCTAACAACACCTTATATAGTTATAGTAAAAGAAACACTTAGAGAGAAATAAAATAGAACAACAAGTGCACATAAAACAATAACACCAAATATATGTGGGGAAACTCTTTCATTTAAAAAACCCCACCCTCCAAAAGCATAGTACTTATATATTACTTCAAATAATGATTACAATGCAACTCCAAGTACAAAGCTTCTTCAACAAGTACTTCAAAACAAAAACATATTATAGAGTGAATTCGGTAGTAATTCATTACCTGCAAACAAACTATGCATTCTACAATGCAAGGCATCCAATATATAGAGATATACAAGCTAGAGGAAGCATCTAGAAGAGGATGGGCATCCAAATCAACATGGCACAATATCCCATGGCATAGACATACATTTGGACACTTGTACAATATTCCCTTACACCTCTCACAACTATCATAACATGCAATATTGTCTTCTCAAGCTTGGGCACAAAATATGATAATAATTTCCTATGACACATGTCTTAAAACTATCATAAAATTCATCATAAATTTGCCATAAGATTCATCATAAAATTTGTCAAAACTAACCAAAAAAATTTATTCTCTTACAGCCTACCATAACCCAACTTGGGTGCCAAATTTCTCCATGCACAAAGACACCTTATGATGTGTCATATAATTTGTCATAAGTGAAAGAATATAAAGTGGGATGCCTACCTCCACTTGCGATGATGATATGTCATCCAGTCACCTCTAATGAGAATGCCACCTAGCCAATGGGTCCCAATTTATGACATGACATTATAGGAAAATAAATAATACATAAAATTAATCATGTTAGGACTCTAAGGTTGAGACACCTTAGTCCCGATAGAGGGAGGGTGAGAGAGAGAGAGGGGAGGGAGAGAGAGGTAAAGAGGGATAGATGAGATAGATAGAAGTAAAGAGAGAGGTGGGTAGAAAAGGTGAGGAGAGATAGAAATATGTGGGGAAGTGTGAGTGGGAGAGAGAGGGAGAACAAGAGATAGAAAGAGAGGGGGGGAGGGAGGGAGGGGGAGATAGATAGAAGTAGAGAGGGAAGGAGAGAGAGAAGGAGAGAGGGAGGGAGTGGGAGGCAGGGAGGGAGAGAGAGGTGAGAAAGAGGTGAGATAGTGAGAGAGGAGGGAGGGGGGATAGATAGGGAGAGGTGAAATAGAGAGAAATAGAGTAGAGAGAGAAGAGGTGAGAGAAAGAGAGAAAGAGAGGGAAGGAGGGAGGGAGGGAGGGAAGGAGGGAGAAATGAAGGGAGAGAAAGAGGTATAGAGGGATAGGTTAGATAGAGAGAAGTAGGGAGTGAAGGTGGGTGAAAGGAAGAGAGAGATAGAGAGAGGAGAGGAGGGAGGGTGGGAGAGAGAGGGGAGGGAGGGAGAAAGAGGTATAGACAAATAGGTAGGTAGAGAGAAGTAGAGAGGGAAGGAAAGATAGAGGGAGAGGTAGCGATGGAGAGAGAGTGGTGAGAAAGAGCAATAGAGGGAAGGGGAGATAGAGAGAAGTAGAGAGAGAAGGAGAGAGGGACAGAGATGTAGGGAGGGAGGGACAAAGAGGTGAGAGGTGAGATATAGAGAGAGGAGGGAGGGATGGGTAGGGAGATAGAGGTGACATAGAGAGAGAGTATAGAGGGAAGGGGAGAGAGAGGAGGGAAAGAGATAGAGGGATAGAGAGAGAGATAAGTAGAGAGGTAAGGAGGAAGGTAAAGAGAATGAGAGAGGGAAGGAGGGAGGGATGGAAAGAGAAGATAGAGAGAGGTAGAGAACAAAGGTGGGTTGAAGAGAGAGAGAGGGGGGGAAGATAGAGAGAAGTAGAGAGGGAAGGAGAGAGGGAGGGAGTGGTAGGGAGGGAGGGAGAGAGAGGTGAGAGAGAGGTGAGAGAGAGGTGAGATAGAGAGAGAGGAGGGAGGGATAGGTAGGGAGAGAGGAGAGATAGAGAGGAAGAGAGGAGAGAGAGAGGTAATGAGGAAGGTAAGGAGGAAGGTGGAGAGAGTGAGAGAGTGAAGGAGGGAGGGATAGAGGAAGAGGTATAGAGGGATAGGTTAAATAGAGATAAGTATAGAGCAAAGGTGGGTTGAAGAGAGAGAGAGAGAGAGAGAGAGAGAGAGAGAGAGAGAGAGAGAGAGAGAGAGAGAGAGAGAGAGAGAGAGAGAGAGAGAGAGAGAGAGAGAGAGAGAGAGAGAGAGGAAGAGGGAGACAAAGAGATGTAGAGAGGGAAGGGGAGGGAGGAGATTAGTGAGAGAGAGAGAGAGAGAGAGAGATGGACAAGTAAAGAGGTATTTCTTGAGCTCAAGGGAGAGAGAGTTAGATAAAGGGATGGAGATAGTGAGAGAGAGGTCTATAGCATAATAGATGAAAAATGAGTGAGATAGAGAGAGAAATATGATACAACTTGTTTATTACTAAAATTTGACCTCTTGATTACTAAAATTTGACATGTTGGTTATTGAATTTTGACTAAGTTTGAACAATTATAAGATCTTCCAAAAACTAGAATTTACATTATAACTCGAAGACATTTGAAACCACTCTCAAACATAGTAAAACTATATACATATAACTTAAAGTATTGTCCATATGTAAATGTCAACTTATTAAATATTTGTTTCATGTATATAGTTTCACTAGCAGAGAAAGACAAAGACGAAGGAAAATACTAAGAATAAAAAGAAAGAGTTCAAGAAAATGCATTCTAAAAATTCATCATTCACATTTGGCAAGCACCAAATTTGGTGCTCACCAAATACACTTTTATTTGGCGCTCGCTAAATGGGTTGCATTGGGAAATACCAACCCTTTGGGTTGGATTTTCCTTGGGATGTGATTTTTTGAAAGGGTAACACAATTTCACACATTTTTAGCCATGCTCTCCATCAATTTTGCATATGTTTCAATGCAAATTTATAGAAATACCATGATGACATTAAGCTCTCTCTTAGCTATCTAACCATATAATTTTTTTTACATTTTGATTATGTTAAGGCTTTCATCTTTAACTTCTTTTGTTAGTGTCTTTGTTTTTTTGTCAAAAACCAACATGTGCTAGTTTGGGTAAAGTTTTTTACTCATTCATTGAATTTTGAAACAAATTACATTTTTAGAAATAAGATTCCATTCTAAACATATTAAAAAAAAAAATTAGATTAGTTTTCAAAAAAATTACGGGGGGGGTGCTCAAATTTCTACTTTTTAGGATGTGTCCACTTCAAAAATTAGCAAAATATTATACATTCATTAAAAAAAATTGCTAAAAAAATTGGCATAAACTACATGGTGTAAGTTAATTTCTCACCAATGAAATTTTTGAAATTCTTAAAAAAAGTTAACATTTTAGGGGGAGCACAACAGATGCTATGCTATTTTTTTTATAAAAATAGGACCACTTTGTGCTCTCCCCCTTTTTCAAATCCTTAATCTTTACTATTTTCAAAAAAAAATAGTAGTTTAGAAAGGAGATTTGGATCACTACAACTCTTGTTCTTGTTGCATCTTCAAATTTTGAGCGTAATTGTCTTCATTTTCTCTTCATATATAAAAAAAAATTGATTTTTTTTTAAAAGTGACATCTTAAGAGCCCTTTTTGTGTCACAACTTTGTACCCTAAGGAAAACTAGTTAAAATTATCTTTAATTATCCTTGCATGACATAAAGGTTGCCATTAAGGAATTCATTAGCATCAACTACCTAGAGCATAATATCAAGAGTGATGTAAATTCTTAGGTAGAATCTTTTTTTTTTTCATTTTTATGTGGCTTACTACATCTATCATAGTAATGGTATTAGTTGTTAGGAAAATGTGTCAACCTTGCAATTATATAAGGTTCACTGTTGATAGGATGTATTTAAGATATCTATGCTAGTTACACCAATAGGTGTAACCTACAGTAGTAGTGTTGCACTTTGTTGTCATTAGTGTTGTCATTGATGTCAACCTATGTGAGCCTCTCTAGTGTGGTTATGATGAGAAGGTGTATGTGGTGTTGAGCAAGTGTTGTAGATGCAACATGGTTACTTGGTTTCCAAGTGCTTTTGAGAAAATTTGCATAAAGAATGACAAGGGCATAATCTATATTGTGCTCCACATTTCTTCATTCTTTAATATGTTCTTGTGCAATTTGGATGTGATGTTTAGAACTGTTTAGAGGTATTATGTGTAGAGTTTCAGGTTTTAGATCATGTGGCAATAGAAGATGTGTTTGATAGTGTGTTAGACTATGAAGATGGTTGTCTCAAAGAAATGGAATTGCTCCACATTTCTCCACATTGAAGTTTCTTGTCTTTATGCAGATTTTGGAATGTGTTAATACTTCTTGTATCTATCTTCCCTTGGATGGTTTGGTGTTCAACTGCTCTACAAGCTTGGTTCATGTGTTGTTTCTCAGTAACAACTTGACTAGTTGCACAATATGATAGTATTCTCAGTTTCATGTGTTTTTCCTTGTGTTGTTGAATATTCCAAGATGTGTGATGTTTCTATGTAGTCCACAATATGTTTTTGAACTTGGTGAAGTGTGAATTTGGTTGCTTGGTAGTATTTATATCGATTTGGCCAACCTGGCATGTTAGATTTACTCGTAGATATGATCCATGGATTATAGAAGCTTGGAGTAGCATTTTTGTGTAGATTTAGGTCTTAGTTAACCCTTGGTGTGGTCCTCCTTAACTTCTTTCCACCATAAAATTGTTTGGTTCTAACCTATTTGGTGGTTGCACGTTTGAGGTGCATACATTTCATTGAGGTTGACCTTAGATAAGGTTGCTTGAAGTCGCAATTGATATATATGCAAGGTCAATTGTTGGAGAAGTTCATGATGTGATGTGTGGTGGGAAATGATGTGTATGTGATCAAGTGTTATGATCTAAGTGCAAGCATGAAAACATATGACTACCAAAAGCAGTGAGCATAAGGTGTCTACATTTCAGTGTTCCTAAAGTTACTAAAGGCACTGAGCCAAAGGTTACAGATGGTGTAGAGTTGTTGTGGTGGTTTCTCCTGTTGCTCTAATGTATTGAACCTTCTTGTAGTAGTATTTTTCTATTCTCTTTCTATCCGGGTAGTGAGCCTTTCTTTCTTTCTTTTGGATAGCGAGTCCTTTGGGTAGTGAGTCTTTTTAGTTGAGGTAGTAAATTAAGCCTAAATTGCTAATATTTTTTAGTTGACTTCTTGCATCATCCAAGGCTTCCCCAATTCCTTAAGGTCTAGGTCTAAAATTTCCTTTGAGATAACCTCAAGGATATCATCCATCCCTGCCATAGTATGATTGTGAGATTCACCTATATCTTTCAAAAAGGAAACTACCTCAGCTGCAATTTCATCTCCATTTGTCAAGATAGTGCCATTTTATTTCACCAAGGATAAATATATATTATTTCTTTTCATGTGCTTCATTATTGATTGATGAAATAATTTAGTATTTTTGTCCCCTAATGTAACCATTATATTTGAGATTTTTGTTTCCAAAAATTTTCCTCTATTTTAGAGATCTTAAACCATTTTGCATGAAGCTCTCTTTCTTTCTTAGAAATTTCTCCATCACTAACCCCATTCTCCAACTTTATTTGAATCTTCTTTAGACTAGAAAGGATGGAATTCTTAGTGAGGAAGATATTACCAAAGGATATTTTGTTCCACCCTTTCGCATTATGTTTGATTCTTAGTTTATGGGCTAAGAAAAACATTGTTGTGCCCTAACAAGCTTGGTACCAACTCTTCTAAATAATTCCTTTGAAATTAGGGTCAAAAGTCCACATTTATTTTTTCCTAAAAGGATAAGGGCCTCAAGACGATAACTCCTCCTAGTCCATTAAAAAAGCACTATGATCTAAGCCAATCCTTGGAAGGGAAATTAAGTGCAGTTTTGAAAAAATGTCCTAGCCACTAGAAATAAGTATTATATCAAACTTTACTTGGATGTGAACCTTAGTTCCTTTACTCCTATTTGACCAAGTGAATTTGGAACCCTAAAGATCAATGTCCATGAGATCGTGAGAGGAGATGAACTCTGTGAAATCCAACATGTTATATGAGTAGTCCTCCAAACCCATAATTTATCTGAAGGGGCTAAAGGGCTATTAAAATCCCCTCCAATTATCCATTTCTCCTTTTGTCTATTTGAGATGAGTGCGAATAAGGAGTCCCAAAGAAGAGCTCTAGCAGACATACAATTAGGGGCATAGACATTAATTAGATTCCATTTAATGGAGTTCTTCAAATCTTCCATGAGAGTTTCTAAACTATTTCTACTTTTGTTTCCTTTAATTCCTTCAACTCTAGTTGGGTTCCATAAAGTAGCAAGGCCACCTGAGGCTCCATATGCATCACTAACACAATACTCTACCTGTGATATCAAGATGTTTAACCCATTCTAAGCAATTAAAAGCAATGGAAAACATAATGAAACACCTCAAGATTAGCCTAAGGAATTTGAAAATACAAAGAGGAAAGTGTTAAATGAAGCTAAATGGTTATACCTTCCTTCTTGCAGCTGAAACTCCTTGGTTGGCCCTTGATTTGGATTGATTTGTATGCTCCTTGATGGCTCTTGATGTGGCTAAATGGAGGATTTGACTATGTGCTTGGATGTAAATGCAAGTGAATGTAATTGAAGGTTAGATGAGTGCACAAAATGGAAGCATGTAGTTATAAAATGGCTAAGTGGTTAAAATGCCCTTGAGGAGGGGGTATTTATAGGAGAATTTGAATTCTCTAGAGAATTCAATGGTGGAGATTCATCCAACAAGGTCAAGATGAAGGGCTATGGTGAGTTGAGAACTCACAAGCCCTCACATCTTGACATGTGGATGGTGAAGTGACTAAGAGGAGATGAGGTGTAAGTGAGGTGGCCAAAAGGTACATAAGGTGGAGGAAGGACAAGTACCTTTCAAGTACATTGGAAGATGGGAAGAATCTTGGGTGAATAAAAGTGAATTTTAAATTCACCATGATTGGAAGAATCTAGTGGATAAGACAATGTTTCCACAAGGTGGGAGTTTTTCACATGTGACTTGATGTGACAAGTCAAAGGTTCTAGAAGATGCATGGGAAAAGGGGATTCTAGGAGGAATAAAAAGGAATTAAAAATTCCTTGGGGGATGGAGAGAGTTGAACAAGGTACTAATTAGGTTTGACTAATCAGTAATTAGAGGATAATTAGGGGTTAATTAGGATTAAAAGCCAACTTGTAAAAGTTGGAGGATGTGACACATCTAATCAAGGATTAGGCATGTGCACATCATAATGAAGATAGGAAATGGATTAGGATTAGAAAATGACATGTGAGGAATTAAATAAATGTAATATTTATTTAATTTATTTGATGAAAAGAGGATTAAGGAGGGTAAGGTATTTAATTATTAATTAAATACCTTAGGGATTTGGCAGAATTAAGGATATTAATTAAATAATAGTAATATTACTTAATTAACTCGGATAAGAGGATGTTTAGATAAAAAGTGATAAATTTGGATATATTAAGTGTCCAAATTTGGATGTTTACATTTTTCCCCTCTTTGAGATGGTGTTACGAAGTAGCATCATTTCAAAGAATATTAAAATATAGAACCCAGAAGGAGATGGTTAGATTGGAAAAGATGCCACAGTCATCAAAGGGATGACTAGGAAGAAAGACAATGGGGGTGAAGATAAAGAGTAGGGATTAAGGATGCCCCCTCGAGAGGACATGCGGGTTCAAGAGAACATAGATGTGCTCTTGAAATGGATGAGATGATGAAATGGGAGATGAGGAAGAGGATGTAAAGGGACGGATATGAAAAGATGAAAAGGCAGCAGGAGGTTGGGAAGCACAAATGGATGCAAGCACAAAGATAATGTTGCCCCAGTTAAAGTACAAGTCAAAAGGGGTTGATGATGGATGGAGTGTTGTCAATGAGGGAATAAGAGATCCCGAAACAATAGGAGGATAGGGAAAGAGACATCCCCACAAGTGGTATTGATGAGGGAAGGATACATCCCAAAACACCACTAAAGGATAGGGAAGAATACCTCCAGATGATGATGATGATGAGGATGATTGGATCATGGCTTGTAACAAGACTGGGAACAAGACCAAGGATATGATTAGATGATTTAGGCTAAAGGGAATGGATGGGGATTGGATAGAGATGTGAGATAAGGATGAAGGATGAATGGATGGGGGCATTTGTGATATATAAGAGGATGGGGGATATATGCAAGATGATGGAATGGAGAATAAAATGCAATCCTAATGCAATTTGCCATCTTCGGAGCACTAATTTTTGCTATAGCATAAGACACCAAGCGCCAGGGTATGTGGAACCAAGGCGTAATAGTGTCTAATGCATGAAATAAACACAACAAACAAGAAGGCTATCCCAACACCCCAAGGTCACAAAGACCTTGGTCGGGCCAGGTATTGAGATAACCACAAGCACAAAAGGATGCCCCAGCATAACACAAGACCTCGGGGATCTCGGTGGGTACTACGTGGGACAACCAAGAAGACACAAAAGATCAAGATATGCCCCTATGTGGACTAGTCAAAGCACACCATGATATGATGGATCAAGGCGACTGTGACAAGTGATGATAGGGAGCGCAAATGATAAACAAAAGCCAAAAGTATTAAAAGATCACAATTAATTTGAAATGTCATTTGCCATAGGATCAAGGGGATGGATGGGATTGATGAGGTCTGTTAGGAAGGATGCATCCTGTTGAGACTGAGGATGGTTACTAAGCTAAAAGATCGATATGACGTAGGATATTCAAAATCGATTGGATCTCATGATACAAGTGGGTCTCATTTGTGAAGAATTGGCTAGATAAGGGCATAGCTTGATGACATGACACAAGGAAGACAAGACATGAGACTAACACACCCTAAAGACCTAGGGGCTCGGGGGTCGATCAAAGATTAGCCTTGCCTATGTGAAATCACAAAGCCCTCGTAGTTCAGTAAAAGGCTGTCGATTGACCATGGATGAAAGTAGAAAGAGGATGATGAAGGTTGATGACAGATGACAAGGACTAGAGAGAAAAAAGCAAAGACTAATGGTAGATGATAAAGGAGTGGACGAAGAAAGCGGAAATATTGATGCAAGACGATAGAGGATCCAAGTGGACAATGAAGATCGATGATGGAACGATAGACGATAGATGATAGATGATAGATGATAGAGGAACCGCGAGGGCGGATCAAGTGACCGACCTTGCCTATATGAAAGCGCAGGGGCAACGTAGTTCGATGAGAGGCTGATGACGGACCATGATGGAGACTTCAATGGATGACAAGATGGAAAAAGAAGAAAGACTGATGATAGATGATAAAGGATCCCTAGGGGCGGATCAAATGATCAACCTTGCCGACGTGAAAGTGCAGGGGCAACGTAGTTCGACGAGAGGCTGACGACGGACCATGATGGAGACTTCAATGGATGATAGGATGGAAAAATAAGAAAGACTGATGATAGATGATAAAGGATCCCCGCGGGTGGATCAAATGATCGACCTTGCCGACATGAAAGTGCAAGGGCAACGTAGTTCGACTAGAGGCTGACGATGGACCATGATGGAGACTTCGATGGATGACAGGATGGAAAAGAAAGATCGATGATAGATGATAAAGGATCCCCGAGGGTGGATCAAGTGATCAACCTTGCCTACGTGAAAGCGCAGGGGCAACGTAGTTTGACCAGAGGCCAAAGATAAATGATGGATAAAGGATAATGATAGGATGAGTGGAGGATGATGATAGGATGAGGACAATCACATAAAGCTCAGGGATGGGATAGGTATCCAAAAAGATGAATTGGTAGGATGATATGATGGGATTGATTCTACACGAAGTTTTGGGGTTTAATGGGACAATCAGATTTTTCCAAATTTGGCAATTTTCAAAAATTGTCAAATTTTTCCATTTTAGGAAACCTCATGGATATACTTTTGGGAGTCCAAATTTATTCCAAGAAATACCCAATATTGAGATAGGATGAATTGCCAACTAACATCCCAAATTTGAGATATGCATTTTGAGTTATGAGTGAAAACAATTTTTCAAAATGTTGGAAAAAAACACTAAATTGGGATTTTGAGGGTCAAGATGAAAGTTTGAGGCCCCGAAAATGTGGCAAAACGAGTTCCAACAACTTTGAAACCAATTGGGAATCCACTTGTTTTCTCATACTTAACCACCCGTCAAATTTCAGCTCAAAGAGACACCGAGTCAAAAGTTATGGCCTCGGAAGTTTGATGTAAAAATCAAAATGAGTTTGAAATTTCTAACACATGGGTTTTGATGGGCCGAGGAAAAGAATTAGAAAATGGGTGGGGATTAGCTTTTCAAAAGATATAGTAAAATGTAGTTTGGCGGGCAAGGGCGGTGGGATAGGGGCGCCCGATAGGCGTATCGCCCCTGCCGAAGCGTACGCCCATTTGTGGCCTTTGGCGGTCGTGGACACACACCACGAGCGATGCCTGCCGCCCGCCAAAGCGGTACCACCAGGCCTCGGCGGAGATGCCCGTGAGAACCATACGCCCCGGCCAGGCGGATCTGACGGTGGCTTGTGAGCAACTTAGCGGCTGAGCTGGCCATACAGACGAGGAGGACCGCGCCCGGTGGCCGCCGGGGAGAGGCGGTTTCTTGCTTAAAGAGTGGAGCCGCCTCGGGAGAACAAACGCCGGGAGAGCGAACGCCCGAGGGATGAATGAACCTGCGCCCGAGGCGAACATGAAAAAAAGAGAGAAGAAAGAGGGATGGGGTGATGGACATTGAGAAAAGATAAGAAATTGAAAAGATGTGTAAAAGAAGCAGAAGTGATGGGGATGAGATAAATGGCATTGGGTTGCATGGAAGGAGGCCTATAGCCAAATAACAATGACAAGGGATTGTGAGATGGGATGAGGATAAAGATGAAAGAATGGATGAAGGATGGGAGGGATTGTTTGGATGGATAGGAATATAAGGTTTGGGAGAAGAAAGGGATGCTAGTATAAATGGATATAAGGATGGGGAGATGGAAGGGATGTTGTGATAGATGGATAGGGATATAAGGATTGGGAGATGAAAGGGATGCCAGGATAGATGGATACGAAGATAAGGATGGGGAGATGGAAGGGATGTTATGATAGATAATGTCTCCAAGGACTATGTCATAAAGGAAGCAGATGCCCCCACTCTAGATATGTCATATATGATGAGGCATGAGGGATGGGAGACAAGTGGATGGGAAGAGGAGATAACTAGAGGAGGATAGGATGGGTGACCAAGGAATACAACAGAGCATGGATGAAGGGAATGTAAACCAAGAGGTGGCCAAAGCATGTATAGATAGGTGCCCCTATTTTGATCAAGATCACAAGAAGGATGGAGGGATGGGAGATAAATGGGATATGATGGTAGGATGCGGAAGATAGGTGGGATGGAGGGGTTTTATGAAAAGGACGGATAACAAGAAGATGGGTGCATAGCAGGAAGCATAGCAGGAAGCATAGCAAGAAGCATAGCGGGAATGCATATCAGGAAGTTGCCCCCAATTGCAGATGGGGATTTACGCATGACGCCTGTTTGCCAGGTTTTCATCATGGTACTTATCCAAGGTGCTTGTTTGCCAATTTTTCACCATTGGACGAATTATTTCTCTTTACTATTTATTTTTTTAATATTTTTTCGATTTTTCGGATTTTTGGATAGTAGGGGGATGAAAATGGATAAGGATAGGGATGTGGATAAGGGAATTTAGAAGATACATGATAAGGATATGGATGAAGGACTCAAGCATCAAGTTCTATATGAGGTATTAAGAGCCCATGTTTGAAGTGACTATTGGATGTTGGTACAACCTTATTAGGATAAATGTATTATGCAAGAGGATGAATTAGAGGGATTTGAGAGGGGAGATACATGGGATAATGGATGGGATGCTGCAAAGGGTATGGATGGAATGATGGGGGGGATATGTGATGGGGATATGTGTTTAGGACCAACATTGGCACATGTGGTGGTGGATGTGAAAAGATAAGAGGATTAAGGGATGTAGAATGTGTGGATAATGGAGGAGAGGGGGTGGTGAAATTTGGAACATAAGGACCCAAAATAGGCTTAGGAGATGAAAGGGGTGTATGACTAGCTTTTGGATTAGAAACTTTGGATGTTCTTATAGATTTTTCATTTGATTGCATTGCATATTTTTTCTTTGGGATCCACATGGTTTTGATCTTTGCTTTGGTGGGCCTTTGTGGCCCTCGGTTTGATTTAGATTTAGATTTTTCTTCTCTTCACCATGTCTTTGGAGGGACATGGGGAGCCTTAAATTCATTATGCATATTTTATTTAAACCAAAGAAATCACGTTTTAGTAGCAATGGGATGGTGTGAGGAGAATGGATGATGTGGGCAGCGAAAGGTAGGAGTATGAGGGATTATGTGTGTAGATGGAGGATGTCTTGGTATGTTCCTTTGTTGATCTTGATTAGGGGCACATGTGAGAGGGATTTTTATGATGGATGAGATGGATAGGTGATGAATGGATGAAAGGATGAGATGGAGGAGGTGATCTTGGGATATATGGACCCAAGATGGATGGAGTGAATGAAGGATGGGATATGGTGGATGGAGGGATGTAAGGACCCAAAATGGATGGAGCAAATGAAGGAGGGATATGGATGATGGTTTTGAGGTGATACGATAGAGGAGGAGGGATGGCAACATATGATCTAGTGGGGCGATGGGAAGAGCCGACATTTCTTTTGGAAAAGGCTCGTTGAGGACATCTAGAGGTTGTACCAACATCTTTAGATTGTGAGTCTTGGGAAATAGGTCCAAGACCTTGCATGCAGACTTGTTCTTTGACTTGGATGGGCTCTAAAATACCTTGCTCATGAAGGCCTAGACCTTTTCCTTGATAGTTCATTTTCTTGAGAATGCGATCCATGATAGGATTTGTGTTATTCTGGAAACATGATGCGAGTCCATCATTAGGTGGAGGATGATGGGTGGTAAATACACTGTGTTTTTCTTCTGTGAGGAGGCCACCATGGAAGAATGTGAGAGTACCAAGGGGATATGCAACCGATGTGGGGATAGCATTTTTAGGCGATGATGGGGGATCATGAGAGGGAGATGATGGGGGATCAACATTTGGATGGGTGGTATCGGGAGAGGGATTAGGGGATATGATAGGATCTAGATTTGTGATAGTGGGATCATGTGATGGAGATGGAGATGGAGGGGTGGAAACTTGAATGACAAGGGGATCATGGGATGGAATGGATGGGGGACTGTGATCATGAGGTGGACTAGATGGGATGGTAGGATCTTGATCTAGGGAAGGGGATATGGTGGCATGCTTTGGATCAGTCTTTGGGCATGACTCATCTTGTGTGGATGGTAGGATGACAGAGTGTTGGAGAGACTCTTCAAGTTGGGGGGATGGAAGGATGGAGGATTCAATGCAGTCATCAGAATGGATTTGGGTGTCATCGATGGGTTGAATGACTCTTGGAGTAGGAGGTGGATGTTCAATGGATTTAGTAGATGTGAAGGTAAGGGATGGGGACTTAGTGGATTCAGAAGATGTGATGGTAGGAGATGGGGTTTCAGTGGATTTAGAGGATGTGATGGTAGGAGATGGGGGCCCAGTGGATTCAGAGGATGTGATGGTAGGACATGGGGGCTCGATGGATTCATAGGATGTGATGGTTTCATCAGTGATAGGTGTTGAGTGGAGAAGGGTCTTGTCACTAATGACCGTGGAAGATGGGTTGGGATAACATGATTCCGTAACTTCAAGGTATGGAGTGGGGGATGTCTTCTTTGCTATAAGTCCTTGGAGAACTTCTTGAGTGAGGAACTTGAATGCTCTAGGCTGAGATGGCGTGGTAGGAGTGGATGAAGGATTATGGATTGGTGGACTAGGATTAGATGGGGGAATGGGATTGGATGCAGGACTAGAAATAGATGGGGGATTAAGGTTAGATGAAGGGTTAAGATAAGGGAATTGGGATGGTGAATTAGGACATGAGGATGCGGTTGGTGGATTGTAGTAAGGGTATTGGGATGGTGGATTAGGATGGGAAAATTGAGATGGCGGATTGAGATAGGGAAATGTGGATGTTAGATTAGGATAAGTTGATGTGGATGTTGGATTAGGATAGGAAGGTACGAATGTAGGATTAGAGTGAGTAGATTGGCATGGAAGATTAGGATAGTGGGTATATGTGGATGAAGGATTTAGATAGGAGGATGTGGATGGGGGATTAGGATAGGGGTATTGAGATGGTAGACTAGGATAAGAGGATGCGGGTGTTGGATAAGAGGATGATGTAGATGAAGGGTATGATGGATATGATGGATATCCCTTATCAAAGGTAGCAGAAGCAACGTGATTAGGCATGGACGAAGAAATAATGAGATAACTCAAGGGGGTGATTGGATTTTGGAAAGTGGGTGGAGAAAGCTTACTAGCAATGATAGTGTCAAGGGGATCTATGTCATATTCCTCTTGATCAACAAGACTTTCGTTATCATTGTCAATGTAATTAGGGTTTCCCTTGACCACTATTGATGGAGGATAAGGATTCATGATGGTGAAAGGATAAAGAGGATGGATGAAAATATTTTGGATGGGATTGGACTAAAGCTCAAATCAGGATTTGGGTCAAGCTCAGATCAGGATTGGACTAAAGCTCAGATTAGGATGATTGGATGATGTGATGGGATTGATTCTGATGATCGACATTGAATCTGCTTCGAGATGGAAGTAGATTGATTGGGTCGAAGGTGATGTGATTGGATTGGATTGGATTGGATTGGATAAGGTTGATTGAATTTTGATTGAATAGATCAGATTGGATAGGATTGTGGTGATAGAACGAATGTGATTTGATTGATTGGGTAATTGGATGATTTTACAAAATGATTGGATTTGATAGATTTGGATGATTAGATGGGTATGATTGGATGATCAAAGATGTGAGAGAGACCTTGAGTTTAATCAAAGAAAGTTACCCTTAGTGACCTAGAGATTTGATTGATTAAGAGGACGATCACGGCACCGAATCCACTTTGAGATTGAAAATTGATTGATTGGGCCGACTATAATGATAACTTATGACATCGAATTCACCTCAAGATGGAAGCAAATTGATTTGGGTCGAAGTTAAAGACTGATAATCAAATTCAAGTGCTATGGTCAATTTGGGTAACCACTTTGTAATACAAGGTTAAGGCGGTTTGGTTATGAGTGGTGTTTGGTGATGTAAATGGTAAAATTATGATGTCCGTTAGGTGAGGGTATGGACTTTTGAATGGATTATGGGGAAATTAAAATGAACGGGTGGATTGAAGATAATTGTGGAGAGTGAATGGGGATTTAGAATGGTTAAACGAAAGTTTGGAATGATGAGATGGAGGTTTCAAATGGTCAAATGGAGGTTTTTGGAGGTTTAGAGTGACAAAACAGAGGCTTGGGATGATGGGATAATGGTTGGGAATGGTTAAATGATGGTTTAGAGGCTAAACGGATCCAAATGGGGTGATTTCAGGTGTTCAGGAGGGCAAATTCGCCCCTCTGTAGTAAACCAGGGGCGTAATCACCTCACTGCGATAAATCAGGGGTGTAATCGCCTCACTGCGGTAAATCAGGGGCGTAATCGCCTCACTGTGGTAAATCAAGGGTGTGGTTTGATGAAAATGACTATGGCAAAGACTTTAAAATGACAATGATAAGGTTAATTTGTCAAGAATTTCACTGGTTTCTCACAAGAAAACACTCTCAAGCAAACACAACCCTATGATTAGTGTTAAGGGTATGGCCAAAGAGGTCTTAATCTAGGGTACACAAGGTGTCTAGGGAGTCCTTGATATACTCTTGGTACGTGAGGCACAACCGTGAGCACCAACCCGTCACAAGCGTGAGTCGGTAACCCCAGCGAGATACTAAAGGGCTTGGACCAACTCTTCACATCTATCTAGGTATCACCCTAGCTTCGACGCTCCACCAATTACGATGTGACTGGATTGGGGTACAGCTTTCGCTCTCCCCCCTTTATACACCCCGCTAGTATGTGTGGTTGGAATCGTCCCTTGGGGTGATGAAATCCCCAAGCAGGTCCCACTATAAAGAAAGCACTAACCATCTCCAACTACTCCCCAGACTCACACGAAGTGCAAGGGGAAAGCAAAAACAAGCTAATGCTCCCTTTGGATAACACAAGAAGACAAGCATAGCAAGAAATGAATATTACTCCCTCTAATTAAACTATGTTCCTAGATTAATGCAAACAACAAGGATAGTTTAAAAAGTTTGAGCAAATGGATAGCCCTACAAACAAATGTTAGATGTTTTATCCCGCTTCCTCCACCAACTTCACAAGAATATGCTGCAAAAAGTTAGCAAAAAACACATGTATCCTTGTAAGAACAATGTTAGGGAGAAAATAGTAAAGAAAACAGAAGCCAGGATAACAATTTTACCTTCTAGGGGGTGCAGTCGCCCTTCTGCAGCAAATCAGGGGTGTAATCACCCCACTGTGGAAAATCAGGGGCGTAATCGCCTCACTACAATAAATCAAGGGTGTAATCGCCTCATTGTGGTAAATCAGGGGCGTAATCGCCTCACTGCGGAAAATTAGGGGCGTAGTCGCCCCACTGCGGAAAAGTGTTAGCACAAATTTCAGCCCAGGGGGGGCGTAATCGCATCACTGCAGTAAAGTGTTAGCACATAAAATAGTTTTCAGCCAAGGAGGGCGTAATCGCCTCACTGCAGTAAATGTTAGCACATAAAATAGTTTTCAGCCAAGGAGGGTGTAGTCGCCTCACTGCAGTAAATGTTAGCACATAAAATAGTTTTCAGCCAAGGAGGGCGTAATCGCCTCACTGCAATAAATGTTAGCATAGAAAAAAAATTTCAGCCAAGGAGGGCGTAGTCACCTCACTGTAGTAAATGTTAGCACAGAAAACAATTTTCAGCCAAGGAGGGCGTAGCCACCTCACTGCATTAAATGTTAGCACAAAAAATAATTTTCAGCCAAGGGGGGCATAATCGCCTCACTGCAGTAAATGTTAGCACAAAAAACAATTTTTAGCCAAGGGGGCGTAATCGCCTCACTGCAATAAATGTTAGCACAGAAAACAATTTTCAGCCAAGGAGGGCGTAATCACCTCACTGCAGTAAATGTTAGCACATAAAACAATTTTCAGCCAAGGAGGGCGTAATTGCCTCACTGTAGTAAATGTTAGCACAGAAAACAATTTTCAGCCAAGGAGGGCGTAGTCGCCTCACTGCAGTAAATCAAGGGTGTAATCGCCTCACTGCAGTAAATCAAGGGTGCAGTCGCCCCACTGCAGTAAATCAGGGGCGCAGTCGCTCCACTGTGGAAAAATCAAGGGCGTAATCGCCCCACTACGGCGTGTTCCTGCAAAAATCTCAACAACAGCAAACATGAAGTATAGGAACCCGTTTGTGGGTCCCACTGGGCATGCTAGAAATGTGATACCAAAATGTTTAACCTATTCTAAGCAATTAAAATGTGCAATGGAAAACATAATGAAACACCTCAAGATTAGCCTAAGGAATTTGGAAATACAAAGAGGAAAGTGTTAAATGAAGCTAAATAGTTATACCTTCCTTCTTGCAGCTGAAACTCCTTGGTTGGCCCTTGATTTGGATTGATTTGTATGCTTCTTGATGGCTCTTGATGTGGCTAAATGGAGGATTTGACTATGTGCTTGGATGTAAATGCAAGTGAATGTAATTGAAGGTTAGATGAGTGCACAAAATGGCAGCATGTAGTTATAAAATGGCTAAGTGTTGAAAATTCCCTTGAGGAGGGGGTATTTATAGGAGAATTTGAATTCTCTAGAGAATTCAACGGTGGAGATTCATCCAACAAGGTCAAGATGAAGGGCTATGGTGAGTTGAGAACTCACAAGCCCTCACATCTTGACATGTGGATGGTGAAGTGGCTAAGAGGAGATGAGGTGTAAGTGAGGTGGCCAAAAGGTACATGAGGTGGAGGAAGGACAAGTACCTTTCAAGTACATTGGGAGATGGGAAGAATCTTGGGTGAATAAAAGTGAATTTTAAATTCACCATGATTGGAAGAATCTAGTGGATAAGACAATGTTTCCACAAGGTGGGAGTTTGTCACATGTGACTTGATGTGACAAGTCAAAGGTTCTAGAAGATGCATGGGAAAAGGGGATTCTAGGAAGAATAAAAAGGAATTAAAAATTCCTTGGGGGATGGAGAGAGTTGACCAAAGTACCTAATTAGGTTTGACTAATCAGTAATTAGAGGATAATTAGGGGTTAATGAGGATTAAAAGCCCACTTGCAAAAGTTGGAGGATGTGACACATCCTAATCAAGGATTAGGCATGTGCACATCCTTAATGAAGAGATTAGGAAATGGATTAGGATTAGATGAAAATGGCATGTGAGGAATTAAATAAATGTAATATTTATTTAATTTATTTGATGAAAAGAGGATTAAGGAGGGTAAGGTATTTAATTATTAATTAAATACTTTAGGGATTTGGCAGAATTAAAGATATTAATTAAATAATAGTAATATTACTTAATTAACTCAGATAAGAGGATGTTTAGATGAAAAGTGATAAATTTGGATAAATTAAGTGTCCAAATTTGGATGTCTACACTACCATTGGTCAATTTTTTTTAACTATTTGCTTAAAGGTCACTCAAGGCATTGTAGTTTAGTGAAGAAGAAGAATGTCTATTTTCAAATCAACAATACAACTTTTAACTATATGGTGTTTTAGGGGGCTATTCAACCCATGCACATTCCAAGATATTATCTTCATTTGAAAACAAAGAATAAAGGTCAATATCCGCCAAATATTGACAAGACGAGACCAAGCCTCACAATTATTTCTTGGATTTCTTTTGGCCCAAGAGGACCTCAAGGGTCTTTTGCTTCCCTAAAGCCACCTCACGAGTGACTTCCCTAGCTTTAGTATCCCTGTGAGAAGTTCTCCCTTGCTTTTGTTCTCCACCACCATCTACCTTTGTTTTGTTTTTTTTATTTCTCATTCTCATATGTCTATTTTTCTTCTATAGTTTCTATTTGGGATTTCAATTGTGGCAAAGGACACTCATATTCTCCAAACCCCAAGAGGGTCAATGAGTTTGTCATGGATTTTTTCGTTATTCTCTTGCAAGGGAGCATCCTCACCACACAAAGGTTCCCACAAACCAAGTTCTATAGCTTGCCCTTAGACAACCCCATCCACAACTGAACTCCTTGGGGGGGAGCAGGGCATTCAGGGAGAAATTTCTTTTAGTCTTTCTATTTTGGAAAGACACAACATTCATAAGTTATCACTCTGGATTTGAGGATCTTTCCCTTGTGGAGTATCTAATAGGTCCTTTTCTTTCATGTTCTTGCCACTTTTTTATTCTTTCTTTGTCTTTGATATCATCTAAGTAAGCACATCTTGGGGAAGTTGCAAAGCCCTATCCCGACTTACACTATTACCAACCATATTTTTTTGAGGGAGAACAAAATCAAAGAGTCCATTGTTTTTGTGTTTTTTCTATTTTTCACAAGAGTCGCTATGATGACTGAACCTCCTACAAGCTTGACAAAAAATACTAGCATTTTCATATTTAATAATTTGATTCCATATATTGAACCTTGATTTCAAGGATATAGAGGTAGGGAGGACCTTATTAATAGCCACATTCACACAAATTCTTGAAAAAACTAATCTTGATTTTTGTAGCTTGTTGCTTTATGAATCGTGAGCAGGCTTCCAAAGGAATTTGTAATACCTGGATAGAATTTATGATTCCAAAACTCCAACGAAAGACTTGGGAGTCTAATCCAAGTAGGGGCACCTAAGCCAAGGTCTGCAGAGGGATCAAAGTCGGGTTTCCACTTACACAAAGATAAGCAATTCTTAAAAAAAATTTATCAAAGGTCCACTGACCTCTAATGAGAACCTTTAATAAATCTTCATGGTTCACAAAACTAAAAAGGAATAAGTCATTGGACATCACAAGTTTACAATTATAATTCCTTTAATTTTCTAGGTGGACTCAATCCATTTTATAACTTGATCAATGTTTGGTCTAAAAGCTAAAAGCTTACCAACAAGAGATAGTTAAAGCCTTTCAATGGTCTTATTCATGATTTCATCTGGGACTTCAACTTCAAGACCATCCACCACACAAGTAGCATCCAAATTTCCTTGAGCCTTAGAGAACTCCTTGAATAAAGGTATGTTGTTAATGAATTTGTCCACATAAGAAACTAGGTCTTCCTCACCAAAGAAAGAATCGAATCTCAAAAGTGGGGAGGCCAGGGATTTTCCATCATCCCAAGAGAGGAACCCAGAAGATGATGATGTCGTGTTGACTTTTGTAGAGCTCGTGCAGTAAATTTGTTTTGAATTTTTTTGTTATTTTTATAAATGAATATGATTTTGGTACTTTTCTTTTACATTTTCCTTAATTCTCTATGAGAAAATAAATATTTTATATTAAAAAAATTATATAAGACATTTAAAACTTTATATAAGATTTTTTTATATAAATCTTGATTACGACTATTTAAAAATGTGACTTTTTTAAGAGTATAAAAATTTAAAATATATTAAAATTAAAATTAAGATATTTATAATTTTGAAGAGAACTAATCACATTCAAATTAAGACATGTATTTAAAAAACCTTTCAAGATATAATGTTTAATTGGTTCATTAAATTTGTAAAACATAAGCAAAGATCATTTTAGTAATTTTATTCTCATTTGTATTCATAATATGTATAGTTGGTCAATATTTTTTTATTTGTAATTATAATATGCATCTTTTGTAAACATATTAAGTATTTATGAAATTTAATCATAATAAAATTATCTATATAATTATATTAAGATTTTAAAAACATTAAAATTGAGCTTATGTGATAAAATTGTAATTATTTAAAATTAAGATATATTTTTTATTAATTACTTGTTAAAATAAATTTAATAATTATAAGTTAACAGTGTGGAGGATAAATGTATAAATCTTTTTATTTATTTATTTATTTTAAATTATTATATAGATGTTGTTAATATATAGTCTTACCATTTATTTTTTATTTTTAGTGCACTATCTAATTTTAGTATGTAATTATTACGCTTTTAGTTTAAGAAATGTTTATTAAAGGTTTTTCTCTGTAAATTAAGCTACATTTGCAATTCTATCTTGTAGTTAAAATTATGCATGCGGTATAGTCTTATGTAAAGTTTAAAAATTTAAAACTATTTTTCTAGGCTTGCATTCTACAAACATGATTATTACCTTGTGTGTCTATGGTCTAAAGTTGTGTATCTAGGACATACTTGTGGAAAACATTCTAGGTCATTTTGATAATTGAAATATCATTGTATTATAACACAATAGTATAAATTTTTAGTCACATAGGTTACATATTAGTCTTAGTTGCATCAACAAATTACATTATTTGTTTGACATATATATTTTCATTGTATCACATCTACCATGGGTTCTTATTGTTATCAAGAAAGCAAATGATATTTTATTTTTCTATAGGAAAAAAATGATCTAGTTACGCTTTGTGAACAATGCAATCTCATTGATATAGAAGAGAAATCCATTCACCTTGGTTTATTTTTCTCATTTCTAGCAATGCTTGCATCTAAGGCTCTCTATGAATACTTCCTTGCTATAAATATCTTCGTGTAACTATATATGTTGCCTCCATCACATCTTGTATAAGACTAATTTCTTTTAAATTTTGATAAAAGAAGTGGAGTTTGCAATCTCTTATACAATTGAAATATTAAGACTATGAAAATAATATATATATATCTATATATATATATATATATATATATATATATAATCAATCGATATTAAAAATTTACACTAATAAAATAAACAATTCTTATTTATTTTAATATTAATAAAGATTATAAAAATTAATTAATAAATATAATATAATTAAAAATAAATAATAAAAAAATGATAGGTTATTGTTATATTCACTTAAAAATGTTCTAGCTTTCAAAAAGTTTTAAATATTGTTGCTTCAAAGCATTGTTGAGATCCATGTCATTTCTTACCTTGAAATATACAAATACCCAAAGGAACATTATGGCTTTATTAAACAAGTACAAGCTTAGAAAACTTGGTCTAAGGCAATGATAGCTTATCATGATGATTTGCACCAAACGAGTATAACTTTAGAAAAGGTTGGTCTAGTGCAATCCTTTCGGTATACCTAGTGTGTTAGGAAATAGTCCAACTTTGAATCTTGGTGGGCTCCTTCACTATAAGTGTTTTGGTGGGTTGATGCATTAAAGCTAACTTAACATGATGATGGCCTTGGGTTTATCATTAAAATTTGTTGGGCTTATCCTTTTATGATAAGAATTTGGTGGATTCCTAGGTAATTTATAATATGATAGGCCAAGAAACCTAAGATAGTGTTGTCTCAATATTTATTAAAAAAATACTAATAAAAAGATTATATATTAAAATTATTAATTAAAAATAAAAATATAAGCAATATGAGATTATGTTCAAGATTTTTGGTGAATATATAATTTTGAAAATGTTTATAAAATTTATATCTGTCTTTTACATAATTATTGGTGAGTTCATGGGTTTATACCTTCAACTATAATATCAGTTATTCAATAAAACAAACTTTTAGGTGTAAAATTTCTTGAGGGAGAGAAGGTATATAGAAAATAGATTGGAGTAATGATATTAGTATTCAAGTTTACACATTCTTGAAAGATTTATGCTACTAATCTTTGATGATTTTCTTTAATGTTTAGGTGCTTGTTAGTTGTCAATGTTAATTCAATTATTTGTATTATCGTTTATATAGCATATTCAAGAGTGATTATTAGTCTTGGAAATTGATAGTATGTGGCTTATTTTTGTTGGTTTTGATGATATTTTATAGTTTAAATAGGAGATTATAGATTGATACAATCAAAATATTTTGAAAACTATAATTTTATAAGTGCTAATTCTAATAAATCATATTTCTTTTATAGGATATTTTTTACTATAGTTAAACTACTATAAAATAATAAATATGCATAAGCCTAATGAAATTCTTTCTTCTTAGAATGTGAAATTGCAACCAAAAAGAGATTCACCATGAGAGGTGGTTTAAATTTTTTTAATCTTGATTGTTGTAAACAAAGATAATTTGGAAGAATCTATCCCCATTATTAAGATGAATATATCATAGCACGTGAATGGTAACATGTTGTAAGATACAACTATATTAAGAAAGAAAGAATATATGCATATTTTAAATTTTATATTTTCTCCTTCCATCTGTTATAAATATAAAATAGATTGATAACCCAAGGAACTTTATGAGAGAAATTCTAAGCTACATAAACTGGAAAAGCATAAACAATGTAAATTAGTGACTTTGAAAGCTATGCAATATCAAAATGATAGAAATACATAATAAGAGCTTCCAAGATGTCAAATACAAGCTAGGTAGTGAATTTCTATAGAACCAAGGAGAGGATAAAGGTGACAAACGAACCAATAGGAAGTGGCCACCAATGTTAAATAAAAAGATTAAAATAGTAATGCTCCACTAGTTTAGGATGAGGATACTGTTGGATGTTGTGGTCTTGTTTCTGATATGTGGTTGTCTTGATGTCAACACTATTAGCATAAATGTATTTGAAGCTGTATATGTTGAAGATATTAAGAAAATTGTAAAGAAATAAGTTGCAGGTTGTCAGTGGTAAAGTGAAGTCCAGTTTGTCGGTATGATCTATACGTTGATGATCAGAGGTTGTGGACTAAAGGGTTTGTTGCTGAGTGTATCTAATTTATCCATGTCAAGTTTCAGAGATCTACATGAAGATTTGATCGAGTTATGAAGATTTCCATTCAGACAGTTTTTATGTTTCTTCAATTAGTGTTCCTGATTAAGGATGATACTATTTCAGTTAGTTTACTTGTTGTGGATGCTTCTCTGGTGATTCATGTTGTTTTTGGATGCTTCTATATCATTCTTTATCTTTTTTGCACATCTACATTGATCATTGTGATCGTGGTTGAAGATTTTCTCTTGTGTGTTCATGTTTTTCTTGTCCTTGGCTGACATGGTGTTGAAGCGTGTTGTGGATCTTCGAGGAGTAATTAATTGAAGTGTTTTCATGTTGGAGATATTTTTTTGGGTCCTCACTAAGTTGTGTCCAAATTTGGTTGATTCGCATTGATAATCTTTAATTATTTGGGTCGACAGTTTGTATTCATTTTATTATTTCTTTGTGGTTGACTTGTAGAAATGAAATTCCATGTTGCAGATATATAAGAGCGATTGTTTATTCGAATTGAAGTACGAATGTATTCCAGTGGATGTCGAGTGTGTGTGTATGTGTGAATATCATTTGAAGGCAAAGCAGAGTGTGAAGAAGTGTGAAGAAGTGTGAAGAAGAGCGAAGAAGAGTGAAGAAGTGTTCATGTGCTTAATTGGAACTGTAATCAAGCATTAGCAGATGCTATTTTCTCAGTTCAAAATATAGATGGCCTTAATTTGAATCTCTTTGTAAGACAGTGTGTCTTCCTTTCTATTTGAGCAGTGAGCTCTAGGTAGTGTTTCTGAACAAATGTGCATTCCCCATATTTCATTTTCATTATACTTTTAACAGGGTATAATCTTATGAACTAACCTCCACCGTGGTTTTTCCCCTAATAGGGTTTCCACATAAAAAATCTTGGTGTTATGTATGTTTATGATGTGTTGTCGATTCATGCATTCATGGTTAATTATCAAATCTAAGAATAAAGTTAATAAGTTGAATAAGTTTTGAATTTTTGTGACAACTAATTTACCCCCCCTCTTAGTTGTCTGCCCTTGTATTGCCAACAATTGGTATCAAATCAGGTTCCTTAGAAGAAGTTTAACAGCTTGAGGTGATTCGAGATAGCAAGTTACAAGAACGATAGACTGAGATTTGATGGAACAAATTATTCTTTGTGGAAGACTTGAATGGAGTGCCATCTGAGATGCATTGTGAGTAGAGTATTACATTAATATTTACATTATTCCTCATAATGGTCCTACTACTTCTGCTGAGATCAAAGATGTTGAGTATAATATTTGGGCTAAGGAAGCTTTGTTGAGTGCTTTGACTGATTCTGAGATGACAAATGTTATGGATCTAAAGACTGCTAATGAGATATGGAAAAAGTTGGAAACCTTGTATGAAGGTGATGCTAATGTGAAGATTGCTAAGTTGCAGAGTTTGAAAGGGAAATATGAAAGGTTGAGAATGGGTGATGATGAGAACATTAATACTTTCATACAAAGAGTGAATGAACTTGTGTGTGGCATTAGATGTGCTGGTGGAAGGATAGATGAATTTGATTCTTACAAAGTCAAAGCTAGTGCTATTGAAGAGCTCCAAACTATAACTAACATAACCAAAGATACATTGGTTGGTAAGCTGACTACTTTTGAGTTGAGTGAATTTGGTGATGCCCTTCCTAAGGTTGAAACTGCATTCAAGGCTACTACTTTCGGGAGAGATAGACAGAGATATGATCTGAGTGAGATTTCATCTAGAAAGACATTCAAGTATGAGGATGAAATTAGAAAAATTGAAGAAGAAGAAAGAGAGCTAGAAGAGTTGGAAGCACTTATTTTCAAAAGAGTACTGAGAGGAAAAGGTAAGTATGAAGGAAAATTGTCTTTTAAATGCTTTTCTTGCAATAAGACAGGTCATTTTACATCAAGGTTTCCAGAAAGAGTTGCTAAACCAAAACATAACAAGCCTAGATTTTAGAAGAAGTGTTAATATGCTACTGATGAAGGCATGACAAATGATGAATCTAATAAAGGAAATAGAAGTGATGAATGGGTATTTATTGCTATCAAGGAAAATAGTCCTATATGTACTGAATCTACTGGTACTAATGTGTAAAAAGCCCTAGCTGCTCGAGTTGAAGAAAAAGATGAATGGGTGATTGATAGTGGATTTTCACATCATATGACAAGAGACAAAAGTAAGTTTGTAAGCTTGGAAAATTATGATGGTGGCATTGTGAGATTTGGTGATAATACAACTAGTGTGATCTATGGAAGAGGTTAAATTTCTCTTGATGGTAAGCATAATACTGATGATGTTCTGTATGTAGAAGGCTTGAAGCATAATCTTTTGAGTGTTGGTAAAATGGTTGATAAGGGATACAATCTTCAGTTCAAGGTTGGAAATTTAGAATATTGAGTTTCAAAAATGAAATTGCATCAGGTACAAAGACAAAAGGTAATATCTTTCACTTGAGTGTTGCTAGTAAAATTTGTTTGATTGCCCAAGTTGATGAAAGTTGGTTATGGCATAGGAGGTTGTTTCATGTTAACTTTGATAATATTGTAAAGATAAGTTCCACTAAGGCTATGAGAGATCTACCTAAGTTGGTGAAACCGACTAATGCAATATGAAAGGAATGTTAATTGGGAAAACAAACCATAATTTCATATCGAAGTAAAAAGCATTGTTCAAATGAATTGTTATAACTTGTGCATACTGATCTATGTGGTCCCTCTAAGGTTAGAATTTTACAAGGTTATAGGTATTTCATGTTACTCATTGATGATTATTCTAGAATGGTATGGGTTGCCTTCTTAAGGGAAAAATATAAAGCACTAGAAAAGTTCAAGATCTTTAAAGCTATGGTTGAGACAAAGATAGGTTTGAAGATTAAATTTCTGAGATTAGATAGAGGTGGTGAATTCACTTTTGGTGAATTTAATTCTTTTTGTGAAGAGCATGGAATAAAGAGACAATTATCTACACCACAGACCCCTCAACAAAATGGAGTTGTGGAAAGGAAGAACAAAACAATTGAAGATGTTGCTCGAAGTATGATGTTGGAAGGAAATGTTCCTCATATCTATTAGAGAGAAGTTGTGAGTACTATTGTGTACACACTTAACTGGGTACAAATCAAAGGTTAAGACCCCTTTTGAGCCATGGAATAGTCAAAAGCCTACTGTTAAATACTTCAAGATATTTGGAAGTAGATGTTATATTAAGAGAGATGAAGACATAGGAAATTTTGATGCTAGGAGTGATGAAGGTATCTTTTTGGGTTACTCTACTAAAAGCAAGGCCTATCGATGCTACAATTAAAGATTAAAGAAAATGGTTGAAAGTGAAAATGTTAAGGTTGATGAAGACTTAGGTGCACCATCCAGAAATGGTGGATATGACTCTGATGATCAGGATGACAGTACAAATGAAGGAAAGCAAGTTCAGACTACAAATCAAGTTGAAATCAATTTGGTAAATCAGGAGAATGAAGAAGGAGAAACTGATGAAAGAGTAGATGAGAGATCAGAAGAGCCTGAAGTTGAAGAAAACTCAAAGAAGACTCTGAGGTATGTAAGATCGAATCATTTAGAAGATCAAATTATTGGTGATAAGAATAAAGGTGTCTAGACTAGGAGAAAGATTGCAGAAGATTATTGCTTGATTTCAAAAATTGTGCCTACTAGTGTGAATGAAGCATGTAAATATGAGCATTGGATTTAAGCAATGAAATAAGAGTTGAAACAAATTGAAAAGAATGATACATGGATTCTTGTTCCCAAACCTAAGGATAAGAATGTAATTGGAACTAAATGGTTTTTTTGAAACAAACTCAATGAGCAAGGTGAAGTGGTTAGAAATAAAGCAAGATTGGTATGTAAAGGATATTCACAAATGGAAGGAATTGATTTTGAAGAAACCTTTTCCCCTATTGCTAGAATTAAAGTTGTAATATTATTTCTTGCCTATGCTGCTCACAAGAACTACAAAGTTTATCAGATGGATGTCAAATCAGCTTATCTAAATGGTGAATTGGAAGAAGTGTATGTTGAGCAACTTGATGGATTCCAGTTAACTGATAAGGAAGATATGGTGTGTTGGTTGAAGAAAGCTTTGTATGGACTCAAGCAAGCCCCTAGAGCATGGTATGTAAGATTGGACAAGTATTTTCTGAAGATTGGATTTAACAAAGGTACTACTAATAGTAATTTGTATTTCAAGATTGATCATGATAAAGATTTGATTGCTGAAGTCTCTGATGATGATATTATTTTTGGAGGAGATGATGCTTTGTGCATGAAGTTTTCTAATGAGATGTAGAATGAATTTGAGATGTCATTGATTGGTGAGATGAAATTATTTTTGGGATTGCAAATTACTCAATTAGATAAAGGAATTTTTATATCTTAGACCAAGTATGTGAAGGAATTGTTGAAGTTCGGTATGGAAGATTCAAAGCCAGTTGTTACACCCATGGTGACCAGATGCAAGTTGACAAGAGAAGATGATTCTTCGAAAGAAAATTAGACAAGATATAGAAAAATTATTGGTGGATTGTTGTACTTAACTCAAAATAGTCCTAATATCATGAATGATGTATGTATTGTTGCAAGATTTCAAGCTAATCCAAAAGAGTCTCATGTGACTGTTGTGAAGAGAATTTTTAAATACTTGAAGGGAACTATTGATCTTGTCCTATGGTATCCTAAAGATGATGATCTTACTTTAAGTGCCTTTACTAATGCTGACTAGGCAGGAGATGTGAATGACAAAAAAATTACTAGTGGTGGTGCATTTTTCTTGGGTAAGAAGCTAATGTCATGGTTAAGAAAGAAGTGGAATGCCATTTCCTTGTCTACTGTAGAGGCCGAATACATTGTTGCTACTAATAATTGTACTCAATTCCTATGGATGAAGCAAATGTTGAAGGATATTAGAGTTGTATATGATGAGCTTATTGCTATATTATGTGATAATTCAATTGCTATTAACATTTCCAAGAACCTGGTGTTGCAATAAAAAACAAAACATATATCTATCAAGTTTCACTTTTTGAGGGAGAAGGTAAGTGAAAAGGAAGTGAGATTGGAGTATGTGACTACTAAGGAGCAGATTGCAGACATCTTTACCAAGCCATTTCCTAAGGATAGTTTTGAGTATCTCATAGGGAAGTTAGGGGTGATTACCCCTCCTAATCAGAACTAGGATGCAATGCAATGTGTGCATCAGTCTGTGCATTTCACAGTCATATCTTGTTTTAGATTGATGTTGTGGTGGCTACTACTTAGGGGGAGTAGTCAAATGTTTATAAATTCAAATATGTGGTTCAAAGCTTAGAGAACTTTTTCATTGATTTCAAAGGTGGAGAAGAGTCATGTGAAAAACTGGTAATTATCTAAAAAGAAGAGTCATGTGGGAGAAGAGTCGTGTGAAAGAGTTGAGGAGAAAAGAGTTAGAATCTAAGGGGGAGTAAGTGTCAGGAGTTAGTTACATTGATGGTGTTTTTCACATCATGTGTTGCCATCAATGCCAAAGGGGGAGATTGTTGGATGTTGTGGTCTTGTTGTTGATATGTGGTCATCATTGATGTCAACACTATTAGCATAAATGCATTTGAAATTGTATATGTTGAGGATATTGAGAAAATTATAAAGAAATAAGTTGCAGATTGTCAGTGCTAAAGTGAAGTCCAGTTTATTGGTATGATCTATACATTGATGATTAGAGGTTGTCAACTAAAGGGTTTTTTGTTGAGTGTATCTAGTTTATCCATGTCGAGTTTCAAAGATCCACATGAAGATTTCCATTCAGATAGTTTTTTTGTTTCTTCAATTAGTGTTCCTGATTAAGGATGATACTATTTCAATTAGTTCAATTTTTGTGGATGCTTCTTTGGTGATTTATGTTTCTTGTGGATGTTTCTATATTATGCTCTATCTTTGTTTCACGTCCACATTGATCGTTGTGATCGTGGTTGGTGATTTTCTCTTGCATGTTCATGTTTTTCTTGTCCATGGTCAACATGGTGTTGAAGCATGTTGTGGATCTTCGAGGAGTAATTAATTGAATTGTTTTCATGTTGGAGATATTTTTTTGGGTCCTCACTAAGTTGTGGCCAACTTTAGTTGATTCACATTGATAATCTTTAATGATTTGGGCCAATAGTTTGTATTCATTTTATTATTTCTTTATGGTCAACTTGTAGCAATGAAATTTCATGTTGTAGATATATAAGAGTGATTGTTTATTTGAATTGAAGTGTGAATGAATGCCAGTGGATGTCGAGTGTGTGTGTATGTGTGAATATCATTCAAAGGCATAGTAGAGTGTGAAGAATTGTGAAGAAGTATGAACAAGAGTGAAGAAGAGTGAAGAAGTGTTCATGTGCTTAATTGGAACTATAATCAGGCATTAGCAAATGCTATTTTCTCAGTTCAAAATCTGGATGGCTTTAATTTGAATCTCTTTGTAAGACAATGTGTCTTCCTTTGTATTTGAGCAGTGAGCTCTAGGCAATGTGCCTGAATGCATGTGTATTCCCCATATTTCATTTTCATTATACTTTTAATAGGGTATAATCTTGTGCACTGACCTCCACCGTGGTTTTCCCCCCAACAAGGTTTCCACATAAAAAATATTGGTGTTATGTGTGTTGTTGATGTGTTGTTGATTCATGCTTTCATGGTTAATTATCAGATCTGAGAATAAGGTTAATAAGTTGAATAAGTTTTTATTTTTTGTGACAACTGATTCACCCCCCCCCCTCTCAGTTGTCTGGACTTGTATTGCCTCCTAAGCAAGTTTAATAAAAGTGTAGGAAAATCATATGTTTAAGAGAAAATAAGTTAACCTACTAGAAAATAGAAACCTACACCAACATCCCCCCTTAAGTGTAGCTTAGGAGGATGAAAATATTATGGATCTTGAAAAATGAGGACATGTTAGGTACCCATGTACATATGAAATCCCCCTAAAGAAGAAGACCATCCCCCCCAAAAAATAGACAAAAAAAGAGTGGGACTAAGAATCCCCTCTGAAAGAGGACACCAATTGCACCCCAAACAAAGATTACAAATGAACTCTCTCAGTGAAGGGTTTTGTGAAGATATCAGACAGTACCTAAGATCAATAATCTTCTCATGAATCAGCTCCCAAATGTAGTGCATATGGATCTCAAAGTATTTGGTCCACTAATTATGGATTGAATTGTGAAAAAATTGTATCCCACTCTAGTTGTCACAAAAGATGATTGTGGGCTTTCAAAAGGGAATCTCAAACTCAATGAGAATATTCTAAATCTGAATGACTCTAGTAGTAGCATTAACTGCTCCTCTATACTCAACCTATGTACATGAAAGAGCAATAGCAAACTATTTCTTGCTAAACCAAAAAATCATATGGGAACCAAGTGAAGTGCCCCTCCTGTTTGCTTCTTCTTAATGTTAAATTAATGTTTTAGATTCGCCATTTATTTGTATTTTTTATGGTGATTATTTTATGGCTTTGATTGGTGTATATGAACCATCACATGTTTGGGATGAGATTCCTCATGTCAGTTGTTGGAATTTTGTATGTTTACATGATTGGTTTATTATTATCCATCAGTTCACTGAAATGCATAATTTATGTTATGATTAAATGTGAGCCTGATCATTAATGCTCAAAAGAAATGATTTATTTAGTGAGTTATAATTGGATATTATCTGTGCTTATGCTATTGGACTCCATTTGGATGATTATATGGTACTTTGAAACTATATATATGCATTGAGCAAGTACCCTTGATGTGCATTGAATGGTTACAAATATAGGGTTATTTCTCCACTTGGTTACATAGGTCTGAGTTATTCCCCATCGATGGTTAATTCAAAAATGTCACATTGTGCCTCTTCATATCCATCCTCTAATCATACTTGAATAGATTATGCTATTTTTATATTTGACGTTATGTGAACTTGCATCCAATTTAAGAGTTATTCTAGAATCCCTATGTGTTGTGAACAACCCATAAATGTTTGATTAAATTGATGGTTTTAATTCCACATTTTTCATAAATAAATGTTAGGAATTTAAAGGATTATTTTATTTATTAGTAAATATTTGCTATGCTTCAATAAAAGGGAAAATAGAATGAAAGAAGAAATGTAATTAATCTATTGTTTAATTTACATTTGGAAAATACCGCGGGTTGAGAATTGTGAGTTATGTGTGATTTAGTTATCCTATTTGAATTCTGATCTTCATGAATTGAAAAGAATATGCTTAAATGGATTTAAATCATGAATTTGAAGGATATATGTTATTTAAGAATGGATTTAAATGTTTATTTGGGATTTGGGAAATTTGAAAAAGGAATAAAAAATGAATTTTATATTATTAAATTTGAAATTGGAAAAATGGTAAAAAGAGAAAGGGGATTTTACTTCATTATGTAATTTTATTTTTGGAGAAAATTTTGTGAAAGAAAACCCTATTTTAGGTGAAGAATTGATTTGTTGATCGAGAGTGTATTTGGTGGTGAAATTTAACGAGGTTGGATTTGTTGGGTTAGGAATCAATAGGGGATGTTGCATGTCAATCCTTGTGAGCTCTCATTTGGTGTGTGACGTGCTCTTCATTTCAAAATTGGATTGTGTTTGAGGTGTTTTTCTTGTTTTAATTAATTTAGTCAATTTATTTCAAGTTTGAATATTGGAATAAGATTGGGGGAGTGTAGACACCTCCCAATGCATTTCGTTTCATGAAATTTCATGATTAGATTATTTTTTTATCAATTTTTTGAGAATTTTCCATAATATGGGGTTATAATGTCCAAATTTTTGGTAAATGGGTGAAATGTGAAGTGTATGTGAAAAGTGTTTTGTTTGGCGTATTTAGATCGAAAGGGTATCTTTAGATTTTTGAATTTTGAAAAATAAATTTTGAAGAAAATTTTAATGGTGGATTAGGGGAATTTTTGGATTTTTCCTTGTAAAAATATGAAGAAAATTTGAGTGTTTTGCCTAATTTAAAGCATTGTTGAGAGCCATACCATTTATTAGTTTGAAATAAACAAATACCCAAAGGAACATTATGGCTTTACTAAACAAGTAAAAGCTTAAAGATCTTGGTCTAAGGTAGTCATAGCTTATCACCAAATGAGTATAACTTTAGAAAAGGTTGGTCTGGTGCAATAAAAATCAAATGTGAGTCACACTTTCACTATAGTTTTTTAGGAAATAGTCCAACTTAGAATCTTTGTGGGATCGTTCCCTATAAGTTTTTTGGTGGGTACGAGCATAGTCTACTGCATTAAAGCTAACTTGCCATGATGATGGCCTTGGGTTTATCATCAAAATTTGTTGGGCTTAACCTTTCATGATAATAATTTGGTGGATTCCTACCAAATCTAGGTCATTTATGAAATGGTGAAAACAATTTTGGGGCCTATCCTTAGAGGTTCTAAATAAAGAACCTAGGATTGCAAGGTGGTTGTTTTCTATGTTTCATTAAAGAGGGAAATCAACAAGGTGAGTAGATTGACTATCAACCATGAAGATGAGCCAATCAAACCTAGATCTCTTTCTTTGAGGGACTAGAAATGGATTGGAATGATTTGGAATTGATTTTTTATGATTTCCCTAATTAGACTATATGCCCTAATATGAAAAATGAAAGACCTCGATAAATAATAGACTAAAACAAGAGTTTGCATAGAGATTTGGAAAGTGCAAGAGACTGTGTACCTATCCTAAAAATTTGGATATGAGTGTTGTAGTAGGACTGAGATGCCTAGGGGTGTATGGGTCTTTGAGAGGGTATCTTTCTCAACTTTTTGGTTCCTCTGATGACAGATTTGAGCTTTTGATTTTCATTTACAAAGTTGTAAAATTGTTGTCAGATAATTTTGTAGATAATTTTTTGTGGCTTGACAAGATTTAGGGTTTTGAATTCAACAATGAACAACTTGTCAGATTGAATATTTATTCAATTCTCTTCAAACCTATAGCCTGCACATTCAAATAGAGGGAAAGGGTTGTCCCATTTAGGCTCTTGCCTCAGTCAAACCCCATGTATGTGTTTCCACTTCCATAATGGAAATTTTCAATGATAAATGGATAATTGAAATTAAGGAATGATGAAATCAAAAAGTGGTACAACTCACCACCCTTCAATGGCTTCCTTGAAGGACCGAAGTAATGCACATCACCTCAAGGTCTTGATCTTAATTTTCTTGATTTTCTTAAATGCTTTGGAGACCTACAAAAGTGTTAGCCTTCACAAAACAATAACATCTGTAATGCCCCGTCTTATAAACTAAGGAATGTTGCAATTGTCTATGTAAGTGTAATAATTTTTTTTTTAAAGTAATAATATTAACTTAATTAGTTGCATACATTCATTAAGTTACGCGACGTCACACTACTTGAGGTTCCATAGATGACTTTAGTATTTAGCATTGCACATATTTATTAACATAAACTTAAAAGTAAACATTGCATATCATTTGAATTCCATTCACGATAGTATAAAGTACAAATATGATTCTTACATTGCATTTGAAATAATTTACAATACTCATTCATCAAATGAGGTAGATCAATAATAGTTACAATTACATTTTTCAAATGTTCACCTCATAAACAATTGAGGGATGTTACAAATACAAGATTTCCAATAATGCAATAAAGGAAGTACATATAAATCCAAGTACGAGCTCTCCATCCATGAAGATCTCGTTGCCATGATCATAAACTGGGGACCCAACAGAGTAAGGTGCACATTCCACCCAACCATGTGGTACCCGTAGGTCCACCCCCCATGCTAGGAGATAGTAATATGGTTACCTAGACATAACCTATTCACCCTAGACACAAGTACATAACTAACTGATGGTTACATTGCTTCCAGAATTAAGACAATCAAATGTGCTAAGTACACAAAGTAAACTGTTATTTTTGGTGGAGTGTCATCACAACGTTGCAAAGGTTACCCTGGTGTTTCTTCCTAGGTTCCGGCCCCCAACTTGGGTTACCCTGGTAACCTCTTACGAAACCCGGCCCCATTGCAAACTATTGCAGAATCGAATATCTTTTAAAGTAACAAGATATTGATTTGCCATTTCAGGCCTTCTCATCTTATACTCAAGACTGAACTAGCTCTAGATTCCATAAGCGAGGCATAATAATCTTATTAAGGATTTTAATTCTAACTACTATGTTGTTTAGTTATCACTGACTTACTAACTCTTTATAAGTTACCCTGACACCACTTTGTGTGTCGGCCCTTACACAGAGCCACTCCCATAAACATAACAAAGGAATTCTAAGTTTCCCTGACTAAGGTAAACAAGGTGTACAAACATACAACATAAAATTCTACACTTTTCGTAAAGAACATCAAGTCTATGTTCATAAAATCAGGTGTCTAAACACTATGCAAATACCATGTACACAATCTTAGCCAACACAAGAATTCAACTTAAACAATCACACCCCTCACATTTTACAATTTGTCTAGAAGACTTGTTCATCTAAGACTTTCCCAATTTGCCCAATAAAGAAACTCGATTTACAGCAAATTGAAAAATAAAGAGTCTACATTAGGATTTACTAAATCCAATCAAGCAATAATTTGAAGTACCAAAATTATTCATCTAAGATTTAAAACATCTTCCATGCAATACGAAAATCAAATCTATAATTTGCTCAATTTCATATCCACATAATAAAACATAATCATTATAAACACAAGAATATCAGTTTAATTTAAAAAAAATCTTGTCATAATAAATTAATTATTAAATATCTCATTAATACCACAAATATAATTCCAAATTTTCTTATCATTAAATAAATATATAATTATAAGTATTATATATATAATATATATTATATTATTAACATATATTACATATAAAAAATACATATAGAATAATTATGCAAAATATATTTATTAATGCTAAAAATTTATAAAATAAAACAAATGTTTTAAAATTCGCATGAGTTTCAATTTATAAGTTAGGGCTTTTATGCCCTAACCTGTGCAGGTTGCGTTGTGGGTAGGGCTTCCTTCGTAGCCCGCCCCACAGGCTCAGTTGCGGCGGCTGAGCCAAGCACTGCCCGCGAGGGCGGTGCTAGGCTCAGTCCTCGCCGCCGTCCCCCTGTGGGGTCGGCCGTGGGTAGCCCCCGCCTGAGCTTCGGCTCTGTCAAATAAAATTCAAGTTTTCTAAAATGAAAATAAATTTATATAATTTAAAATTTAGAAGGCGATTTGGTTCGTATTTTTAAAATAAATATCCCAAATACAAATTCGTCTGTACAGTATTTTCAAAAAGGATTCTTCACAATCCAATTTATATATATATATATATACTAATTCACAAGGTTCTCATACAGGAATTTTTTGGAAATTTCAACAGAGTTTTATTTTGGAGTAAATTTTCAACAGGGTTTTCAAAGGAAAAATATGCACAACAATTCCAATCAAATTTTAATTTATTCCCTGAGGATTCAATTTCCTTTTCAACAAATGATTTCCCTCACAATAATTTACTCAAACTTTTCTACAGAGAGAAAGAAGTTTTCAAGAAATCTACAAATCCTTACAGAGAATATACAGTAAACAATTTTTCTCGAGAAATACAGAGATTTTAATAAAATGAAACTTCTGTTTACAGGCATTCTTTTCAACAACAAACAAATTATAAATTACAAGGGAAATACCTATTTTCCTTAGCTTCAAAAATATGTCTAGTGAAGAATAGCTTTGCCTATAGCTTCCAAAGCCTTTCCCGAACACCAATTCCCAATATGCCAAAATCCCAACCAGTGAACTTCTAGAAATAACCAACAATACACAAAAAGCAAAAACAATTTTTTTAACAGAGCACTAATCTTTTTATTTCCCGTGAAGAAAAAGGTAATCTTCTATTTCCCCAAATCCCAGATAACCTCCGAGAAAATCCTCAACCAAAAAGCAATAAATTCAACTGGCACACATGTCGAGAAGAAACAAATATCTTCCAACAACTTCCCGGCAATCTTTCCTTTCTCCCTCTTTCAAGATTTGCATGCTTTTAAATAATTTTCAATTTTCAATTTTCAAAAAATACAAATTTCCTTTTTCTTTATTTTATTTATTTATCTAACAATTAAAAAATACCATTTCCCTCATATCAACCAATTTAAAATTAAATCTATTCACAATTAAAGAAATTTTAATTTAATTAATTTATTTATTTAATTAAATGAATTTAATCCCAATAATTAAATTACTTAACCAAACAAACTAATTAATTAATTAAATAAAATGTAAAATCTTATTTTTCAACATTTAAAATTAATTAAAACCACAGTAAATTAAAGTATAATAAACTATCATTAAAATTGACAAAATTTTCCTTTCAAGCAATTGATCCAATAAGGGACAAACAAGACCATCTAAGACTCCAAACTAAAGCTGACAATGTACTGTGACTGGGTTTAAGACTAGACTAGGATGAACCATGTTACTACCTCCCAATCAACATTTCCATTGAGTCTTGACACGCTCAGACATGAGTAACCAGGTGGAGTCAGTGTCATGTACCTGCAATCCTGCAACCAAACAAATAACATGCATATATATAAAATCCATTGTACAAGCACACCGTGCGGAGAAAATCATGGAAATCATAGGGCACTCACAAGTGAGTGATGCAACTCCGTTCTCCACACCAATACATGTCACATCAGACTGACAAATTAAATAACAGATAGTCCATCATAAACATATATATAGCAATAACATCTTAAGGAAATATCTACGCTATCACAAATCATGTCAGAAATCAATTATCACCATACAAAGTATCATCATATCACAAAGTGAATCCTCTATCGCTCAAAGTCAGCAATCAAAATATCCAAAACAAAGTACCAAAGTCTAACAGTATGAAAACATGCTAATAGAAAACATAAGCATAAATGGAGGGGTACTACAACATCAACACACATAGAATCTTACATGATTTTAGGATCTTGTTCAAATTGCTCCAATAATGCTCTAAAATGTTGCTCTTGACTTGCTTGATAGTGCTCTTGTGTTGCAAGTATGAAGGTGTTGTCATTGTTTTCAATAGGAAGTCTACCGACTAGTGTTTTCATTGATGTCAACTATGAGATGAAGATGTTGAGGATATTGAGAAAATTGGGAGAAAGAGGAAAATAGGTTATGCATGTGTAGTTGAAACCTTGAGGAAATGTTGTGAGTACATGGAGATATCTTTTTTTTGCATTGATTGAAGATGAGTTGGAGTGATGAAATGAGCTGAGATGTTGTCTCTCATACTTGGTTTCCAATCCCTTTTGAGGAAATTTGATAAACAAAGTAAATTGTGTTGTGCAAGTGTCCATAGTATGCTCCGATATTATGTTTTGTGTTTCTTCTTTGTTGATTCTATTCCTATGTGGATCTTACAAGTTATGCAAGGTTATCAGATGTTGCTATATTCAAATTTTGGATTTCTAGAACTTTGTACAGTGCGAGATATTTTCATCAGTGTGTGAACCATTTGTTTAGTGATGTTTTATGTGGCTTGGGAGAAATGTTTTTGCTCCACATGTCTCTGTTGTTTGGCTTCAAGATGTGTGGTTTTGGTAAGTTTCTTATAATACTTGTATCTTTATGTATTCAAGATTCTACTTGATTTGATACACAGTACAAAGTGAGTTTCATTTATCAGTATGCAAGTGAGGGTTACTAGTTGTTCTAAGTTGAAGTAATTGAATGATGTGAGATTGATGAAGTGTTTGATGAATCCCAAGAAGTTCATGAATTACTCTAGATCATGTTCAAGTGAATTATGTTGTCTTGAACTTTCGACTCTTGGATTGATTTGAGGAAGCATGTACTTAATGTTTTATTGTGTTTAACACTAGTGTTGGCTGACCTTGTGTTTATTACTACATGCGAGCTTATGAAAGCATGTTGAGGTGTTTCTAGATCTATTTGGATCCCAATTAGATATTTTTGTAGGTCACCTTCATTCCTATCCTTTGCAGGAATCTTTAGGTGTCGACCTATTTTTAATTTGTATGTATAACATCTAGTTGTTGACCTTCTCCAATGGTTTTCAAGGTTTTTGAGATTGAGTGTGATATAAATAAGTGTGGTGTTGTTGTGAGTTAGGCAATGAAAGAAGTAGGAAGCAAGATAGATGTGATATTGATGAAAGTGAAGTGTGTGATGTGAATTTGAGCAGAGTAGTGTGAATTTCAATGTTAAGGTTCCTAAAGGCAGTAAGATAAAAGCATCCAAATTCATTCAAGCAAGGCTACAAAAGTGTGTGAGCAATTATGGTGGATTCCTTGTTGCATTGAGAAGTGCTCTCTGTGTAAGATTCTTCTTCTATCTTCTTAAATTTATTTTTGTGGTAGTGAGCCCTAGTTGTGAGCCTTTTTTGGACAGTGTGTCCTATTTTGGAAGTGAGCCCTTGTAGCGGTTTTTCAATTACTTATATTGTGAGCTAATCCTCACTATGGTTTTTTCCTCATTATTTTTTCCATGTAATTTTTTTGTTCTCTTGTGTTTGGTGTTATTTTATTTTTTTAATGTGCATTACATATTTAATCATACTAACATAATAAGGGTTTAATGAATGCATGTGGATCTAATTATTTTAGAGGGTTTTGAAGGTTGAATTTGCTACAACTGATTCATCCCCTCCTCTCAGTTATCTTGTTCATTTCAACAATTGGTATTAGAGAAAGGTTCCTTGGAGAAGAGCTTAACTGCTTAAGGTAGATCTGGGATGGGGAACAAGATTGCTTTGGAATATCCTAGATTCAATGGCTTAGATTATGCATTTTGGAAGAAAAATGTGGAAGGATATCTATCTGCTAAGAGACATCAGACTACATATACTCCACCTCTGAATGGTCCAAGTACAAATGCAAAAATCAAGGTGCATGAGATCAATGCTAAGACAAGATTTATTATTGTGAATAGCCTTTCAAATAATGAATTAGTTAAAGTTATGAGTTTGAAGATTGCTAAAGAAGTTTGGGATAAGCTAGAAAGCATTTATGAAGAAGGTTTGAAGGTCAAACAAGCAAATTTGTATAACTTGAAGGCATAGTTTGAAATTATGTATATGTCTAAAGATGAAACAATTAAAGGCTACATACAAAGAGTTGATGAGTTGGTAAGTGCTATGAGAGGCCTTGGTGGAATAGTTAAAGAATCTAAAGTACTGAAGAAAGTTACCATATCACTTCCAAACTACTACAGTGAATAGGTATCTACTATTGAGGAAACTATTGATTTTGACAATTATTCTAGAGATCAATTGATTGGTACTCTAAATGCATTTGAAATGAAAAAACTTAAGAAAGGTACAAAAGTAGAGACTGCTTTCAAGGCTGGTAAATCAAAGAAGGTTTAAGATTCAGGTGAAGAATATCTTGATGATTTGGAAGCTAATTTCACGAGGAAGATGAAAAGGGCATTGATAAGTGCAAAATTAAATTACCTTTCAAATGTTTTAGTTTTGGTGATATAGGTCATTATGCTTCAAGATGTCCAAAAAGAGCTCTAAACAATCGGAACAAGGAAAATAAAGGAAAAATTATTAATAGAGCTTACTATGTGAGAGAAGGTGTTGGTATTTCTGAGGATGAATCTAATTATGGAGATTTTGATGATGATGAATGCTTGTTTTTTGATATAAAATAAGAATCTGGTTCTACTACCCCTGAAAGTTGTGTGAAGGAAAGTATTCTGGAGATAAAGGATAAGATTGAAGGTACTTTGGTATTTTCTTTTCATGTTAATGAGCATAAGAATTATTGGGTTGTTGATAATGGATGCTCTAATCATATGACCGAAGAAAAAAGTAAGTTTGTTAAACTTGAAAAGTATAATGGAGGATTACTTAAATTTGGAGATGATTTAAGGGCTAAAATTTGTTAAAAAGTTCAATCAGTTTTGATGGCAAGCATAACACTTGTCCAATGTTTATTATGTTAAGGGTTTAAGGTATAAACTTTTAAGTGTTGGAAAAATCTATAGAAAAGGATACAATATTTTGTTTAAGGATGAAACATGTGAGATCAAAAAAGGGTCTAGAACCATGATTGTTGCAGGTAAGAGAACAGATGGAAACATCTATCATATTAAGGGTGTTGATGGTCGTTACTTTATTTCTCATATTAATGATGGTTTTTTATGGCATCAGAGGATGTGTCACATGAATTTTTATAATTTGGAAAGCATTAGTTCAGTTCATGCAGTAAGAGATTTACCCAAAATCACAAAGCCTATCGATGTTGTTTGTGAAAGTTGTCAATTTGAAAAAAAAATGAGTAGTTTCAAGGGAAAGGAACAATGTTCTACCAAACTACTGGAATTAGCACATATAGATCTTTGCGGTCCTACAAGGGTGAGAATTCTACAAGGTGACAAGTACTTTATGCTTTTGATTCATGATTATTATAGAATGACATGGTTAATTTTCTTAGAGAAAATCTAATGCATTAGATAAATTCAAGGCATTTAAAGTTATGGTTGAGAATGAAATGGATTTGAAAATAAAATGTTTAAATTCTGACAGAGGTGGTGAATTCACCTTCAATGAGTTTAACATTTTTTGTGAAGTCAATGGAATAGAGAGGCATTTGTCTGCCCCTAGAACTCCTTGGTAGAATGGATTTGTTGAAAGGAAAAATTGGATTGTTCAAGAAGCTGAAAGGACTATGATGAAAGAGGAAAATCTACCAGAAGACTATTGGAGAGAAATTATTCATAATGATGTTTACATACTTAACAAGGTTTGTAATGCCCCACCATGCAACCCTAGAGGAAGTTGCAATAAACTACACAAACGTACTAATTTTATTTTATTTATTAAGTACAAAAGCATGAAAGTTCACTACTCATTGCCAACAACCTCTAAGGTTACGAGACTGAGATTACTTAAAACCCAAACAAGAAACATGAATTGAAAACATCACATTTAATTACTTAATAAATTAAGAATCACATACTTCCAAACATGATAAAATTACATCCAACGCATAAGAGATACCTCATGATTCCAATAATAATAATTTACAATACAATTACAACACTCATTCCCCGAATGAGGTCAATCCAATAAACAAGGTTACAAATTACAGCATCTACCTCGATAACAAATGAGGGGTATTAATTTACAAGAACAACTTAAATGAATAAAGCATGAAAAGAAACTAGATCCCACAAGCTCTCCAATTGGAAATCTCATCCACATGAACAAGAAGACGACCCAACGGATTAAGGTGCACGTTCCACCCAACCATGTGATACCCAAAGGCTCACCCCCCATGCTAGGAGATAGTAACAAGGAATCCTATACAAGACCATCAACCTCTAGACACAGGCTAAAACATAATTGAACCAACCAATCACATGAACCATACAACCATAAGGATAACACAAGTACAACACTACATCACTGACATAGGTCACATTGCTTCCAGAAATAAAATAGATCAAGTATGATAAGAAGACCATACACATAAACCCAAATACCAATTTTTGTCATAGAAAGAGTGTCATCACATAGCTCGTCATGGGATATCCTCTAGGAATCTTCCTAGGCTCCGACCCCCACTATGACTTGTCTTGTGGCCTCTATCGAATCTCGACACCCATACTCACTCATGCGGAAACAAATACCTCTCATAAGGACAAGATAGATGACCTTGCCATTCCAGGCCTTCCTATCTCATCCCAAGTCTATACAAGCCCTTGTGTCCATGAGCGAGGCTCAATTATCTTAATTAGTGTGAAATACTACCTAACTTTTAAGTACATTAATTTAGTTATCACTTGATTAAACCACTTCTGAAAGTTTCCCAATTTACCTCTTTGGGCTCTAGACCCTAACAAAATTCACTCTTCTACTTGACAACATACCAACACAAAACCAATCACCAAGGGAATCCCAAGTGCATACCAACACGATAAAACCACTGCAACTCTAGGAGGAACACATAAGAAAAACTCACTCCAAACACTGGAGACAACAAAAGTCAAAACCATCTCCAAACACTAGAGGCAACAAAGGTCAAAACCCTCTCCAAACACTAGAGGCAACAAAGGTCAAAACCCTCTCCAAACACTGGAGGCAACAAAACACATAAACCACTCTTAATTCAAAGGAGGCACAAAACATCCCCGTTCGTGAAAACTGGGTAAAACAACCGGATACAACTATACGCCCTACCCAAGGCAATACATTGGATGACTAACATATAACGACAACCCACACAATTAAATGAAAACCTCATCTGGAAGACTTACATAAACAAATCACCCCAAATAGAACAAACAACTCAATCAAAGAGTTCCTTAGCCTCTGGAAGCAAAACTTAGCACTACCAAAGTACACTCATAAATTTATAATCATAACAATATTTCCCATACAATACCAACAAGAATTTGCTTAAACCAACAATCATATAAATACACGTTCTTTAAATAACTAATAATGTATTTTGACATAACAATCTTTTCTCATAAAACAGGAACCAAAGTACATATATACATCATATACTTAATCTATTAACTATTCATATAAGTTCTAAACAATATGTTTTTTAATGAACCTTATCTATTCCTTGCAATCTGGTTTACAAACAACATTCCCCATTTATCATTTAAGGCAATGGAATTCAAGAACTTTTAAATAACATTCTACCCATTATAACATCGTAATAAAATAACCCTTTTCTTTACACCTATTTGATATCATCAATTTTGCTCTAATTATAGTCCATATAACTTAACCACGTATATAAACCTGACATTTAACAAATCCTTTACAAGAACTTAAGATTCCATCAAATCAAACAGGTCATTGTAAACACATTAACCATATTCATTTCAATTACAACCCTAACCCTTAACCAATATTTAATCATTGCACTAACCTTAATTTCCAAAATACAATAGCACTAATTTTAAAATCAAAAACTTGCATACACCTTCCAACTCAAACACAATTATAACTAAACTATTGTTAGGATTTTCTAAATCCAATTCACCCAATAACACCTTGTTTGTGAATACTCAAAAGTAAATAAAATCGTATTGGCAACATTAAGAAATTAACACTAATCATTTAATTCCGTTTTCTCATTCATACAAAATAATCGAATCAACTTGCTAGATAAAATCATTTGATTAAAATAAATCAATCTTTATTTCAACTTCAATAATAAATAATCGACTTAAATTTATCCATATTTGAATACACATATATATTAAATATATATATAAAAATATATACTTGATGTATATACAATTATATATATATTTAAATATATAATTATCATTTGAATAATTCCATTTTAACTCAACTAAATAAATTATTTATAGATACATAATACATATATATTCATTATATATATACAGATTATATGTATAATATATATATATATACCTAAATATATATACATTATATATATATAAATACTTATTAAAAACAAAATTTTATTTAAAAACTTATTATATTATAATATATATACATTATATATATAATATAAAATACTATATATAATATATATATTATATTATATATATTTATAATATAAAAAATAAAATAAAATTTTAAATAATAAAAAAAAACAACAAACTTAGGGTTGCGGCCCCCACAAGGGAGGAGGACACAGCCATAGGCTACGCCCATCCTCCTTAGTGGAGGTTGTGTTGCCTATGGCAGTGCCCAGCCTCCTTTGTGGAGGTTGCGCTGCCTATGGCAGCGCCCTCCATTGGGGCTTGGGTGCACAGCCATAGCTTCCCCCTCCCCATACAATACCAATAATGCATTTATTTTTATATATTTTTTTTAATCCTTTAAATAACAGAAAAAAAACAGGGCAGACCCCTATACACGAAGAAAATTTTTTGTGTAATTTTTTTTCTTGAACAATTTTTTTGTAATTTCTAGAATAAACAAAAACACAGTATATTTATAAATATATTTGTGTGTATATATATAAATATATAAACCCAAAATCTCCATTTTCAGCCAAACTGTGCAATTGCACAACAGAATTTTGCAATAAAACAATAAATTTGTCAACACAACAATAGGGTTTAAATTTCAATTTGCCAAACAAATTTCTTTTGGTTTTCTTTCTATTTTTCATTGTGTGATTCTTGTTTTGATTTTCTTTCCTAAATCCAATAGAATTTTGCAAGTTTTGAAACCATTTCACATGGGTTTTCATTGAATCTAAATAGCATTTTAAAGATTTTCAAACAACATAATCAAATATTTGAAACTTATTTCAAAATGGAAAACAAAAAACACAAAGAGGGAACCTGGTGTTTTCTCCTAAAGCTTGAAAACTTTGACAATGGTGATTTTAATCCCTGTTCTGATTTCAGCTCAACCAAGAAATCCCCTTGCTTCAAAATTTCAAGAACAAAATCCAAATCCTTCCTCCTCTCTTTTTTTCCACTATTTCCAAATTAAAATTAAAATGAAATTCAATTTTCCTTACAAAGAGTTTTCCCCAAATTTTTGGTCAAACCCCTAAAATATCCCACCCACTAAATTTATTGAACATTTGGAGATATTTGCATTTTTAAAAATTTAAAATCAATTTAATTTCCAAATGGAATTTCATGCACTTAAAATAAATTTCTTTTTACAAAAAGAATTCAAAATTTTATAAAGGAAAAATTTATTTCCAAAAAGTGAAATTTAAAGCATATTTCTATTTTTCTATTTTAAATCAAAATATCACATTATGCCAAACAACTAATTTGATTTAATTTATCCCCATTAATTTAATCAGTCAATAAAATATATCTAATTCAAGATTAGATTATTTTATTAATTTAATTAAATTAATTAATAAATAACTACTTTTCCATCATTACAAATAGATACAATCAATCATCATTTTTAACTTCAAAAGCCATTTAATAACCTTTAACTTGCAATTTAAATAAAAAACCAAGGTGAAAAAGGACAACGTAAAATAGCTGAATCTGATGACAACCCAACGACACACTATGACTAGGGTGACGACTTGGCATGGAAAACCTAGCTACTATCTCCCAATCGATTACCGTTGGTCGATGGACATGCTCAAACTTGTGAAATCAGGTGGAGTCGATGTCCTGTACCTATCAACCTGCGAACAAAGAGTATATCGAACATGCATATATATGATAAATAAAACACACCGTGAAGAGGAAATCTCGGAATCATAGGGCACTCACAAGTGAGTGATACGATATTGTCCCCTTCACCAATACACTCATCATAGACTAACAGTTCCATCATAAATAGATATCTCATGTGATTACATGCTACAATAACTAGTCATCATTATGCCAATTAAAACATGCCAAATAAAGCATCAGATAAGATACATCACATCACACAAATAGACTATCGCTCTATAAATAGCAATCAAATAACACAAACATGATACAACATCTCAATAACCAAAAAGAACATCAAAGCATCCAAGGACACACTATCCAGCTAGAAAGCAAAACAAAGGGGTATTACAGAGTTCAAGCTAAAGCTAATAGCACAAAGACTCCCTATGAGCTACGGTATGGAAGGATTCCTACTATGAAGTAGTTTAGAGTGTTTGGAAGCAAATGTTGTATCAAGAGAGAAGAAGAAAACTTAGGAAATTTTGATGCAAGATCTAATGAAGGTAACTTCCTTGGATATTCTATTAAAAGAAAAGCTTATAGATGTTACAACAAAAGGCTAAGAAAGATAGTTGAAAGTGCAAATGTTAAAGTTGATGAAAACTTGTAGAATTCAATTGCAGTGGATGGATGTGTCAAATGAACTTGATTGTAGAGAAGAAGAAGAAAAAGTTGATGGAAAATAAGTTTAGAATGAAGAGGAACAAGCTCTGGAGAAGACCCCTAAAACACATAAGAATATGTAAAAAATCATTCTGAAGATCAAATCATTGGAGATAAGAGGAAAGGTGTACTGACAAGAAGCAAAGTTTATTGAAGTTTAGGTAAATTTGTATCTACTTTACTAATTTGAACCTAAAACAGTGAGTGAAGCATGTAAGGATGAATATTGGATGAAGGAAATGGAAGAAGAACTTATGAAAATAGAAAAGAATTAGACAGGAATTGGTTCCTAGACCAGAAAACAAGAACATAATTGGAACTAAATGGGTATTCAGAAACAAGTTGAATGAGAATGGAGAAGTAGTAAGAAATAAGGCAAGATTTGTGTGTAAGGGTTACTCACAAGTGGAAGGTATAGAATTTGAGGAGACTTTTTCTCTTGTGGCTAGGATGGAAGCTATCAGAATGTTTTTGGCATTTGCAGCACATAAAGACTTTAAAGTTTATCAGATGGATGTGAAGTCTACTTTTCTGAATGGTGAACTAGAAGAAGAAGTTTACATGGAACAACCGGAAGAATTTAGTTTTCAGATCAAACGAATATGGTATGTAAATTGAAAAAATAACTATATGGATTGAAGCAAGCTACCAAAGATTGTTATGCAAGATTAGACAGGTATTTGATATAGCAAGGATTCAGTAAGGGCACCGCAGATAGTAATCTTTACTTTAAAATTGAGGAAGACAAAATCTTGATAGTAGTAGTATATGTGGATGATATTATATTTGGAGGAAATGAGGCTATGTGTAAGAAGTTTGCAAAGGAAATGCAGAAAGAGTTTGAGATGTCAATGTTTGGTGAGATGAATTTCTTTCTTGCGATACAAATCAATCGAACAGATAAAGGGATTTTCAATTCACAGTCTAAATATGTCAAAGAGATGTTGAAGAAGTTTGGAATGGATGACTCCAAATTGATATGTACTCCTATGGTGACTAGTTGTAAACTAAGAAAAGATGATGATTCATCTAAGGATGATAAGAACAAGTATAGATCCATGGTTGGTGGACTGCTATATCTAACTACTACTAGATCGGATATCATGCATGTAGTTTATCATGTAGCAATATTTCAAGAAGATCCTAAAGAAACAAATGTTGTAGCTATGAAGAGGATATTCAAATACTTAAGAGGCACTTCGGATTATGGATTGTGGTATCCTAAGGATACAAATTTCACATTAAATGCTTATACAGATGCAGATTGGGTTGGATGTGTTGATGACAGGAGATGCACAAGTGGTGGTGCCTTATTTTTTGGGTGTAGATTGGTGTCATGGTTGAGCAAGAATCAGGATTGAGTTTCTTTATCCACTGTAGAGGTTGAGTATATTGCAGCAACATCATGTTGTACACAAGTATTATGGATGAGACAAACATTGAAGGATATCAAAGTGGTATATGATGAGTCTATTTCTATCTTCTATGATAATACAATTGCAATTAACATTTCAAAGAATCTAGTGATGCATTCAAGGACAAAGCATATATCTATTAGGTACCACTTTTTGAGAGAAAATATTGTGGAGAATGAAGTGAAGCTTGAGTATGCTCCTACGAAGAATTAGATTGTTGATGTATTTACTAAGGCCCTTTCTAAGGATATTCTTAGTATCTTTGGGAGAAGTTGGGGGTTATCACCCCTCCCTGTTTGAACTAGATGCATATGGAGATGCATCAGTCTAGTGGATCTATGGTCCTATCTCTTGTTTGAATTGATCTTGGTGGCTACCCCTCAGGGGTCATAGGTAGTGTCATGTGTTGTCATTGAGTTGTTGATTTTTTTGGGTGTACTCCTAAGCTAGAGTGTTCAAAGCAAGTTTCTTGGTTCAGTGTCAAAGGGGAACAATAATACAAAACTTTTTCCTTTACCATTGATGTCAAAAGGGGAGAGAGAATCATGTGAAAAATCTTATCTACTCAGGGAGAGAGAGAATCATGTAAGGTATCAATGGAGAAAGTTGTGTATGTTGTCTAATCATTATTATCAAAGGGAGAGAGACTCTTACAAGGGGAGAGAGTTCAATAATTTTGTGTAGGATATTTAATCCAAAAAAGAAAGAGAGAAAAAAAAGTGTTCATAACTATTGTGTTGTCTTTGGTGGCTTTTCACACCTTGTGTTGCCATCAATGACAAAGGGAGAGATTATTGCAAATATGAAGGTTTTTTCATTGATGTCAACATGAATTCTATTGATTGGTGTTGTCATTGATGTCAACTCTAAGATGAAGATGTTGAGGATATTGAGAAAATTGGGAGAAAGAGGAAACAAGTTGTGGATGTGTAGTTGAGACCTTGAGGAAATGTTGTTAGTACATGGAGCTATCTTTTTTGTTGTAGTAATTGAAGATGAGTTTGAATGATGAAATGAGTTGAGATATTTCCTCTTGTACTTGGTTTCCAAGTGCTTTTGAGGAAATTTGATAAATAGAGTGTAGAGAAGGGGGATTCTCTACTCACGAGTTCTCTTCATTCAAAGAACCTCATGGGATGAACTTCCCTAAACTACCTCAAGGAATAAACATGAGAGTTCTAGAATTAGAAGGAGCAAGTCACATAGATTTTCTGGATAGACTGACAAGCTCTCAGCCAAAGGATGACAACATGGAATAAGGATGCTAGTGCAGTGCACTGTCATCCAAGAGGCACGTTGGCCTCTTGTACAGACTAGAAAGTAAGTTTATCATAGAAAATGACAAAGTGGCTTCTTCTACTCTAATTGCTAAGAACTTACAAAATGTAATAGAAATAAATTAATGTGAAATGGGTGATAAAGAGAATAAGAGATAGAAATGAAATGCTTACAACCACACAAGTGATGAAACCTCCAACAAATGAATGTCTTCAATGTCTGCATGCATAATCTGGAGAAATTGTCAGGGTTGTATAGGGGTTTGCCTCAGTCAAACCCCCATTTTGGTGTTCCCACCTCCATAGACAACCAAAGATAGAGAGAGTGAGAAGTAAGCAAATTCAATGTGATAAAATCAAACCCCGCTCAAGGAGGAGAACCTATATCACAAAATGTAGGTGATAAAAGCAATTCCCGCTCAAGGAGGAGAACCTATATCATGAAGTAAGGATGCAAAAGATAGGGGATATGGAATCCCAGGATTCCCACAAGCATGAGATAAGGGAGATGAAGTTACAAGGCTTAAGGAATCCAAAGAGAGAGAAAGAAAGTTGCAAGATCCAAGAGTGTTGTAAGAGCTTGAGAATGATACAAAGAGAGAAGCCAAGAGGGCTTCAAAGTGTTGTAGAAGGTTGTTGTAACAAACGAGAGAGTTGTGCAAGCAAGAGAAAGAAGGAAGAATGTCCAAGATATAAGCCAAGAAGGAGAAGAGGGGAAGTAAGGAGTGAAGCTAGAAGTGCAAATAAATTGAAAGGACATCTTTTAAAGAGAGAAGAGAAGCAAAAAGAAGCTTCTTGGGAGGTTACAAGGCATCTCCAGTCGTTACCATCGACCAAAGGAGATGACAAGTGGAAAGCATGCACATAAATTGTCATTTGAATGTTGAAACGTCACAAGATACTAGCACGACATGTAGACGTCCGTGCGGTGTGCTAGTGTCCAAACACATCATGCTACAAAATGACACAAATGGGAAAAGTACAAGATCAAATGCAAAGCTAACACGCAAGGGTGGCAACTGAAAAGGGTTGTTGATCATTCTAAGAAGGAAAACGGCTGATGAAAGGGATAAAATGAGCCTACACAAGTGCTAAGGGAGTGAACACTAAAGTAGATGCAAACATGTATGTGAAATTGCAAGGGGTGCAATTTTATGACTATACATTTTTCCCTCACTTTAGGAGGCATATGAATCTACACTAATATGCACGCTAAAGGAAATCTACTGAACATAAATAAAATCATTATTCCAAAAGGATACTATAGAAGAAGCAAATAAGTATTCAAACCATAGAAGCATGCCCCCAATCTGAAGACCTACAAAAAAAATGCATTAGACAAGAAAAACCTGCACTAGACAACAATTTTGGCACACAAAAAACTAAAGGATTTGAGTCAGCAAAGTGAAAGAGACCATGATGTAGAAGGTTCTCTCAGTACCATGCATCATCCCCAAATTAAGAAATAACACACATAGAAGAATTATAAAACAAAGAGAAGAAGGGCATATACTAAGGATGAAGAAGATGCATATCTTCGATCTAGTATATACAACTTTGAGAAGAGAAGAGAAGAGAAGTGAGAAGGCTCAAGAGAGATGGCTCCACAGGTACTCAGACCCAAGGAGAGTTTGAACAAAGCACACCAAATCCCTGTAGACCAACAATGGACAAATCTCGTAGGATGAAAGCATCTTACAAGCCTGCAAACCTACAAGGAGGCAGCCCCCAAGATCTCTCACATGAAGGAAGCCCTGAGTAGTATGCACCTTATAGACCCATAGACCTATAAGAAGGTATCCCCCAAGATCTCTCACATGAAGGAAACCTAGAGAAGTAAGCACCTTATAGGCTCGCAAACCTGCAAGGAAGCGTCCCCCATTATCTCTCACATGGAGGAAACCCAAAGAAGGAGACTCTGTAGAGTTGAATTGGAAAGCGGCTTTATAGACGCACCTGCAAAGCAACATGTTTACCTGTAGATAAAGCATGTCCAAAAATAAAGCAGCCACACAAGCAGTCAAGAAGATAGTCATGCAGACCGTCAACAAATTCGAAGGCTTTCAAAGGGGTCCCTTGGGAACCCTTCAAAAGAAGAGGGGCCTACTCAAGGGGCGTATTGTTTGGAAAGCGAGGTGTAGTCAGGCTTCCCCCAAGCTAGATGTCGTAGAATTCATTTGAGATACAAGTTTTTGAAGAGTCTCCCTCAGGAACCCTTCAAGAGAAAAGGGGGGTCCACTCAAGGGATGCATATTTTTAGAATGATTTATCACTACCCCCAACATATAGGGGAGGAGAACCATGAAAGGCACTTAGAACATGCAGGATAGAGGTAAACCTCCATATCACTTGTCATTTGAAGAAAAGGTGGGTGTATCAACTAATAAATGAGTGGTGACACCTGAATCATGAAGTTGTATTTTATCCTTCAAGGCCTTACATTCACTAGTAGAATGGCTAGGCACTTGATGGTATGCACAGAAAGAATGTACTTCTCTATCATGCTTATGAGATTTCTTACGTGTAGGAGAAGGAAGAGTAATCAAGCAGGCTTTGAGAAGCCGCAACAAAATACACTCTTGCTCAGATAATGAATGAGCAGGAAGCAACCCTTTCTCTTGTGGAGAAATACTTGGCTGCTCACAAGAAGAAGAAATGAAGATAGAATACAATGGAGGAGGATCTCCATAGAGAGCATTACAATTTGTGCTCACATTACCCCATGATACAGAAGAGTAATCATCTTTGTTAGTAGGTGTGGATGATGTTATTGGAACGTCTGAGTGGATTGGGTTGACTTTATATTGCCCACTAAAGGGGTCTATAAATTCTGAGGAACCCCAATCATCACCAAGAAATGCATTCTTTTGAGAAGTAGAAATAGTAGACTTAAGATTTCTTTCTTCAGAAGGATCTTCTTCAAGGACATCTATCTCAAGAGTATCCTTTGTAGTAGGTACTATTGGAGTAAACATTGACACATTGTAAGACACTAAAGGAATAATAGTAGGCACAACTGAAACCTGACCGGTAGCTGCCATCTCACATAAGTGCATAGCCTTAGGGTAAGCCTTGACTGTGACTACATGATTATTGTAAATGAATTTAATAGATTTATGCAAGGTAGATAGGACTACACCCATGGTATGAATTAATGGTCTACCAAGAAGAAGGTTATATGGTAATTTTTATGGCATAACATATACAAGGGTGGGTACGGTAATGGGTCCCAACCTCAAAGGCAAGACTATCATGCCTAGGCTTTGTCGACCAACATTATTGAACCCATGAATGCCAACAGAAGAAGCATTAAGAGAAGATCAATCAATATTAATCTTAGGTAGTAGATCAATACTACATACATTGAGCATCGAACTAGCATTAATGAGAGTACATCTAATGCCAATATTATTAATGTTAACTATAATCATTAGAGGGTTCACTTGCTTTTGTACTTCTGGAGGTGGGAGCTCTTGTGGATAGAACATAATACTCAACAAATCCGCATGAATATGAGCTATCAATGCATCAGCATCTACTGACCTAGTAGAAGAATGCAAGAGCATCTTTTACAAGGCTTCCTAAAGCATTCCTTGATAAACTAGAGCAAACTGAAGCAAGTACCACAGTGATATCTTAGCTGGAGTAACTTGGAGTTGCTTGACAAGATCATAATCACTGGGTGCTTTAGTTGTAGATTTAGGTGCTTGAGGAAGGATTGGTTGTTTATTCATTCTATTCTCACAATTATGGGCTATCACTCTATAAGAGGGATCCTTACAAAGATCAAGAGAATCACTATCAAATGGAACACCATCAATAGAAAAAATCCTTTTAGGAGAAGGACTAGCTAGAGTCATGTAAATGACTTGTCTCTTAGGCCTTTGAGGGGTAGTAGAGACATAGATTACATTTAAAAAATCATCACAACTAGTAGAATAATTATTCAGAGAAATATTCTCAACATCGATCCAGGAAGGATCAGATGTGGAAGGAGGTTCATCATGCGCTAATGCAACATTTCTAGAATACAGTGCTTTAGAACAACTATGAGATTCATCATTCACCAATGCAACATCTCTAGAAGAGAGTGAATTGGAATGAAGGGTAGATACATCATTCACAAATGTATCATCTCTAGAAGAGAGAGCATTAGAGTGAGAAGGCGTAATGTTAAGAAAGGTATCAATGATTTCATCTTCTTGCAACAAGATATCCTCTAAAGCAAGAGGACTCTCATGAGAAGGATCAAAGATACCAAGTGACATGGGTAAAGCCAAGTCACCATCACATGCATGAAATGGAACATCATTAACACTTTGAAAAAAAATAGATATTGAGCTAATAAAATAAGATATTAAATTCATTTTGAATATAATAAGTTAAATATGATAAATAATGACTAAAACAAGTTGGTTGATAATAGAACTAAGAAAAACCACAAATCCATATTTTTAGATTTTTTCGATAGTTTCTAGGTTCTAGTAATTTGTATTTTCGAAGATCTTCAGAGCAAAATTTGAGGTCAGAACTTGAGTCAATCCTTAAAATTCAATTTCCAAAAGCACATTATTTAAGGGATTGAGCTAGTTCTCTAGGAGACCTTTCCAATAGTGCAAATGGTTTTGAATTATGAGCACTGAGTCAAAAGTTATGACCTGGCCAAGTAGAGGTAAATAAATTCCTTTTTTTTTTTTAAATGCCCTCTTCACATCTAGTTCACCAAAATATAGAGAAGGGGTATTCTCTACTCACGAGTTCTCTTCATTCAAAGAACCTCATGGGGCGAACTTCCCTAAACTACCTCAAGGAACAAACACAAGAGTTCTAGAATCAGAAAGAGCAAGTCATATATATTTTCTAGATAGACTGACAAGCTCTTAGCCAAAGGACGATAGTGCAACACACTAGCATCCAAGAGGTGCGCTAGTGTCTTGTACAAACCAGAAAGTAAGCTTATTACAGAAAATGACAAAGTGGCTACTTCTACTCTAATTTCTAAGAACCTACAGAATGTAATAGAACTAGATTAAGCTGAAATAGCCGATAAAGAAAATAAGAGATAGAAAGGAAATTCTTACAACCATGCAAGTGATGAAACCTCCAACAAATGAATTTCTTCAATACCTGCATGCATAATATTTAGAGAAATTGTTGGGGCTGTATAGGGGTTTTCCTCAGTCAAACCCCCATTTTGGTTTTCCCACCTTCATAAACAACCAAAAGATAGAGAGAGTGAGAAGTAAGCAAATGTGAAGTGATAAAATCAAACCCCACTCAAGGACGACAACCTGTATCACAAAATGTAGGTGATAAAAGCAATCCCCGCTCGAGGAGTATAACCCATATCATGAAGTAAGAATGCAATAGAAGGGGATATGGAATCCCAAGATGCTCACAAGCATGAGATAAGGGAGATGAAGTTGCAAGGCTTAAGGAAGCCAAAGAGAGAGAGCAAGAGAGTTGCAAGCGCCAAGAGTGTTACAAGGATTGTTGTAAGAGCTTAAGAATGCTACAAAGAGAGAAGCCAAGAGGGCTTGAAAGTGTTTTAGAAGGTTGTTGTAATAAACAAGAGAGTTGTGCAAGCAAGAGCAAGAAGGAAGAATGACCAAGATAGAAGCCAAGAAGGAGAAGAGGGGAAGTTAGGAGAGAAGCTAGAAGTGCAAATGAATTGAAAGGACATCTTTTAAAGAGAGAAGAGAAGCAAAAAGAAGGTTCCCCGGCAGTTACAAGGCATCTCGAGCTGTTACCACTAACCAAAGGAGATGACAAGTGGCAAAAATGCACGGAAATGGTCATTTGAACATTGAAACATCGCAAGATGCTAGTGCGGCACACAAATGTCTATGTGGCACTCTAGTACCCAAACAAATCATGCTACAAAATGACACGAATAGGAAAAGTACAAGGTTGGATGCAAAGCTGACACACAAGGGTAGCTGCTTAAAAGGGGTATTGAGCATTCTGAGAAGGAAAAAGGTTGATGCAGGGGATAAAATGAGCCTACACAAGTGCTAAGGGAGTGAAAACTAAAGTAAATGCAAACATGTATGTGAAATTGCAAGGGGTGCAATTTTATGACTATACACAGAGTAAAATGTGGTGTGCAAGTGTCCATAGTATGCCTCAGAATTGTGCTCCATGTTTCTTCTTTGTTGATACTATGCTTGTGCAGATCTTACAGGTTATTCAAGGTTGTTAGAGGTTGCTATATTTAGAATTTGGGTTTTTTGATCTTTGTACAATGTGAGATATTTTCACCAGTGCGTGAACCGGCTATTTAGTGATGTTTCCTGTGACTTGGGAAAAATCTATTTGCTCCACGTTTCTTTGTTGTTTGGCTTTAAGTTGTGCAGATTTGGGAAGTTGCTTATAATTCTTGTATATTTCTATATTTAAGCTTTTACTTGATTTGATGCAATACAAAGTGAGTTTCATTTATCAATATGCAAGTGAGGGTTACTAGTTGTTCTGAGTTTAAGTAATTGAATTATGTGAGGTTTATGAAGTGTTTGATGAATCCCAAGAATTTTGTGAATTACTTTGGATTACGTTCAAGTGAATTATGTTGTCTAAAACTTTCAGCTCTTGGATTGATTTGAGGAAGTGTGTACTTAATGTTTTATTATGTTTAACACTGGTGTTGGCTAACCTTGTGTTTAACCCTACATGCAGGCTTATGAATGCATGTTGAGGTGTGTTTGGATCTATTTGGATCCCAATTATGGATTTTTGTAGGTTGCCTTCTGAACCAACAATTTTGAGGTTCTATGTGCTTCTCTTGCACTCATAGGGTTTTTCACCTAAAAGGAGAGAGATAGAACCCAAAATTTGAGGTGGTTCACTCAAAGAAAGGAATGTATGATGTGATTATGAATAAATGCAATAATTTAAATACAACTAAGTGATGAAATTGATTGATTATGAATGAAAAACTAATGAAATATGCAATGTTTGAAAACACAATGTGATATGCAAAAAATGAACTAGAAACATAAACTAATGCAAACATAATTGAATAAGATTTAATAGAGTCCACCTAGAAGTTGAATGTTGATCCTGGAAGGTTTTGGAAACTGGAAAAAATCATTGTTTATCACCAGTGGGACTCATTCGCCACTGATGGTGAATCAGTCCTCTTACTGGTAAAAATACCTAAAACTGCTTTCTGACTATCACGAGCTGGATTATGACAAAATCAAATTTTTCATCCTTCAAGTGGGACTCATTCACCACTGATGGAAAATAATTCCTCCTAAAAAAATTTGCAAATTCAAGAGTCAATTCTATAGGTCCATATTTGCATTTGTCTTCTTGTCGAGTTGATGGAGTCAAATCTATAGAAAACGGACTGTATGTTGTCTTTAAGCTTGAATTAGGTCTTTGTTGACTTGAAACACTTTTTTGACTTGTTTTCCACTTTTCAACACCTATTTTCTTGACAAATCTGCATACAAAATTCTACAAACACACATGCAAAAGGGGGGAAATGGTTAAGGGTTAGAGTATAGGGATTTTCCTTGGTCAAATCCCATTTTGGTAATCAAACCCTTAATAAAGAAATGAAATGAAATAAGCAAGGAATGATGAATAAACAACATATAAATGTCATAAACTCACCAAAACCTTGTTGAAGAAGTCTAAAGATATATCAATGGCTGCTCTAAGATGCTTGATAATTGCTTGATTGAATGATACTTGGATGGATTGAATGCAATTGAAAGCTTGAATGAACTAGTGAATGAATTAGGATAAATGGGAGTTAAAATGTATGGAAAAACACTTATTTATACACACTTATGTCCCAATAACCCAATAATACAACATCACAGGCTAACATAAGGTCTTTTTGAATAAGAACCCAAAATAAAATTTGAATTATTTTGAATTTGGATCCAAGAGGGACTCATTTGCCACCCATGGTGAATGGGTCCCACTATAGGCTTGTAAGTGGTTGTTGGGAATTAAGTTGCATTTAAATTTTTTTGTCGAGTTTATATTCAAATATACACTTAATAAGTCTTATGAGTGCATAAGGGGTCAAATAAAGCATAAGAAAGGTGTAAATTGATGAGGGTGCAACCCGAGACATAGAAAATTAACAAACCAAATAGAGAATGTTATTTTATTATTCTAAAAATTGTAAGGAAAGCTAAGGTGCGGAAACAACTCTCCTAACATCAAAACCTCAGGGAAGAATGCAGAGGTGCTTTTAAATTTTCAATTACAGTCCAATTAGGATACACTTGAACAAATAGCAGAAACAGAGAAATGAAAATACACAGATGAACACTAGATTTACGTGGGAAAACCCTTACAGGAGAAAAACCCACCACACCAAGAAAAGCCCCTTTGTATTACAGTAATGGAAATTACATACACAGATCAAACTTATCTTTCTGATGTCAAATTTATAACAGCATAATCCTTGATCAACCTTGTACAGAACATTCAAATTACAATACTCTCATAATTGAATTCACATTGATCACTCATCGAATTGTTCATCCCACTGATCGTCCAACCGAACAACATCATCAATCTCTGAGTATATCCATGTCATCCCTAGTCTATTGAACTTCCTCACAGAACGGCCACAACAGTGTAACTTCCAACGGTTACCATTCATCTTATTTGATTGGTCAAAGACACACCACATAGGATAGTCTTCCAATTGGTCAAATATGTTCAACCTATGTTCGCATGTTGGTGAGACACTAACTGTGTCTCCCGGATGCCACAAGACCTGATTGTAGTTATTTCAAGGATTCCTCACCATCAACAAGATGTTATACTGAGTTCACAAACTGTCGCTTGAACTTCCCCTTGTCGCCAAGACATCATACCGATATCATCATAAGTAGCGCTATTTAGCAAGACTATCGCTAGTTAGTGAGAGGTCATACCGATGTTCAAAAGGTCACATAGACATCAGCATTCCCATCAGCGAGACTATCTCTATTCGCCAAGAGGTCTTACCGATGTTCATACCCATCGGCGAGAGAAACAACTGTCGGTAGGAGTTCTTATTGAGGCTTCCATGTTACCCTGAGACCACCTTTCGCCATGAGTCATACCGACAAAAGCCAAAGCATCAGTGAGAGAAACACCCATCACCAAGAGCTCTTACCAAGTGTTCAAGTCTCTCCTCGATGACTCTGAGTGTAACACTGTCGATGATACATCATCAAGGTCTCGATGACCTGAACATTTCACAAGGTTGCACAACTGCTAGTTGGCTAGAAAATAAGGATGTCACACTGACTTTGCTCTTTCAGAGGTTTCATCCTATGAGATTGAGGAAAACTACTCCAACAAAAATGATCTTCTTACATGTACAGGATCTGATATCCTCAAGTTCTAGAAATATACAAACTACAGAATTATAGAAAAACCCCTTTTCACAGTATGTGAACTTTTCCCCAAAAAGTTACACAAAAATCAGAAACCCACCCATAAATAGAGCTCCCTTTTTAGTTTGGAGCCAAAACAACATTCAAATTTGAGTTTTTGGTAGTCTGGCGCTGAAAATTACAACTTGAAATTCAAATTTCAAAAGTACATTCAAAAATTAATATCTTCTAGAAAGTGCACTAACTTCTGGGAGCCATAACTTTTGATCTGAGACTTCGTTTTTCGAACCGTTTGAACCACTGGAAAGGTCTTAGAGTCAAGAACGTGCTAAAAATATTCTACACCAATTTTGGAAAGTTTCAAGGCTTTTTAGTGTCTCAAATCTGACCTGGAAGGTTTTCAAGTGCAATTTTGGGTGACAAACTACAATATCTTTCAACCCAGGAATAGAAAAGAAAAACTGTAAGTTGGGAATTACATTATGATGAAAAGGTATCCAAAAATGCAAAAACATATAAGAAACTACCAATATGAAATGAAACTCTCTATTTTTGGGTGATGCGGGATTGCCCTTACACCACTAGATGCTCCTGCATCATAAATAGTGATAACAAACCTAGAGAAGCATGAAAGCTTGTTACAAGACTTTACAACACTTTAGAATAGGACTTGATAAGTGATAAAAGGTGATTTTTAGATGAATTATAATGAGAAGAGTCTAGAAAAGTGTAGAAATGTGTTACAACACTTCACAACACCTTCACAAGACGCCATAATTTGAATATTCAGGACCTAATATGAATGCAGAAATTACATTACAACATTAAATCTAATAAAAATAAGTCAAGCATCATGAGAGAAAGACCTAAAATACCATGAAAATGTCCAAGATACATTTTTCTATGGTACACCTTCATTCCTATCCACTGCGGGAATGTTTAGGTTCCAACCTATTTTGAATTTGTATGTATAATAGCTAGTTGTTGACCTTCGTTGATCATTTTCAAGGTTTTTGAGATTGAGGTTGATATAAATAAGTGTGATTTTGTTATGAGTTAAGGAAATGAAAGAAGTAGGAAGAAAGATAGATGTGAGATTGATGCAAGTGAAGTGTGTGATGTGAATTTGAGAAAAGCAATGTGAATTTAAATGTTAGGGTTCCTAAAGGTAGTGAGCTGAAGGAATCTAAAACCATTCAAGCAAGGCTGTGAAAGTGTGTGAACAATTGTGGTGGATTCCTTGTTGCATTGAGAAGTTTTCTTTGTGTAGCATTCTTCTTCTATCTTATATTTCTTTCTATGACAATGAGCCCTAGTTGTGAGCCTTTTTGGACAGTGTGTCCTATTCTAGTAGTGAGCCCTTGTACCGATTTTACAACTACTTATATTCTGAGCTAATCCTCACCATGGTTTTTCCCTCATTGGGTTTTCCACATAAATTTGATGTTCTCTTGTGTATGGTGTTGTGATTTCAATTTTTGTTATGGGCATTCCATATTTAATCATAATAATAGAATAAGGTTTTAATGAATGCATGTGGATCTGATTGTTGTAGACGGTTTTGAAGGTTTAATTTGCTACAACTGATTCACCCTCCCTCAATTTTATTGTTCATTTCAACATCTTGATCATAAGTTTTCCAATATATTTTCACTTAATTCTAGAAGGATTTCAAATGATGCAATAACTAGGTATTTATGGGCATTTTTCTAATTTTTTGAGAATTAAATCTCGATAGCTGACATTTAAAATTTACAATTTGATTGTTAAAATGGGTACTCCAACATATTAAAAATTGGTCCCAAATAAAATAGGGGGACCCATACGAGTCATGGCCCTATTTTTCAGGACACAATGTATCGGGGGCAAATCATTAATTACTTACATTTGTTCAATACTTGAAATTTTATCAGAAAGTGGTACAAATGGGCTACAGAATGCATAATTTAGGAAAGTAGGGACCTGATTGGGCTCAATAATTTAGGGGGAGAAAAACCTAGTGTGAAATTATCAAGGGTGAAATTTTATGACCCTACATTTAGCCCCCACTTTAGTGAGAGTATGAACTTACACTCAAACCCACACTAAAGTAGAAAATATATGTCAAGAGGGGTTCAATTGTCCAAATGTTGAAGAGATAGGATGACTAACGATCTAGGGAGGTGATTAAGCCCCCAAGATCCAAGATCCTATGACAAGAAACCATAAGCACAAAGGAATGCACATATTGTATGAAATGCAACAAGACAACATACGCAAACATACAATGTCAACATGAAATGAAAAAGGAGGGTATGGACTAAGTTGTGTTATGCTAGGGTCCACACCAAAGTATTTTATGAATCACACAATAGCAAAGTCTGGTATTTTCTAGGTGAATCACAAACCAAAAGGCACACAGGCTAGTGAAGTATGATATTCACTAGGTGAGCCCCCAAAAGAAGGTAGCAAAATGAGAAACACATTAGGTCTAGTGAGGACTATTTTTCACTAGTTGTGTACCCATGGAAACCATACCAAGAGTTACACTCTCTGATAACTTTGATAAGGTGCAATAAAATGGTCAAAATGTTATACCAATGCCATAGTAAATTCAACACTTGTGAACAAAGTGAAGAAAAAAATATCAATGTCAATGTCAACACACCACTAATTCCAATGCTTGTGAACAAAGTGAAGAAAAATGATGCCAATGTATGTCCCCACTTTAAAGAAATTGTAAAATACCATGCTACATGTGTAATTACTTTAAAGTAGAAAATAATAAATTCTATGTAACAAAAGGATCATAAGAGCTTATTTGGAAATACCTATGCTAATGATATGTTTCCAAATAAACCTACATCAAGATAAGGAGTTTCCCCTAAATGTAATGCAATAATAGAATATGAACACTAGAGGGATCCACAAATCTAGGGTCAGTCTATGTCTTAGCTATAGTAATATGATAGAGGTTGGAACTAACATCATTACCCAAATTCTTGTGGAACAAAAAACATAATGAAGGAATGACACATAGAGAGAAATAAGATAAAAAAAGCCTTTGGGTCAACATGGAAGAGACATATATGCCTCAACCCCTTGCATCATCCCCAAAAGAAAAAAACAAGACAAAAATAAAAGAAAAAGTTTATGACATATAGAAGAATGTTTTAGATGTTGTGGATGTGTTGCTGATATGTGGTTTTCATTGATGTCAACACTATTAGCATTTGGTGTATCAAAGGTTTTATATGCCGAGGATATTGAGAAAATTGTAAAAGAAAGTGTTCTAGGTTCCTAGTGGAACTATGCAGATCATGAAGGTGTTTTGTTCTCTACGTTGAAGATTAGTTGGTGAAGATCAAAGGGCTTATTGTTGAGTATATCTAGATCATCCACTGGAAATTTCAAAGGTCCGCGTGAAGTTTTGAGTGTGTTGTGGTCTGATAGTGTCTCTATGGTCTATGTCAGTGTTCCTAAATGAATATTGTGTGATTATGTTGATCTTATTTGTTTTGGATGATTCTTTGTTGTTTCTTAGTGTTCTTGGATGCTTCTAGATCATGCTCTATCACTGTGGTATGTCCACATTGATCGGTGTACTTGTTGTCAAAGATTTTTCCCCGTATGTTCAGTTTTTCATGTTCTTGGCTGGCATGATGGTGGTAGCGTGTTGTGGATCTTCGAGGAGGAATTAATTGAAGTATTTTTGTGTTGGAGATATCAATTTGGGTCTTCACTATGTTGTGGCTGACCTTGGTGGATACGCATTAAAAATTTAATTGAAAATTTGGGCTGACATTGTAAATATATTTTATTTTTCTTGGCCAACTAAGATGCGATGAAATCTCATATAGCAATATATAAGAATGATTATTTCATTGGTGTAGGGTAGAAGAGAAGGTGCTCCTATGTGTGTATGTACGAATATCTTTTGGTTGCAGAGCAAAGTGTGAAGGAGATTGTGAGAAGTGTGAAGAAGAGTTGAGCTTAATTGGAACTATAATTAGGCTTGTGTAGAAGCTATTTTCTCAGTTCATACCCTTTGGATTTTTAATCCCATTATGTTGGGAAATGAGCCCCTTTTTTATTTGAGCAGTGAGCTCTAGGTAGTGTGCCTGAATGCATGTGCATTCCCCTTCTTATTTTTCATTATACTTTTAGCAGAGTATAATCTTGTGGACTAACATCCACTGTGGTTTTTCCCCTAACAAGGTTTCCATGTAAAAAAATCTTGGTGTTCTTTGTCTCTCTGATGTGTTAATTGCTTGTGGATAATTACTTATTCATTGATCTAAGATTTAAGTTATGTTAGATAAGAAAATTTTTAATTTCTATGACAATTGATTCACCCCCCCTCTAAGTTGTTTGTCCTTTTTTTACCAACAATTGGTATCAGAGCAGGTTCCTCTGAAGAATTCTAAAAGCTTGAGGTGATCTGGGAAGGCAACACTCAAGAAGGACAGTCCTAGATTTGATGGCACTAACTATTCAATGTGGAAAGTCAGGATGCAATGTCATCTAAAGTGCATTTGTGATGCTTACTAGAAGATTACAAAAGATCCATACACTATTCCTAAGAATGGTCCATCTTCTGCTGATGAGATCAAAGATGCTAAAAGTAATCCCAGGGTTGTTGAAGCTTTGGTGAGTGCTCTGATAGATTCAGAGATGGCTAATGTGATGGGTCTATAGACAACTCATGAGATTTGGAAAAAATTGGAAACTTTGTATGAAGGAGATGCATAGGTGAAGATGGTTAAGCTACAGAGATTGAAAGGAAAGTATGAGAATTTGAAGATGGGTGAAGATGAAAATATCCCTTCTTTTATGCAAAGAGTAAATGAAATAGTGATGGGTATTAAATGTGTTGGTGGTTCTATGGATGATGATGAATTTGTAGCTAAAGTACTCAAATCCTTGCCCCCTTCCTACAAAATGAAGGTTCATGCTATTGAAGAGTTCAGATTAGTAAACAAGATGACTAGAGACACACTAATTGGGAAGCTTGCTACTTTTGAAATAAGTGAATTTGGTGAATCTACACCAAAGAATAAATCTGCATTGAAGGCTACTATATCCAGAAGTAGTAGACAAAGATATAGTCTAGGAGAGAGTTCCAAAAAGATATCCAAGTATGATGAATAACTGAAACAGCTTGAAGATAAAGAAAGAGAGGTAGAAGAGTTGGAAGCACTGATTGCAAAGAAAGAGAGGTAGAAGAGTTGGAAGCACTGATTGCAAAGAAAGAAGGGGGAGGAAAAGATAAGTATGAAGATTTATTTCCTATTAAATGTTTTTCATGTAGTAAACTAGGTCATTTTGCATCAAGATGTCTTGAAAGAGTTCCTAGATCTAAGCCTAAAAAGTCTAGATTCCAAAAAAGATACTACTTTTTTGAAGCAGTGACTAATGATGAGTCTGATAAAGATAATGAAAAAGAAGATGAATGGGCTTTCATTGATACCATTGAAGATAATCTTGTGGCTACTAAATCTACTAAACATGAAAAATCTCTTGCAGCCCAAGTTGAAGAAAAAGATGAGTGGGTCATTTGTAGTGGATGCTCAATTCATATGATCGGTGATAAAAGAAAATTTGTGAGTCTAGAGAAGTATGATGGTGGGGTTGTAAGATTTGGAGATAACAATGCTAGTGTGATTCGTGGTAGAGGATCTATTTTCCTTGGTGGTAAGGATAACACTGATGATGTCCTCTATGTTGAAGGCCTGAAGCACAACTTGTTGAGTGTTGGAAAAATGGTTCACAAGGGATATGATCTTCAATTCAAAGATGGAAGATGCAAGATACATGGGAGTTTTGGGAATATGATTGCAACAGGCAAACAAACAAAAGGTAACATTTTTCATTTGAATACTACTAGTGGAAGTTGTTTAATTTCTCAAGTAGATGAAATCTAGTTGTGGCATAGAAGATTGTGTCATGTAAACTTTGATAACATTATCAAGATAAGTTCTACTCAAGCAGTAAGAGAATTTCCTAGGTTAGTAAAGCCTGCTAATATAATCTGCAAGGAATGTTAGATGGGTAAACAAACTAGAGTCTCTTTCCGGAGCAAACAGTTTCATTCAAATAATTTGTCGGAGTTGCTACATACTGACCTTTGTGGTCCCACCAGAGTCAGAAGTATTCATGGAGAAAGGTATTTCATGTTGGTTATTGATTATTACTCTAGAATGATTTGGGTTTCCTTTTTAAGAGAAAAATGTGAAGCATTGGAGAAGTTCAAAAGTTTCAAGGCTATGGTAGAAAATCATAAAGGTCTGAAAATTAAGTGCCTGAGATCTGACAGAGGTGGTGAGTTCATTTCCAAGGAATTCAACTCTTATTGTGAAGAGCATGGAATTAAAAGACAATTATCTGCTCCCCAAACCCCTCAACAGAATAGAGTATGAGAGAGAAATAATAGAACAATTCTGGATGCTTCCAGAATGATGATGATGGAAGGAAATGTATCTTAGATGTACTAGATTGAAGTGGTAATCACTGTTGTGTATACTTTGAACAGGGTAAATGTTAATGGTAATTCTGGTAAGACTCCTTATGAGCTATGGTTTGGTCACAAACCTATTGTTAAGTATTTTAAGATCTTTGGAAGCAAGTGTTATATCAGGAGAGATGATGATATAGGAAAATTTGATGCAAGAAGTGATGAAGGAGTCTTCCTAGGTTACTCCACTAAAATCAAGGCCAACTGGTGCCACAACAAAACACTGAGAAATATGGTTGAAAATGAAAATGTCAGAGTTGATGAGGACTCTGTTAAATCATCTAGACATTGTAGTTATGATTCAGCCGAAGACATTACAAGCTAAGGAAAGAATGATCAAACACAAAATCAACTTCAAATTGTGCCATATGTTCCATATGTTCCAATTGTTTCGGTGAAGCAACCTCAATTTGTTCTGGTAAATCAAGTTAGTCAGGAGGCTTAGACAAGTGCAAGTATAGAAGAAAGATCAGAAGAATCAGAAGCTCAAGAGTGTTCCAAAACTCCAAGGTATGTAAAATTGAATCATTTTGAAAATAAAATCATAGGAGATAAGAATAAAGGAGTGCAAACTAGAAGAAAAATTGTAGAAGAATATTGTCGAATCTCCAAGATTGAACCTAAAAAATTTCTAAATCCTGTAAAGATGAACGCTGGTTGGAAGATATGAAGGAATAACTGACACAGATTGAAAAGAATGACACATGGCTACTAGTGCTGAGACCTAAAGAAAAAAATGTGATTGGTACAAAATGGGTATTTAGAAACAAGCTGAATGAAGAAGGTGAAGTGGTTCGGAATAAAGCAAGACTGGTATGTAAAGGGTATTCTCAAATGGAAGGTGTTGATTTTGAAGAAACCTTTTCCCATGTCGCTAGGATTGAAGCTGTTAGACTATTTCTTGCTTATGCTACACACAAGGACTATAAATTCTATCAAATGGATATAAAGTCTGCATTTCTGAATGGAGAACTAGAAGAAGTGTACATTGAACATCTCGATGGATTTCAGTAAATAGATAAGGGAGATATGGTTTGCAAGTTGAAGAAATCTCTGTATGGACTTAAGCAAGCCCCCAGAGCCTGGTATGTTAGATTGGACAAATATCTGATGAAACTTGGATTCACTAAAGGTACTGTTGATAGTAACTAATACTTCAAATTAGATAATGATAAGGAGTTAATTATAGAAGTTTTTGTTGATGACATCATTTTTAGAGGAGATGATAATCTATGTATGAAGTTTGTTGATAAAATGAAGAGTGGATTTGAGATAGTATGATTGGAGAAATGTTCTTTTGGGATTACAAGTTACACAGTTCGACAAAGGGATCTTCTTATCTCAGTCCAAATATGTGAAAGAACTACTGAAGAAATTTGGGATGGATGACTCCAAACCTATTGGTACCCCCATGGTGACCAGATGTAATTTGACACAGAATGATGACTCTCCTAAGGAAAATCAAACCAGATATAGGTCAATGATCAGTGGATTGATCTACCTAACTCAGACTAGACCAAAAATTTTGAATGTTGTATGTATGGTTGCAAGATTTCAGGCTGATCCAAAAGAATCGCATGTAACTGTTGTCAAGAGAATTTTCTGGATATTTGAAAGGAACAATTGACATTGGACTTTCGTATCCAAAGGATGATGATCTCACTTTTTGTGCATATACTGATGCGGATTGGGTTGGTGATGTAGATGATAGGAAAAGTACTAGTGGTGGTGCTTTCTTCCTAGGGAAGAGGTCGGTATCCTGGTTAAGTAAAAAGAAAAACTCAATTTCTCTATCTACTATTGAAGCAAAATACATTGTTGCTACCAATAATTGTACTCAAGTGATGTGGATGAAATAGATGCCGAGAGATATCAAGGTGACATATGAAGAGCCTATTGCTATATACTATGATAACTCAAGTGCAATAAATATCTCAAGGAATCCAGTGCTACACTCTAAGACTAAACATATATCAATTAAGTTTCATTTCTTGAGGGAGAAACTGAATGATAAAGAAGTTAGACTAAAGTGTGTGCCTACCAAATAACAGATTGCTGATATATTTACTAATCCATTGCTGAAGGATAATTTTGAGTACCTCAAAAGTATGCTAGGGGTAATCACCCCTCCTAATAAGAACTAAAAGATGTATTTTCTTACATCAATCTGTGAACTTCATTGCTATATTCTGATCTAGATTGATGTTTTTTGGTTCCTACTCAGGGGGAGTAGTTAGATGTGCAGATACGTGGTTCAGAGTGTGCATATGGAAAGGTCACTGCTACCTTTTCCATTGATGTCATAGGGGGAGAAGTGTAATGTGAAAAATCCTTTCAAGAGGAGAAGTACAAAAGAAGTCAGTGTATTGGGTTGATGGTATTTTTCAAAAAATTTGTTTCCATCAATGCCAAAGGGGGAGATTGTTGGATGTTGTGGATGTGTTACTGATATGTGGTTGTCATTGATGTCAACACTATTAGCATTTGGTGTATCAAAGGCTGTATATGTCGAGGATATTGAGAAAATTGTAAAAGAAAGTGTTCTAGGTTCCTAGTGGAATTGTGCATATCATGAAGGTTTTTTGTTCTCTACACTGAAGATCAGTTGGTGTGGATCAAAGGGCTTATTGTTGAGTATATCTAGATCCTCCATTGGAAGTTTCAGAGGTCCGCATGAATTTTAAGTGTGTTATGGTCTGACAGTGTCTTTGTAGTCTATGTCAGTGTTCCTAAATGAAGATTGTGTGATTCTGTTGATCTTGGTTGTTGTGGATGCTTCTCTATTGTTTCTTGGTGTTCTTGGATGCTTCTAGATCATGCTTTATCTTTGTGGTATGTCCACATTGATCGGTGTACTCATTGTCGAAGATTTTTCTCCGTATGTTTAGTTTTTCATGTTCTTGGCTGACATGATGGTGGTAGTGTGTTGTGGATCTTTGAGGAGGAATTAATTGAAGTCTTTTGGTGTTGGAGATATCAATTTGGGTCTCCACTATGTTGTGGCTGACCTTGGTGGATACGCATTAAAAATTTAATTGAAAATTTGGGCCGACATTGCAAATATATTTTATTTTTCTTGGCCAACTAAGATGCGATGAAATCTCATATAGCGGATATATAATAGATTGCTTCATTGGTGTAGGGTAGAAGAGAAGGTGCTCTTGTGTGTGTATGTGTGAATATATTTCAATTGGAGAGCATAGTATGAAGGATATTATGAGAAGTGTGAAGAAGAGTTGAGCTTAATTGGAATTGTAATTAGGCTTGTGCAGAAGCTATTTTCTCAGTTCATACCCTTTGGATTTTTAATCCTATTCTATTGGGCAGTGAGCCCCTTTTGTATTTGAGCAGTGAGCTCTAGGTAGTGTGCATGAATGCATGTGCATTCCCCTTATTATTTTTCATTATACTTTTAGCAAAGTATAATCTTGTGGACTAACATCCACCATGGTTTTTCCCCTAATAGAGTTTCCACGTAAAAAAATCTTGGTGTTCTTTGTCTCTCTAATGCGTTAATTGCTTGTGGATGATTTCTTATTCATCAGATCTAAGATTTAAGTTAAGTTAGATAAGAAATTTTTTAATTTCTATGACAACTGATTCACCCCCCCTTCTCAGTTGTCTGTCCTTGTTTTTCCAATAGAATGAAGATACAAATAGAAGAATGTGACAACATGTACATTTCCTTTGTATCCTTGCACCAATAGAGCAAAAAGGGTCATCCAAAGATGACTCACAAACACTAAGACACCAAGAAACACAGCATGGGAGATCATTTCAAATACAAGTAAACAAAAAGAGCACAAGAAAAAAACATAAAATAGTACCACACATGCAATCTAACATAAAGAAGATCATCTGCAACCAATCTTGCTCATCATATAGAGAAGTTGGACAACTAGCTAAAGGGACTACAACAAGTTTTGTACTAGGTGATATCCAGGTTCAACACATGGTGGGTCACTCTCATGAGAAGGATCATCATGGTTACCCCCATCTAAGTTCATATGCTTTAAAAATAAAACATTAAGCTCATTATTGTAATAACCCATTCAAAATTATTACTTAATTGATATTATTGTAAATGACACATGAATATGCTCCAAATTAAAAAGACATAACTAGTGGCTAAAGTAAATCATAGCTACACATGTCCATTGAAAATGAGTCAAAGATTCTTAGATTCACTTCAAAATTCAAATTACAATATCAAGTTTGAATTGGCTCCTAAGGCCACACGTTATTACATTGTACACATTACATCAAGTACAAGAATGAAATTACATCAAGTTACATCTTAGACTATAATAGTCGTATGAACAACTAAGGTTCTTCTTGGATGCTAGCCTTCACTGGTGGACAAGAACATGGTTGAAGCGCTTTACCACCCAACCACGAAGCTTATGCTTCCCTGGTATTCTTTCGACTTGAAGAATGCCTGACCCTACACAGAAATTTTAGCAAGAGAACAATCTGCAAGTTAGAATTTGGTGCATGCCCAAACATCAACATGCAATTTGTAGCTACAAGTTAGAAAATAAAGTGTAAGATCTATGCTAGGAATGGTAGAGAGTGAAATTATAGAGTTCATTCATACATACATGGTAACTATATTGCTTGGCCAAGCATAATAAATGTGTTGCAACAATAGAAAACAATAGGTTTTGGTAAAGAAAACCTATATTCTCTGTACTCCATTTTAGCACTCGTCCTGGAAGGTAACTTTCTACTATACATCTCATAACAACTATCTACCCTCTAGCAACATCTACCCGTAGGTGCTCTATTCAACTAAGTTATCACTATTTTTTTCAAGTATTTAAAATATTCTTTCACAAAAGTCTTTGAAAGAAGAAACAGAATACTAATTTATACTCTAAACAAAAATTAGATTTATGATTCATAGAGTAATTCCTCAATCAATCATATCATTCTTATGACTAGTTCTACTTATCATCTTAAGCATTTTCCTTTTAAAAAAAAGTACTAAAAACCAAATAAGGTATGTCATAGGTATGTGTATGTACATAGGTGAAGTCTATGTGCATACACATATATGTGCCTACTTAAGTTTAAAATTTGTGCATACATTATGAAATGATTATAAAATTCATATTTGCAATCTTAAAATAGTATTCACTTTACATTTCCTTTCAAAATAAATAATCAAAACAAGTTTATGCTAATAGTTTCACACATACTATTATTGCATTCTCAAAATTGGGATATTCTAATATTGTTGTTTACATAAGAACATTCATTTTTTAAATAAAACAAGTATTGTTTCCTTCTAAATGGTTGTAAATCTAGCTATATTCGTATTTACATTCTTTGTTTAAATAAAATAATTATGGTTTCCTTCTAAACAATTGTAAATCTAGTTGTTTTCATATGTGCATTCATTGTTTGACCATAACAAGTACTATTTCCCACTAAACAATTACAAAACAAGTTGTTTACATATGTACATTCATCGTTTAAATAGAACATGTACTATTTCCTACTAAATAGTTAAAAAGTTAGTTGTTTTTAGCTATAAAGATAACTGTTTAACAAAATAGAGTTGTTTGCAAAAGAATATCCACTGTTTACACCAACACTATACTACTTCAAACTAAACAGTTACATTTTAAGACAAATATTGTCATTTACTTGTTTGTTGTCCTCAAGTTGTTTACATGCTAAATGATCACTTTACATGTAATTGTTCACTATTTTAAAATAGAGTGGGTTTTCTACAAAGTTTTGAAAATAACAAATCGAATAGCCCAACTTCATACATAAGGACAAAATCTCTATTATTTTGATCCTAAACACTTTCATCACTGGAAATTGAAGAGCAACTTTAATATTATAAAGAAAACTAAACTCAACATGTTTATTCAAGAAATCTTGAGCAAATATATTTCAGTCAAAGAAGGCATATAAGTTTTAGGTTCAAACATTACTCTTGCCTATCTTGTCCACAACAACAAACAAAGGTTTCACTAGATTCAACCAACTCACAATGTTTAGGTGCTTTCTCTTTTAGCGTCAAAATTATAATCAAAATTGCCCTTATGGGCTTCCTAGTTTATCCCATGCATGCAGCTATTCACCACATGAAGACTTATATTTGTACCATTTTGACATTAAGGAAATGAACATGTCGATCTTCTAGATCGACCCAAGAAAGGCTTGGTAGGTCTCAATATATGCATATACAATGCTATGAAACATTCGAATATTCCCTTTCAGTAACAAGCATGGATAAAATAAGAGAAAAATACAAAAAGACCAAAAGTTCATACCCTCCCACTGGATCGTATTCAATCTCCTTATATAGAATATTTCTTACAACATAGTTATACGGAACAAATTCCATAGCCATCTCAAGGCTTAGCATTTATCTTATATATTAAAGGTGATGGCCAAGCCCATAAGGCTTCAAGCCTCGACCTCACCTTGCTCACAACGGTGAAGGCTTAAAAACACATTATACTTTCCAATACTAGCAAGCCATAGTCCATGCTATTACCACATGGTGGGTGGCTACCTTAATACATTTGGCCCAAGGCCGAAACATTCACACATAGTGACCACACATTATACTGCACTATGAAATTATACAATGAAAGAAATTTTATTTCTTGCTTGATTCAATAATAGCACTAAATCTAATGTTTATTCAAAAAGTGGGAATCGATTTACCTCCAATCGAACTGATGGGCGCGTATTCCTCAAATTTTTCCCTGCTTTTGAGTTCATCCTCTACTTTTTCCTTTCAAAATATTTCCCAAATTGTCCCCCTCTTCTCTACTTTTTTGCATGGTTATACCTCTAAAAAGATGGAAATAATACACTGAATTTGCATGCTTTTATGGCAACGGCATTACTACCATGCCGCTATTGGCCACCTCTAAATTAGATTATTGACATTAAGGTGGTGACAATCCACATCCTTAGTGGATTTTCCTTATGATATCTTCTTCATTTCAAACATACCAATTTTAGAATATATTGTTTATCAACTTGAATATGTATATATATATATGTATGTATGTATGTAATTGTATTTATTTACATACATGTATATTTATGTATGCATTCATGTATAATTTTTTGATAGAGGAAAATTAGGTTTTGAATGGACCCAAAACCATCAGGTTTTAAGGGGACCTGAAACCCACACCAAGATGAACAAGCTGCCCAAAAGAAAGAATCAAAAATAACCAGTAGTGACACAGGGACCCAACAAGCTAGCAACTAGCCAAAAGCCAGCATGCTGCCCAAAAAAGAACCAAGAGATCACATGATTCTTAGCTTCATTCGTTTTGACAGGACCAACAACCCACTACAATAATTTGGTTTTGACGGGACCAACAACCCATTAAAAAAAGGTTTTGGCAGGGACCTTAAACCTAAACCTATGGATTTTGAAGGGATCCACAACCCAGAACATCCAAGTTTTAGCAGGGACCTTAAACCCAAGAATACAACTTTCAAAAAATAGATTAGGAATGAAGCTCCAACAATAGAAGTATCAGAATCCAGCAAACCACCCTTTCCACCTCTATAGGAAAGGTAATCATAAAAGCACAAGGCTCCAACAATGTATGTCAAGAACCGTTTGTTCTCTCCACCTCTATAGGAAAGAAACCTGAGCTCCTCCAGGCCATCATGGCTACAACAACCATTAACCTTGGGAGTGAACATCTCATAGATCAGCTTACTTTTAAAGATCTCTACCTCAATAGAAGATAAAGAAAAGAACACAACAGGAAGGTCCTCATCAACTCCCTTGCAACCACAAAATAGGGCTTCATCATTGCCCCAACAAAAATTCTAGGCATAACCAGTAGCATCTCGCTCCACCTCTATAGGAGGAAAGTGACTTCTAGCCATATCCATCTCCCCCTCAATAGAAGATAGGACCACCTCCATAGGAAAGACCAGAGTAACCCAAAGATGCACCAAAAGAAACATGAAGAGAAAAGTCATAGAGCCAAGAAGGCGAAGGACAACAAAACCCTCAGCACAATGATACCCAGAGGTCAGAAGATGTAAATAGAGAAAATTAGACCCCAACATAAATAAGATCATAGCCTTAAGAGATTCCAAAGGAATCTAGAGCAAAAGAACCTCTCCTAGAAAAACAAAATAAACTTTAGGGTACAAGGGGAGAAGAGAAACAATTAGACCATCATTTTTTTTCCATGGGGATAGAGCTGAAGTTGAGACATTCATAGCAACCCTTAGATAAAAAAATGATGAGCTCTCCCAGTCAAGGCAGAAACAGCTTCCAGACATCACTGTAGAAAAATCACTAATAGAAAAACCCCCAACCAGGAAAAAGATGCCAAAAGAGAGTAGGGGCCAAAGAGGAGCAGAGAAACCACCATATTTCTATGAAAGGGACAATGAAGAAACAATGGCATCCATAGAAGCCCTAAAATACATAGACGTGAAGCTCACCCAATCAGGGAAATGCCAACTTCCACAATGTCCCATAGAAATATAGAAAGCATCCAAACTCCAAAGCATAAAATAGATCCCAAAAGAAGGAAGTTACCAAAGTGAAGGAAAGAAGCAAACCCTCCTGGAATCTATAGTCATAAACTGAGGAGGAAGGTCCTCCCACCAGAGAGAAGCAGAAGGATGAGACCACCAAACGAAGGGAGAAGCTCCATCCACATCATCAACTCCTTCGAAGCCAATCTCAACACAAGCCTCAACAAACACCCAAACTCCTCCTGAACACGCTGCATTCCCCACTCTAGAAACACTGCGCTAGTAGACCTCCTCACCCTCCCGCCAACCTCTAAAATATCCAACATAGGCCCTCCAACAACAACACATGACCCAAGCAACCGCTTCCCCCTACCATCATCACCATCTGAGTCTGATTCTTCCTCTCCTACCTCTACGGAATTTGAAATACCTCAATCACTTCTCGTCCCGCCCAAGCACTCCATTCGTATTTCATGTATAAGTTGTTTGTTTGGAATGGATTGTAAATTCCATAGACTATTATTTACAATAAGAAACTTAAATTCAAATTTGAGCATTTATATATATTAAAAAAGAAGATTTACTTAATTTCCACATAATAAAATCTATTTCCCTTTTTAATCATTCTTTACAATATTACTCGCTTTCACTTTCTTCAAACACAAAGTTTAAGTAGACAAAATTTTAAATCTACAAGCCATTATTTTCAATAACAGATACAATTCAAGTCATGAAATTTCATTCTCTTATACATGCAAATTAATTCAGATGTAAGTCATCATGCCATTTGTGGCTTACCGTTTGATCCAACTAAACAATCATACTTCAACCATGTTCTCATCCTTCGACTTTTCACCCTGCAACTGCACACACTTGCACTTGCAAATTGATCAGTAAAGTTCAATTTCTTTGTAACATATATAAAAAAAAAATCAAAGTTTTGCAAAGTAATCATTCAACTTCTTTCATTCAATTTTTGAATATTCCAGGGTCTCCATTTAATATTTAATTGGATTTATTCAATAATTCAATTTTCCATATTATGATAAATATGCAATAAAATTGGGTTCTGACATCCTTCCCCTCTTGGAAGAGAGATTATCTCAATGTCTAGTAAGTTGAATAAAAGAACATCATATCAAATTTTGAATATTCATTTCTATTTCAACATCACATCAAATATATATATATTTCTATTTCAACATCACATCAAAAATATGTCTATTTCAACATCAAAAAATTAAAGCATGAAATATCATAGTATCTCAATCCAAAAAAATTCAAACAGAATTATTGATTTTCTTTTTCAAGAAAGAAAATGTGGAAAGGAGCATTCTATTTCTTCCTACGTCCTACCAAGTAGCACTGTCCTCTGAGTACTGGTCCCATTGGACCTTAAACTAAGCAATATCTCTAATTCACAACTTAACGTTGCGTCTATCCAGGATTCTAATGGGATCCACTAGCACCACTCCTGGATCTTGCACCTGCAAGGATTGTTAATCAAGTACATGAGTCACATTAGGATAATATGGCTTAAGCAAAGAAACATGAAACACATTATGAATTCAAGCCAGAGTAGGTGGTAGAGTTAGTCTATAAGAAATTGGGTTAATCACTTCCAATACTTCAAATGGTCCCACATATCTTAAGGCCAACTTGGAAGATTTTCCAAAAGCAATAGAGATTTTATGGGGTTTAACTCTCAGAAAACTTTGTCCCCTGTTGCGAACTATCTAAGAGTTTGGTTCTTGTTGACATAACTCTTTTGTTGGTCTACAACCTCTTTCAATCTACTCTTAATGACCCTCATTTGTTCTTCCATTTCCTTAAGAATTTCAAGTCCTACTATGATCATGTCCTCCAATTTATCCCAACTAATCAGGGTACGACATTTATGCCCATACAAGGCTTCAAATGGTGCCATGCCTAAGGATGTATGATAGGATTTGTTGTAAGAAAACTCTACCAAAGGAAAATATTCTTCCCACCTATACTGTTGGTCCATACAATATATTCAAAGGAGGTCTTAGACTACCTGATTCACCCTCTATGTTTGCTCGTCAATCTTAGGATGATAAGCCAAGCTAAAATTCAATTTAGTCCCCAATACCGCATTCAAGGTCGTCCAAAACCTTGAGGTCATTCGTGTGTCCCTATCAAAAATGATAGTCTCTAGAACTCCATGTAAGTGGAAGATCTCATGAACAAATTTCCTAGCCAAGGTCAACGATCCATCCTTAAGGTTTCCTGGAATGAAATGTGCAACCTTGGTCAACTTATCAATCATGACCAAGATAACATCATGCTTATTCCTGATCAACGACAACCCCTATACAAAATACATATTTATCCCCTTCCATTTATACTAAGGTATTTCATGAGGATACAATAACCTGGCTGGGTGTGCATGCTCAGCCTTGACTCACTGGCACTCCAAGCATCTGGCTACATACTCCACTACATCCTTCTTGACTTTAGGCCAAAAATATAGAGTCTTCAACTTCGCGATCATCTTGGATACTCCAGGGTTTCCAGAATAAGGTGCATTATGAACTTCTAGAACCAACTTTCTTAGCTCTCCAGAGTTAGGAATGTACATTCTTCTCTAATATCTCAAAATACCATCTAGTTTGATCTTGTACCTATTGAACCGATGATCTGGAGGATTTGCTGCTAGGGAACTCTTCACTCTTTCATAATACTCATCCCTTGGCAGATTTTGAATTACGTATTGCCTCAAGTTAGAGCTTGTTGAGATCATGGTTGTCATATGTCTTCATCTACTAAGAGCATCAGCCACTTTTTTCTCTTTCCCTTCTATATATTCAATTCCAAAGTCATACTTGCTAAGGAATTCCAACCACCTTCTTTGCCACACATTAAGGTTTTCTTGGGTAAATATGTATCTCAACCCCAAGTGGTCTATCTTGAGTTCAAATGTATTTCCCAAAAGATAATGCCTCCACATCTATAAAGCATGAACTATGGCCGCCAATTCCAAATCATGAGGCGCATAGTTCGCTTCATGTTGCTTGAGCTTCCTTGATTCATATGCTACCACTTGTCTGTTTCGCATTAATACTTCTCCCAATCCCTCTCTGAGACATATATGATTACTGTGAATCTCCCATTAGGATCAAGGATAGTCAGCACCGGTGTTGTCATGAGCCTCTCCTTTAGGAGTTGGAATTCCTACTCACATTTCTTGGTCCATTCAAATCATTTTCCCTTCCTTTGGAGTGTGGTAATAGGAGATGCAATCTTGGAGAACCCTTGCACAAAATTCGTATAATATCTTGCAAGGCCCATGAAGCTACAAACTTTCAACACATTCTGAGGCACCGACCATTCCAAAATCACCTTGATCTTCTTAGGGTCTACAAAGACTCCTTCCACTGAAATAATATGGCCCAAATAGTGCACTATGTCCTAATAGAATGAACACTTGGACAACTTCCCAAAGAATTTCCTTTCTCTCAATTGTTGAAAAACTATCCTCAAATGTTTATCATGCTCTTCGGCAGTCCTTGAATAGACTAGGATGTCATCAATAAATATTCAAACAAATTCATCCAAGGAGTCTCTGAATACACTATTTATGAGGTTCATAAAGGTTGTTGGTGCATTAGTTAAACCAAAAGGTACCACTATGAACTCGTAATATCCATACTGAGTTCTAAATGCAGTCTTTGGAATATCTTCTTCTTTAATCCTCAATTGATGGTACCTTGACCTAAGATCTATCTTGGAGAAAAATGTCACTCTCTTCATTTGATCAAACAATTCATCAACCCTCAAGAGTGGATACCGGTTCTTGATGGTAACCTTTTTCAACATCTGATAATCTATACATAGACACAAAGTTCCATCCTTCTTTTTCACAAAAATAATCGGTGCTCCCCAAGGTGACACACTAGGTATTATGAGTCCCTTACCTAGAAATTCCATCAACTAGGCCTTCAACTCATAAATTTTTGTGGTGGTCATCCGATAAGGTGCCTTGGATTGAGGCTCAGCTCCTAGGACTAGGTTGATAGAAAAATTGAATTCTCACTTCGGAGGCAATTATGTAAGTTCCTTGGGAAATACGTCTTGGAACTCCTTGTGAATGGGATAGTCATCTAAATATGACTCCTTTCTATCAAGATTATTGATGTGCACCACATAAATTGCACACCCCTTTCGACGAGCCTTCTTGAGCTGCATTGCAAAAATCTGTCTAAACTTTAAGGGTCTCTACATTCCACAAACCTCAACTAGATTTCCATAATCAAAATTGACCACCTTATCCTCATAGTTCACTAAATCCTTATGCTCAATTAACCAATTTATTCCATTATTACATCATATGAGCCTAAAGGTGCCACATACAAGTTGACCTGAGTTTGAAAGGTTGGAAGCTCTAACTCATTGCAAAAGAGATAGGTATCTACCCTTTGCTCTACTCGATTACCATACTAGATTGTCCATGAATTTTCCATGTATCCAGGTCTAATGGGTATCTTGGATATTATTATAGGATTTATAAAACACTCATTAGCTCCAGTATCAATTAAGATAGAGATAGATTGGCCATATAGCTTACCCGTTAGCTGAATTGGCGAAGCCTGATACTCTTCTAGTCTATTTTCCATTGTAGCGTGGATTGAGTGAGTCTTTTGGTAGCTTCCTTCCTTCCACAAATTAGGCCATTGAGGAAAATCTAAGGCATAATGATCACCTCCACAAGTATAGCATCCATCTTGAGGCCCTTTGCGACCTCCTGGCTTGTCCTCTCTAAAGCCCTTCTGCTTATGGTCGTCTTTTCCCTTTTGGTTTCTCTATTTCTCTTTCCACCATTACCATCTTCACTCTTCTCCTATGACTCACGTCCCCACTTGAGATTTTGGATCTAATGGCTCTTGTCTCCCTTATGAAATTTCTTCTTCCCATACCACGACTTAGAATTTGAATCACTGCAAAGATTGGATAACTACTACAACTTTTGTTTTTGTTTGGTGGATTTTTGGAAGACTTCATTTATGGTTTGAGGTTCATGCATATCCACCTTGGCTCCTATGTGAGGTTTTATTCCCATTATAAATTTTTGAATACGAAACCATTCATCTCCCTCATACTGAGGTACATACTTTAGCAAGTTAGTGAATTTTTCCTAATACTGAATCATAGTCATATTTCCCTAGGTTAAGTTCTGAAATTCCATTACTTTCTTGTCAAAGAAAAGTTGTGGCAACCATCTTTTCCTGAAAGCTTGGAGGAAGAGTTCCCAAGTGATCTCAGTAGGCTGTAGGTTTTGTTCTAACTTCTCATTATCCCACCAAGTCACTGCTTCACCTAAGAGCTGATATGTAGCCCATGTTGCCTTGGTTTGTTCAGAAAGGTTATGAAGCCCAAAGTATTTTTCCATTTCTATAATCCAAGCCTCAACTCTTGTTCTGATAGCCTTTCCATCAAACTTGGGTGGTGCCACTCATTTGAGGTCTTTCCCAAGCTCTTCCTCAATTCACCCTCATGGATCTACACCTAGACCATCGTCTCCTTGATTGATTTCTGCATTCATATGGTCTTGGTCCTCGTGTTCCACTCAGACTTCTTGCTCTATATGATCCATGCGAGACTCTTATTGATTCAAAAGCTCTAGAATTTACTCCAGTCTCTTTTTTGGTTCATTATTGGAACCACTACCACCCTCGTCTTTCCTAGTGGTCACCATGATGTCCTGCACTCATCCTGCAACACAGTCACGTTTATCGCATCTCAACACAAGGTTCTACAAATAAACATTCTTATGCTACGTCTCATAATTTTCATGTGCATACATCCCTCATCATAGAAGACATAAACATTCATGCAAGAGACACACATTTTAGAGTTTTTCTTTGAACACACCAAGAAAATATTATCTAATTTTATTTATACTTAAGGTGAGTCAATAGACCCTTATTTACAATAGGCTTCTTGTTACATCATTCTGATTTCTCGATATTCGAAAGAGGACATTCTTTTGGGTCATCATCTAAGTTCACCTCAGACTTAACAGAAGAGGATGGTTGAGCACATGAGCTCTCCTTTTCCTCTTTAGTCAACAAGGGTGCATTGGGTCCACACCCTAAAGGCCAATGCTGGATTGCGAAAAGCTTTTTGATCTTGGGTGTTCGCTTCTCCTCAATCTTCAATCCTCTCTCTAGCTTGAGTCATGTAAGAGCTTGAGCTAGAGTTTTGTCATCAGGAATTTCTGATTGAACATTCATCTTGGCATTCCCTTCCTTTACGTCATTCTTATGTGAGGTTCTAATAGTTTTCCCTTTCCTTCATCCTACCTTTGACCTTTCCATTCCTGCATTCAATTCAGGTTCGGTCAATCCTCAAGACATCCAAATTTTGGGTCAAGGGTCAACTACCCCTAGTCAACTATGGTAGACTCAAAAGGCCTAGAGTTGAACCCTAAGCTCTGATACCAAATGTAATAACCCATTCAAAATTATTACTTAAATAATATTATTGTAAATGACACATGAATATGCTCCAAATTAAAAAGGCATAACTAGTGGCTAAAGTCAATCATAGCTACACATGTCCATTTAAAATGAGTCAAAGATTCTTATATTCACTTCAAAAGTCAAATTACAATATCAAGTTTGACTTGGCTCCTAAGGCCACAAGTCATTACATTGTATACATTACATCAAGTACAAGAATGAAATTACATATTCAAGTTACATCTTAGACTATAATAGTCTTGTGAACAACTAAGGTTCTTCTTGGGTGCTCACCTCCACTAGTGGACGAGAACATGGTTGAAGTGCTTTACCGCAAAACCACAAAGCTTATGCTTCCCTGGTATTCTTCCAACTTGAAGAATGCCCGACCCTACACAAAAAATTTAGCAAGAGAACAATATGCAAGGTGGAATCTGGTGTGTGCCCAAACATCAAAATGCAATTTCTATCTACAAGTTAGAAAAGAAAGTGCAAGATCTATGCTAGGAATGGCAAAGAGTGAAATCATAGAGTTCATTCATACATACATAATGAACTATATTGCTTGGCCAAGCATAATAAATGTGTCACAACAACAACAAACAATAAGTTCATGTAAAGAAAACCTATACTCTCTATACTCCATTTTGACACCAATCCTGGAAGGTAATTTTCTACTATTTATCTTATAACAGCTATCTACCCTCTAGCAACATCTACCTATAGGTGCTCTATTCAACTAAGGTGTCACTGTTTTGTTCAAGTATTTAAAATATTCTTTCACAAATTCTTTGAAAGAAGAAATGAAATACTAATTTATACTCTAAACAAAAATTACATTTATGATTCATAGAGTAATTCCTCCATCAGTCATATCATTCTTATGACTAGTTCTACTTATCATCTTAAGCATTTTCCTTAAAAAAATTTTACTAAAAACAAAAGAAAGCATGCCAAAAGTATGTGTATGTACATAGACGAAGTCTATGTGTATAAACATATATGTGCCTACTTATGTTTAAAATTTGTACATACATTCTGAAATTATTATAAAATTTAGATTTGCAATCTTAAAACAACATTCACTTTACATTTCTTATCAAAATAAATAATCAAAACAATTATATGATAATAGTTTCACACATACTATTATTGCATTCTCACAACTATGATATTCTAACATTGTTGTTTACATAAGAACATTCATTGTTTAAATAAAAGAAGTATTGTTTCCTTCTAAATAGTTGTAAATCTAGCCATTTTCATATGTACATTCATTGTTTAAATAAACAAAGTATTGTTTCCTTCTAAACATTTGTAAATCTAGTTGTTTTCATATGTACATTCAATGTTTGAACATAAGAAGTATTGTTTCCTACTAAATAGTTACAAAACAAGTTGTTCACATATGTACATTCATCATATGTACTATTTCCTATTAAACAGTTATAAAGCAAGCTATTTCAGCTATAAAGATAACCTTTTAACAAAATAGAGTTGTTTGCAAAAGAATATCCACTGTTTACACCAACACTATATTGTTTCAAACTAAACAGTTACATTTTAAGACAAATATTGGCGTTTACTTGTTTGTTGTCCTCAAGTTGTTTACATGCTAAATAATCACTTTAAAAGTAATTGTTCACTATTTTAAAATAGAATGGGTTTTCCACAAAGTTCTAAAAATAACAAATCGAATAACCCAACTTCATACATAAGGATAGAATGTCTATTATTCTGATCTTAAACACTTTCATCACTAGAAATTGATGAACAACTTTAATATTATAAAGAAAACTAAGCTCAACATGTTTATCAAATAAATTCTTGACCAAATATATTTCAGTCAAAGAAGGCATATAAGTATCAAGTTCAAACATTATGCTTGCCTATCCTATCCACAACAACAAACAAAGGTTGCTCTAGATTCGACCAACTCACAATGGTCAAGTGATTTCTCTTTTAGCATCAAAATTAAAATCAAAATTTCCCTTATGGGCTTACTAGTTTATCCCATGCATGCAACTATTTACATGCAAACTTATATTTGTACCATTTTGACATTAAGGAAATGAGCCTATCGATCTTCTAGATCGACCCAAGCAAGGCTTGGTGGGTCTAAAGCTTAAATTCGATACCATTGTTCCCGTCGAATGAAGTTGGATCACTCAAAAAAATTAGATACATGCATATACAATGCTCTAAAATATTCAAATATTCCCTTTCAGTATCAGGCATGGATAAAATAAGAGAAAAATACAAAAATATAGGGAGTTCATATCCTCCCACAAGATCATATTTGATCCCCTTATACAAAACATTTCTTACAACAACATAGTTATACGGAAAAAAATTTGTATCCATCTCAAGGCTTAGCATTTATTTTATATATTAAAGGCGATGGCCAAGCCCATAAGGCTTCGAGCCTCAACCTCACCTTGCTCACAACCATGAAGGCTTAAAAACACATTATACTTTCCAATACTAGCAAGTTGTAGGCCATGCTATTACCACATGGTGGGTGGCAACCTTAATACATTCGGCCCAAGGCCGAAACATTCACAGACAGCGACCACACATAATACTACACTATGAAATTATATGCTGAAAAGAAAGTTTATTTCTTGCTTGATTCAATAATAGCACTAAAGCTAATGTTTATTCAAAAAGAGGGAATCAATTTACCTCCAATCGAATTGATGGTGGCATATTCCTCATATTTTTTCCTACTTTTGAGTTCATCCTCTGCTTTTTCCTTTCTAATTTCCCCCAAATCGTCTCCCTCTTCTCTGTTTTTTCATGCGGTTATTCCTCCAAAAAGATGGAAACAATACACTGACTTTGCATGCTTTTCTAGCAATAGTGTTACTACCATGCCACCGCCAGCCACCTCTGAATTAGATTATTGACATTAAGGTGGTGACAATCCACATCCTTAGTGGATTTTCCTTATGATATCTTCTTCATTTTGAACTGACTGATTTTAGAATATATCAGTTATCAACTTGAATTTGATATAAATTGAATATGTATATATATATATACATTACATATATTTCTATATGTATTTAATTACAATTTCATTCATATTGACCGTGCATCTAATAATGTGTATATATATATATATATATATATATATATATATATATATATATATATATATATATATATATATATATATATATATATATATATATATATATATATATATATATATATATATATGTATATTATATGTATGTATGTATGTATGTATGTATGTATGTATGTATGTATGTATGTATGTATGTATGTATGTATGTATGTATGTATGTATGTGTATGTATGTATGTATGTATGTATGTATGTATGTATGTATGTATGTATGTATGTATGTACTTGTATTTATTTATATATATGTATATATATATATGTGTATATATATATATATATATGTATGTATGTATGTATGTATGTATGTATGTATGTATGTAATTGTATTTATTTACATACATGTGTATATGTATATATATTTATATATGCATTCATGTATAAGTTGTTTGTTTGGAATGGCTTGTAAATTCCATACACTATTACTTACAATAAGAAATTTAAATTCAAATTTGAGCATTTATATATATATATATATATATTAAAAAAGAAGATTTACTTAATTTCCACATAATTAAATCTATTGCCCGTTTTAATCATTCTTTACAATACTCGCTTTCAATTTCTTCAAACACAAATTTTAACTAGACAAAATTTTAAATCTACAAGCCATTATTTTCAATAACAAATACAATTCGAGTCAAGAAATTTCGTTCTCTTATACATGCAAATTAATTCAGATGCAACTCATCATGCCATTTGTGATGTGTGCACCTAGATTCCAATTGGCTTACCTTTTGATCTGGCTAAACAATCCTAGTTTAACTGTGTTCTCGTCCTTTGACCTATCACCCTGCAACTGCACACACTTGCACATGCAAATTGATCAGTAACATTCAATTTCTTGGTAACATATATACAAATAAATTTTCAAAGGTTCACAAAGTCAACATCAATCAACTTCTTCCATTCAATTTTCAAATATTCCATGATCTCCATTTAATATTTAATTGGATTTCTTCAATAATTCCATTTACCATATTATGATAAATATGCAATAAAATTAGGTTATGACAATTATGCACCTCCTCATCAATTTTAGCAATTTCATCATCATCATCCAAGTTAATCACAATGGGGGATTTTATGACAATAGCACTTGAATTTTCTTGTTTCACTTCTTGTTTTGGTTCCATGTCTTGTTTTGGTGAGATTTGTATTTCTTCCTGAGTTGTTTCCCTAGGTGTTGGATTATAATGCACTATTTTATTCTTTTCTTCCAATTGACGAGCAATAGCATGATGCCTATGCCTATGCTCTTTAGAATTTTGGTTTCTTCTTGCATGATTTTTAATTTGTGAAGGGGTAGGAATGGGTTTCTCGACCATTGGTCTCTTTTATTTCCTTAAGGGGAGGAACTAAAGGAATTTCCAAGGGTTGGGAAACCATTGTCTCTTTAGGTCTATACACTTGTTTTATCTTTGGAGGCATAAAGGGAATCATCTTATTGTCTCTTGGTATTTTATAGGAGATGGGTGGAGGAACTCCAGCATACTTACCTTGGATACTTGGAAGATTCTTGACTTGAGGAATAGTTTCATCCATAACAAGCAAGGGAGAAGCAACAACCATGTACCTAATGCAGGAGCATATGTGGAAAATTGGCAATTTTAGAATTTTCCATTTTTGTTGAGCAATTTTGAAATTTTGTGGTAAGTAAATTTTGGTTTGGAATTCAAATTGAATTTGTTAAACAATATATATTTGAATAATTAAACTTGACAAATTAATTTCCCTTTGCACATTGTCAAGTTCACTTGTGCGAGAAAAAAGCAAAGAAAAAGCAGTTTTAAAAATATTTGAAAGGAAAATTGGTGTGTTGGGATTTGAATTTGGATTTTTAAAACACCATTTAATGATATCTAAAAATTAGGTACTAGGAAGTGGGTACCTAGGACTCGCTTTGATTTTTTTGCTTTTTCAGGAGTCAAAAAGGAGAGAAAAAAAACTAAAAAAGACTCCTATCTTTAGTGGGTTGCTGGGAATGGTTTTTAATTGTTATTAATTATTTTTTTTGAGTAATTTGATGTGCAGAAACAAAATTGGTCATTCCATATTAATTAGTCCCAAATAAATCATGTAAAATTAATTTCATGATAGGCAAGAGTAAAATAGGAAAAACCCATTCTTTAGCAAGGCAAGTTTGAAGAAAATAGAGGAAGACAGAAAGAGGAAGGCATAGCATTCTCTATGAGGGTGTTGTTGGTATGTTGTTGCAAGTTGGGAATTATTTAAACCAGCCCATGAGGATTCCAGAGTAGCTAGATAGAATTTATAAGAGTTGCAGCTGATATAGAAGTGTTGGGATATGATTCTATTTACAGATGCACATGTGTTTGAAGATAGTTTGGTTGTGAATGAATCTCATTTGCATATGTATTGTATGTAGGGAGATAATTTATTGTATCTCATTCCATTAGTAACTGAATTTTTATTGTAAATTGAGTTTATTAATAAATCATATCATTGGTTCCTTGTGTAAGCAAGTTTCAGAAATTTATTTGCAAAATTTTATTTCTGTTTGAGTTGTGTTGTGAGAATTTTAGAAGAGGAATTTGTGAGATTGTAATTGATTTTTAGAGAGGGTTTAGAGTGTTTCAAGATCTCTCTACATTAGGACCTATCATTCTTAGGAATATTGCTAAGTGATAACTCTTTTATGTGCTTTTCCTTAAATTTTTAGTATCATTGAAAAATTAAATCTTTGCAAGGCATCAATGACAACACATTAAAAGGGTTCCTTCTTCATTCTTTAAACAATTTTACCCTTAAATAAATCCATATCTCTAACTCTTGATCGGATGAAAGAACGTGTTCAAATATAAGATTTTTGAAATGCTTCAACTATCATAAGAGAGGTTAACTTTTAAAATAGTTACAAGAATGTTTGTCATGTAAAATAGTAGAACATATATCTATGCACCCAAAACTTATTTTATGATAAATTATACTAGAAACATTGAATGATGCTACATTGTAATATTAATATTTTTTTATTAAAAATGTGTGAATAAAAGTGACGTTGTAGCCATATAGAGAGGGATAATTATACATTGTTTTACTATAGGCCCTTCCAATCTCATTGGAAATGGTGTCACTTAGCTTGATTTGAAAGCTTGCAACAAATCCTAGTAGTCAAAGATTCACAAATCTAACTAGCTTAACTCAATTATAGATGTTAAATGTTATGAAAAAGGGTCTTATACACATGACACAAGAAAATACTTATTTTAATTATATATAATAAAAAATTAGTTGGTGTACAATGGTGAAATCATGGTGTTGAGGTTCTTTCCACAAGGTTCAAACCCCTATTGGAGTGTTATTATTAAGTCTTCATGTTGGGGATGAGGTCCCTCATTTGTGACCTCATCAATTCATAGCTCTAGTCAAAAGCATTTACCCTCAATTTAAAAAAAAATAGTTGTTGTGCATATTTGGATATGTGTTTAGCCACATATGATATTTATTTGAGTCCACATATAAATATTTATTCTAATATTGGTTGGATTATTTATGAGGGATTAGCATTAGAAAAATATTCATTATTAGGAAAACTTAGAACCAAAAAGTAAATGTCAAGGCCAATGGTTCTAAGATGCATGTTTTTTCCAATACCAAAATTGTATTTGTTGTTGAATGCACAAAGCAACTAAGAGGGGAGTGAATCAGTTGTACATTAAAAAATCAATACCCTCATTAACATTTAGATATGCATTGGTCCTTAAACCTTCATCAATCATTAAACCCTTATCATGCATTAGCAAAATATAAATATGAAAAATAGTAATGCAAACACATCCATACACATGAGAACACCAGATTTACATGGAAAACCCAAGAAGGGAAAAAACATGGAAAGGATTAGCTCACAATAAAAATTAATTGCAACACCAAATAAAATAGGCTCATTTTCGAAGGGCTCGCTTCCAGAATAGAAAGAATAAGAAAGAAGATTGTTACAATGAGAAATATATCTCAAAGCAATAGAAAAGTTCCACCACTGCTTCACCAAAAAATTCACACTCTCTTAGTAGAATGTAGACACCCTCTACTCATTGCTTCTAGTAGTATTAGTCGTTAGTCTCATTCTACACTTTTCACTTTCACACTTCACATCATAACACATATCACACACATTTCATACATTCATCCTTCATCAACTCAACACACATATATACCCATCACAACCTTGAAAATAATTCACAAGGTTGGATATGAACCTCAAACATGCAAATTCAAATTAGGTCAGCATCAAAACATTCCTATAGTGGAGAGGAATGAAGGTGGACCACATCACACCTTAATCTAGACCTAAATCCACTCATACACACCAAAATTCCACAATCATTAAAGCAATTCTGTAAATAGTGTAAACACCCAAGATCGGTCGAACCTGTGTTAACACCATTAATCATTTGAGTAAACACTTCACCAAATCCAAATATGAATTGTAAACCACACATAGCACTCAAGCATAATCTGGAATATTCCATAAACACCCTAAAATCCAACAAATTCCTTCACAACTTTCACCTAAAGAACACACTCATTTTGTACATCCACATAACCTTCCACATATTGTAACTCAAGAATCCAACCTTGCAAAGAACCAAAATTTGAACAACTTAGACTGGAGATAGATATGAGTAATGTAAGCACACACTCAAATCCACAAGACCAGAAACCACACTATGAAGAAATGTGGAGCAAAACCATTTCTCCCATACAACACTACTTTCACAGTTCACACACTAGTGAACACAAATCTCATGACACAATGGTCCAAGACAAGAAACTTTGAATATAACACCTCTTAACATCTCTAGTCAACATATTTGAAATGCATAATTAGATCTTCAATACAGAAGAAATGTGGAGCAAGAACCATAACACTATTCTGCTACACTGAACACTCTCTACCACATTGTTTCCTATTTTATTCAAATTTTCTTAAAATCACTTGAAAACCAAGAACCACAAACACATTATCATCATATACAATAATTCCATATCACAACCAAACCAACTTCAATACAATAATTCAACCATACACATTCTTATCAAACAACACTAGACGTTGACACCAGTGAGACTATTAATGACAACATAATGCAACAAATCAAGGCATCCCAAAGATTGAGATCAATGTAACAAAATAGATCTATTAATATCAATGACAACACAAACTACACATACTTCCAACATTTGTGTGAGATTGAATCTATAAAATAAATCACATGTTTAATGGTTGGTTTGGGTTGCCCTTTGTATTGAGCTCTCTTGTAGAGTGCATATGTAATTCATGGCATGGGATGTGTGGTTTCCTACTTACCTATTATTCTTGGACACACGGAGGATGCATTGGAGGAGCTTGATGTTTCAAAAGTTTCATGGAGACTCTATAAGTGTACTGTAATGTTTCATTGTCGAATAATAAAATGTGTGAATTTTTTTAGGGGTTGGAATTTCTCCTCATGAGAATTTTTTGAGATATATCTTGTGTAATATTGTGCTATGCCTTTGATCTTTGCATCATGATTTTCTCTCATATATTTATGTAGGAAATAGTTTTATCAACCTAATAATTTATAAAAAGTCGTATTAGAGCCATGGTTATGATTGAGGGATTTGTGAGCTTCCTAGTTTTGTTTAACCCTTGTCTAAGCAAATATAATAAAAAAAATAATCCATGTCTATGCTAGAAATATTTTAAATATAAATTAATTTATGAGATATGTTGTGCAAGTTGAGAGAGTTACAAATGTAGGGTTTGGATTTTGTAGATTTGTGGTTATTATTGAAGATTTAGGATTTGAATTTTTTTGGTAAAAAAGAGTTTTTTATGGTGTTCACCATGAGGGTTTTATAGAGGAGGTTGTAGAAATAACCTCCTGGAACAAAATAGATGTCACCATTGGATCTAAGAGGCCTACAACATAAAAATGGTATAAATTTGATATATTAGAGATTGAAGGAAAAAATCTTCCCCATTAGTTTAGATGTATGATTGTATGATTTACAAATCTATAAAAAAATATTAAATAAAATCTTGCATAATCTTTAAAAATTAAAATTAAAAAATAGGGGGTAGTACAAGGTCTATAGACACATGCACAATCAATATCCTAGTAGTAGCTAATAGCGATAGGGTCAAGTATAGGGTTGTCAACCCTACCCAACCCTAACCCCTACTCAACCCTAACCCTCAATCCCTCTATGTGCCACCATCACTAACCTACCATCGGCTTTCCTCCCACATGTCACTTGCTTATGTCATGCTAACATCAATGTTGTAAGAACCATGCAAACAAATAGATCTTTTGGCCCCATATAGGGCACAAAGGGATTTTTTCTTCCATGAGGCATTACTTTCACATACACTCATATTTTTGACTTATTATAGGTGTCAAAAAAAATCTCTAAGAACGAAACATTAATATAAGTTTATTCCACAAAATTTTATTTTTGTGTCATATTTTAGTCCTTGAAGCTAGAATTGCTCTATCATGGTTATAATATCATATATTTCATATAAAAAAAATAGATTTTGGGTTTTGAATAGGTGATGGAGATAATTTGTAGCATACTAAATAGTGGAGCATTTATTTTTTCACTTGGATGAGAAAAAAGATGTCCATACTTGTTTGAATAATTTTAGGAGCTTAAGATTTGGGGTATGATTGTTTTAATATTCAAATAAATTTTTGGGTAAAAACTTGGGGGAGTATATGTTTTTATGATATCAATATGATGGTATATTAGGTCATCAAATTTGGTACTCCCTAAAATAGGTTTTTAAGTATATTCAAAGTATGGACATTGATGGAGATAAGTAAGCAATTTATATTATATTTTTAGGACATGTTTTAAATAGGTACAATGATGGTGATGATTATGGTTTCATGTATATTCATGTACATTTGAGTATTGGAACAACATGATCATGTATGTGGTTGATAATATTAGGTTGTGATATTGGATTCATTCATAATTACAAGTTGTGGTATGGTTGGTAATATTGGGTTCTGATATTGGATCTATTCATAATTACAAGTGATGGTGTGTTTTAGTGTTAGGAGGTTACTTTTATCTCTTATATTCTTGTTTGATTCCTTGAGTATGATTACTCATATGTGTATTTTTGTGGCAAATTGGATCTAGAGTTGATTTGGTGTTTGATTCATGAGGTATACATATTATCTTCTTTATTATTTGAGTTTGCATGTTACTGATGTGATGGTGATTTTTCCTATTGTATTTCTTTGGGATCTATTAGTTATGCAATTTTGTGGGTTGGCTACCTATTTTATGTAGTAATGAATCAAATATGGATTATCTATATCCATAGGTCTTTTCAATGTTGATGCAAATATAGTTATTTTTCCTTTCCTATGATTATGTGAGCATTAGTATGTTACACTAGGATATGAGGATAGATTATTAGAGTGCTCTGATATTAATTTATTAGGACTAGTAGTATGATTTATAAAAAATTCATCCAAATAGCATGGTTACACAATTTGATAGGAGATTTTAACAATAATGTTTTGGTGGTGGTTTATTTTCTTGGCTTGGATATCTTGGTTATACTTTATTTTTTTGATTTGTTTGTATTATAGTTGAGTGTGTGTAGACCATGGGTAATATTCATTTATAATATGGTTATCACGATGCCATAGATAGATCAATATCATGGTTCAATGGGAGATTTGGAAATAATGTGGATTCATCCATCACTTGGTGATGGATGATATTTTATAGTGGTTTTGAATGTCATGGAAAAACTCTTGGATCATGATTACTGTATATTTTTATAGTATTTTAAGATTTTTAGTTTTATTGATAGGAAATGGTTGTCTTCATGTGATTGGAGGTGTTAACATTTTGGTCAATCATGGAGGAATCTTAGAGTCTTTGGTTGAGGTGTTAGTTTATGACTTATCAATTTTGACAAGTGATCCTTGGTTGAGAGGATGGTTTGGTGTTGTTCCATGGTGGAATTTTAATCATGTATTAGAATATTGGCATGATACAAGTGTTCTTGGGTGAAATATATGTACACTCCAACATGTGATCTCCTAGGAGGAGATGTTAGATTGTGATCATGATGTTTTCCTTGATTCTGTAGATGTGCAATAGGAGATTTTATGGTGATCTCTTTAGTTCTTTTAGTATTGAGTATATTGATCATGTGATTGTGTCTTAGGAGCTTCATAAGAGTGCAATGTTGCATTTGGATATTAATATGGACTTATTAGTTGTAGGTTCTTATGGATACTTAGATATTTGAGTAAGGCTATATTTTTGTTGAGTTTAGAGGAATTTGTTGAGATATTACTATTTGGAGGCTCAATAAGAAGACCAAGGATCTTTCACCTAATATGGATGTGAGTTCATGATGGACCTATAGACGATAGTGTTCTTGTAGAGACTCATTTTGGAATTATGTATCCCGGAGGAGCAATCTCATTCCCCACTCTTGATCTACTCAATAGATAATCATCTAATAGGTATTTTAAACTTTTTTCAAATGTATTATTTTTTATTCTTTGTCTTCTCATACATATGGATCTCAATATATCTTTATTACTTCTATAGGTTCATTTGAGGAGTGTTTGGCATGTTTATCTCCTTATGCATATGGGTTTTATTTATAATGTCATTTATGAGGAGTTTAGGAGATGCTATTAGGTCAGGTTCTTGTTTTTGGAAATGGATTTTTTTTTATCTTCCTTGGTCTTATACACGCTTATATTCATGTTGGTTATACAAGATACATGTTTTTTTATATTACATTGAACAATTGAGTGTTGTAAAGGATTTTTAGTTGGGATTGTAAAGGAAGTCTAACTTGACACATGTTAGCACTTTGAGGTGTTGATAGAAGGACATGTTATGTGATATGATTATTATGTTTTCTCTCTTTATACTATAAATACTTCTTAGAGGTTCATGTTGACTTTTTTTTTTGTGGTGAACTTGGAAGAGTTGTGGTGACTAGTCATGATAGAGTATGCAACAATTTTTGTTACATGTGTAGATCATTATGGTTATTCTTCTTTACTAAATGGTTTTGATTATTAGTCACACCTTAGTTTGATTTTTTCATGGGTAGAATTCATATGCCATGATCAATTTTAGATTTCAATTGAACCATGTACTGGGAGTTACTAGATATGTATGTGCTTCATTAAAATGTTTTATATAGTGAGTTTGTGATTGCAATTAATGGGTTGGATATGTTGTTGGAATTATTTCTACATATGGTTTTGGATACCTTGGAGGTATGTATGATTGGTTGTATTTGAATTTTTTAATTTTATTTTGATTCATGTAGATATTTTTCCTTGGAAACAACAAGTGAAACCTTTGTTATCACTTGGATTTGATTCTTGTGTTCTTTGGATTGACCTATCTTCACCTTGGCTTGTTCATTTTATTCCATTTTTGGCATGTTGGAGGATGATAGGAGTTCTTTCTTAAGATTGTATTCACCTTGAACCTTATGTAATGTACAAAATAAGTGGGAGAATGTTAGGGAAAAGGGTATTATGCACCTTGCACAAAAAAATAATTTAATTATGTAAAATATTTTTTTTTTTTTGGTGCATCTTTGGAGATGTATTACTTGTAAAGTTATATTATAACATTAGTTAGATATTTTATGTGTGGATTGCACATTAGAAAATACGTAGTACCAAAAATTTGATTTTGGAGTCAATAGTTTTGTGCTCTCATGGTTTACTAATACCATAGTTGTATTTTTGAGAGCTTGAATCTATAAAAGCAAACATATGTTTAATTGTTGGGTTTGTTTTCATTTTTATTGAGATATCTTTTCAAATACATATGTGAATAATGGTATGGGATATTTTTTTGCATGGTTACCCATTATGCTTGGACACATGGAGGATGCATTGAAGGTTCAATTGATGTTTCAAAATTATTCATGAAGACTATGTAAGTGAATTATAATTAATATTTCATGATAAACAATATATATTGAATATGGGTGCTTTCGAAGGCTAGGTTTTTCCCTCATGAGGGTTTCCCCAAGGTATATCTTGTGTAATATTAAATATATATTTGATCTTTGTATTATGATTATTTTGTAAACTTTGTATTCATTCTTTTCTCTCATAAATTTATGTAGGAAATGGTTTGGTCAACTTGATAATTTTCTAACATAAAATCATATAAGAATGAGGAAACTCTAGAACCAAAAAAATTGATTAACCCACATATCTCTTTCCTTTTCTCTTCAACCTCTTTTTGCTTTATCTTTAATTTTGTAACTCTTGTACCTTACAGAACTATTGTTGTTCAAAATGGAAATATCAATGTATCCTTTTGCATATATCTACATAAAATAAACTTTAATGCATTTTATGACAACTAATATCTTACCATCTACACTAAAAAACAACATGAAATATTCAATAGCTATCCATGGAAAATAAAATATAATAAATTGAAATTGATCATTTTCCTTTGAAATTAAATCCATATTATCTATTCTATGTATATTTTGCCACTTCTAATGAAGAATACCATAACATGTAAAAATATTTCAAAACCCAATGGTGAAGTAGCATAGGTTGTCATGACCTGAATAGTGGCGTAGTTGGTTAAGGGCTTTGGGTTCATCCCATATAGGTCTTGAGATCAATTCTGTCCACTGGATGAAATCCAGTAGGGGTTGTGTCAGGTGCGGTCCGTGCCTCCAAAGGACTAGTCTCACCTCCACTTGCCTCCTTTGTCCCCCAAAACCTAGAAAAATGTAAGACCAGGGCAAGGGTGTTGGAGCTCATTGGGCAGAGTCACAGATCCAAGCGCTAGATGCAAGGGTTGGGGGAGACCTCTGGGTTATCAAAAAAAAATTAGCATAGGTTGTCAATCAAGAAAGATATTTGAAACTCAAAGCAACGTGTTGCATCTATATATAATCATAATCATGGATAGGAAATCAATCAAGACTCAAAATGAAAAATTGAAACTAATCATGATAATAATTAAAAAGGAAGAGTAACAAAAAGGGTAGATGCAAGGGGCATTTATAGTTTAAAAATATATAGAACCATTACCCAACAAGACTATCCAATAAACATTTCTAGGAAAAAAATATTTCACAAGTGGTTGGAATAGAGTCAATAAATTTAGGTTAGCTTGACATAAAATGAAAAATAATTATGAATTCAAAATAATTTATTAAAGCTATTTTAGGAATTCCATGTTCAAATTATACAAATGTGACTTAGGGAAAGAACAAGAAATTGGGAACATTAATAGGTCAATTGTTCAAGCATAGGATGTAAAACAATGTCAAAGAGAAACCAAAAGTAACAATGAAGTCTATAAAATCACACAAACTAGAAACCTTAATGTAGTATCTTGATGAATAATAAGCCCATAAACAAACAAATCCTAATACATTGTTCTAAAATAAATACAAAACATAATAGAAAAATCATAAAGATTTTTTTTACTACTTTCATTTCAAAAATATATTTAGTTATGTTTGTGTAGAATAATCAATACTATAAATACAAAATAAATAAAAAATGTGGTGTATTCTACTAGATTAATTATAGATATTTTAATCATCCATGTGTATGCATTGTGATATTATAGAATATAAACATTGTTGAAACAAGAAGCAATTTATCTTCATGATATACAAGTAGAATGAATAAAAGCATTCAAATGATATCTCTTTGAATAAGAGATAACGTGGGTGCCCTTGAAACCCTAAAAATTACACCCTTAAATGAATCAATACTCGAGCTCCTGCTCAAATGAGAAAACTCTTGAAATATAAGTTCTTTCAAATACTTTATTTGTTCATAGAAAAATATTTTAAAAAGCTTATTTCTACAATTTTTAATAGAAAAGAGAAACAAATATTACACTTTTGGTTTTAACATAAATGAATAAAAGAGAGATGGCATATACATCAAGGGTGGATTTACTCATTTCTATTCAAAAATCAAGTACAACACGTTGTACATGCAATTAAAATGTATTATTCAATCAAATGGTGTCAAGTTCTTTCTGAAAAAGTAGGTTGCCATTTTTTTCTACATCAAAATTATCACAATTATTGAAAAATGTGAATATTATTGAAGATCAAATATTCTTTTGATTTTATCTGATTTTTCATAACACATTCTTATAACTCACTTTTAAATTGTACATTTGGGGAAATCTTATCTACTAGATTATCCATATCCATTGAGATTTTATGAAAATGTATTAGGTGTTTGAAAATATCAAGAATATATATGACAAAGGAGGAGGATGTGAAGGATAGAAGACAATATAAGTGGAGATGTCATTAGTCAATGTAACAAGTTGCACAGTAATTTTTGGATGGTAGTGTTTTGAATAAATTTTGCATGTAGGTAGAGACAATTATAAGATAAGACAATGAAACATTTGTAGTAAGGAGGAGAGTCAATGCTTAGAGATGATGAAGAGATGGAACAAAACTAAACGTGTCATCTCATGATTTGTCCATGATATTTCGCCAATCTTTTTCCTAAACCTCATCCAAACTTTAGCATTGACAAATTGTAACAAAATGTGAGCATCTTTAGGTAGGTCCTATGTTCTCATTTACTATCTTTTCTTTTTTTAGAAAGGAGTGCATATTTAGTCTGGGTGCATGAATAATTGACTTATTTGACTTATGTGCATATGGAGTGTACAAATAATACTTTTCAATGTAATTTCAAACATATATGATATGATAAAAAATCATAATAAATTATTAAAAATTTATAGTTGAGAAAAAATAAATTTTATGATTAATTTTTTAGAATAAAGAATTAAAATCAAATAAAGGACAAAATATATTTTCATTCAATAAACTAGTAAAACATAAAAAAATATCTCTTCTGCTAATTTTTTAAAATATCAATATTATAAGATATTATCAAACTTAAAAAAGAATAAAATGATAAGATTGTGTGCTTGACTTTAGTTCTTGTTTAGATTCTTACAAATAAGAGCTATAAATATTATTCCATACACATCAGTAAAAAAAACAAAAGTTTAGATTGATGGGAAGTGTACATGAAAATATGAGCACTAGTCTATTCCATCCATTTCTTAAAAAAAGTATTAATAATATTAATCTATTTTCTAAATTAATATTCATAAAAGATAAATATGAGGTGTCAACATCAAGAGAGAGACACATGGATTCCCATACAAGGGAAAATTCCAAAAACAAAATTGCATGGCTTAAGTATTCCACGTCCATTAATATATAGTCAGCAAATTAAAATAATAATAATAATAATAATAATAATAATAATAATAATAATAATATGCCGTTTGAGGAAACCAAAGAGAATGATTAGGTCTAAGATTTTTGCAGTGGAAATAATTAGAGTGCTTTGACATTAGTGAAGTGAATGATGAGCATAGAAAAGAGTGAATATAAAAGCAAAGGAAATAAACAAACATGTGAGCTAAAGGCTCCAAATTGATTAATTACATTAGATATTAATATAAATTTATGGTTACTTTTCTTTTTTGTAACTTTTTTAATAGTGTTCATCATAAAAGATAGAAACAAGTGGTTTTCATAAGTGCCTCTATGTCTTAACGATGTAGACACGTGAACTTTCTTTCTCTTTCTTTAATTTTTGATTCCTCCCCAATGTCGAGAAGAAAATTCTAGTATGTTCAAAGAAAAACCAATGAACTTGTGTCGTACTAGATATTTGAAAAATCCATAGAACTTTTTTTGAAAGTTATCTCAAATCTTATTTAATTAAATATTAAAATAGTTTCATAAGTGTAAATTAGAAAAAGGTTTTGAAGGTTTTCGTTGAAAGAGTAGTTTTGTTAAGCGTTTTTTCTTTTTGATGATTTGTCAATCTTTTCAGATTGAAGGGAGCAGATCCATGGACTTGAAAATAGAGCTAACAGTAGCTTCAATTAAGGGCTGCCCAACAAATTGAATTCTATCAGTCTCTAAGCCATGGCCTTAGCTTTCCTTACTCTTCTATTTGGTGGAATCGGTTGATGTAGCAAAATGGGAGCCCATTAGGTACTATTAATAGTCTCAAAGGAAAACACCTTTTCAAAAAAGGAATCCGTATTTTAGGGACTTATGGGACTTCTCCACCTTCCAATGGAAATCATGGCATATTCTTAACTCTCAATTCCACCTCTCATCCTCCGACAAGCAACCAATTCAGGAAATTCAATGGCTAGTTACTCCTGAACTTCGTAGCTTATTATCCCTGGACTGTCATGCCAACTTCTTGAATGATTGGAGATGGCCTAATACTTGTAGCATTTGCTTTTTCCCCCTTAAATCCATTTATAAACACCTCCTCCCCTCGATCACCATCTCGCCCGCCTCAATGAGAAGTGGAATTGTGCCTTTTTAAGATCCAAGTGGAACAAACTCAGCTTTCAAATTTGGAAGTCCAAAGCTAATGCTTAATCTCAACTCCTCACTTGGAAAGTCCTCCATGTTAAGCTTCCCATTGGTAATTATCATAAGTTTATTTCCCCTCTTCCTACTTGTCCCTTTTGTGTTAAAATTGAGTCCATAAAGCATGCCTTTTGGTTTTTCTCTCATGCCCGTAAACTTTGGCACTCGCTCTTCACCTTGTTGCCTGCATTATTCCCTAAAAAAGGGTCTTGGAAAGCTACTCTCTTTGGTGCCTCTAAATCCCTTGATACTCTCTATCACACTTGCAAGCATGTGATATTAAATTTCATTTGGAAAATGTGTTGTCTTGTTATTTTTTCCAACACCATCCAATCGTTCCAAATTGAATTCCAAATTATTTGTGTCAATTTGTCCCTTCAGCTTAAGATCTTACCAAATGCACAGGTCAATATCTCTCTTGAAGAGAAAAAACATGATCTTATTCTTCAGTTGCATAGTATTTTCGACCATGGATGATCAGTGCACTATGAAGGTTGATCAGGACTCAGCTTTAGAAGGAGTTTACAGAGTGCTATAGGGTTTTTTAAAGTTGATTTTCTGAGAGGATTTTTCAATGCCAAAGTGAAGCTTATTGCAAGATATATGTTTTCCTGCCAGTGGATGGTTTTCATGGTTCTAAGCTACATTGCTCAAGGCTGGTTTTGTATGCCAACAAAGTTAGGATGCTCATAATAAATATTTTGTTATATTAAGCTTTTTTGCTCTTTCATGTTGCTTACACACAGTAATTGAACTTGTATTGAAGGTTGTGAATTCTTGTTCAAAGAGTAAGGCTCTTTATGGGGTTAGTAATTATAGTTCAATTGTTTTAACTGTTCTCTCTTTGTTGTAGCTTCCTTTGCTACAACAATATAATTTTCTATATGTATCTTTGTATTTGAACGCTTATTCAATAAATAAAAAAGGTATATTTTTCTTATTTATTAGATAGAACTAATTTGTTTTGACTATTGTTTTATAATAAAAATGACAATTTTTACGTGTCAATCTTATTTATGATCTACTCTATTTAATCATGTCTATGTTAATTAAATAAAATATGTAGTTGAGTTATAAAAATTAGAATAATAGAAGATACAAAAAGGGAAACAAAAAATAAAAGATGGAATAGTAAAAAAGGGAATGAAGAATCAAATTTACAAGATGGAAAAAATGGCACAAAACAATGATTAGAGGGTTGGTGATGAACATGGCTGAAGTTTGGCAATTGAGATGCAAGTGTGGTGGCAAAATCCTAGACATTGTAATTGGAGTGAGCAGGATCCCATTGGGTTCAAGAACCCTAAAAGGGAATGAGTTGACAATACAAGGAAACTACCTTCAACATAGAGGTAAGGAAGGATGGGAAAATGGTGGTCGAAATCCAAAATTCAAAATTCATGGCTAGATTAAGCATGGGAAAATTGATGACAAGCCTAGGTGGGTAGTGAGAAAACCGTTGAATAGTAAGGTGATCATGGTAAATTCAAAGAAATATATATTGTATCAAAAAGGTTGAGGGAAACAACCTTCTATGTAAAATGGGCAAGACCTAAGGCATCAAGGTGAAAAACCCAAAGATGGTGGATCGCAAAAGGAGGAACAAAGGTAAGTGTCAAATCTCTACCCAATGATTTATATTTGATATAATATAGAAATAAAGTAAAAATAGAGAAAATATTAGGCCAAGGTTCATTAATGATAGATGGAGTAGGTTTTATTCTACAAACTAGAGACCCTATTTTGATCCCCTCACCCAACCACCAGGAAAAACCCCAAAGTGGGTAAGATTGTATAATCTACCACCTGGATATTGGAATGAAGAAACCTTGAAGTTGATTGGAGATGCTTTAAGAACCTATAAAAAATAAAAATAATTTTTTGAAAGGGTGAATTTGGGGTATATATTATAATTTATGTATAAATAGATCTAAATATGACATTTTGGGGTGAATTGGAGATACTAATAAAGATAGGAAGATGGAAATAGAGGGTAGCCCTAGATACATCTCCTCCCATCTGCAAAAATTGACATAGGAGTTCGTCACCCAAAAGAAGATTTCCCAAGTTTGAAGAAAGTGAAGGGAAAGGAGAAAAAGAAAATATCAATCGATGAAGAAGAGCCTGCCCCTAAAGTTGTAAAGGATCAAGTAGAATCTATTCAAGGACAAAATCAAAAAGATAATTTAGATAAGGAATAGCTTCCTCTAAATGCAAGAGTATAAGACATTATCAACTACAATTTAATCAATGGAAAATCTTCAAACTTTGAAATTGCATGTGATCTATTCAGAATCACGAATAGCAATAGGTTGGGTGACAATCAATTATCTCTAGATCCATTAACAAAAGAGGCAATGGAAATTAATATATAATGAAAAAAATAATTCAGGTGGAAGAGGTTGAAATGGAAAATATGGAAGGACATAAAAGTAGAAAGGAATTGGGGGGATTGATAGAATCAATGAAGTTGGGTATAAAAAAAAGTGATTGAAAATGGATCACCAAATTGTGGGGAAGGGATGAAAAAGGGAAGGAAATTCAACAAAGAGAAGTTGAGCTAAGATGGGGATGTGGAAGGGCAAGATGAAAATAAGTAGGATGTTGAGATCTAGGAAGGGAAAATCCCTTCCCAAAGGGTAGTGAAGATCACCTCGTGGAATGTTAGGGGCTTAAATTACACTAACAAGAAGCACTTATTAAAGCACTAAATGGAATTGTCAAAAGCATATGGGTTTTGGTTCAAGAAGCAAAATTGATAGCTCTAGAAATGGAGTAGATGAAAATAAAAGTGAAATATAGTAGAGTATGGATGTGGTTACCTCAAAAGGGGCTTCGAGTGGGCCCAGAGTATTCTAGAAGCACCAAGTAGTTAAGGTGGAAAAGTTTGTAGAAAAGAAGTATAGATAGAGTTGTAAGGTAATAAGTTTAATAGAAGATCTTCAATTTTTCCTAGTAAACATATTTTGGTCAACATCCCCTAAAGGGAAGAAATAGGTATAGGAAGAACTTGAACAAGTCATAAGAAAATATCCAAATGAGATCTATCTTCTATTAGGGGATTTCAATGCAATTTTGCATTGTGGGGATTAATTGGGAGGTGTTCAAAATAGAACTCGGTCACTTATTGATTTTGTATGTTTTGTAGAGAAAAGTTGTCTGACGGAGATACCAATGAAAAATAGTTTATATACATGGATAAATAGAAGGCTGGGGTTTAGCAATATCTCAGAAAAAATGGATAGGGTTCTAATAAGGGGATACTTGGGAAACTTCCCTTATACGTTAGAGTGCAATTTGATACCATTCTCAAGCTCAAATCATTTCCCAATCCAACTAATTATCAAAAAGGATAATAAGGTTGAAAGATGTATGTTTAAGTTCAAGGATATGTGGATGAATGACCCAAAAAAATTAGATTTAATAACAAAATAGTGGGAAGAAGGAATATAGGCTGAAACAAATCGAAAAGTGGATGAATCCAGTATTCTGACTTGTTCCTTTTTCCATCTGACATACTTTGCAACTTTGTACAAACTTCCTCACATCTTGTTGTAACTATGGCCAGTAATAATTCTCACTAACAAGAGCAATGGTATTATATCAACCAAAATGTCCAACCAATCATCCACTAGGCTTCTCCTTGATTAGATTCTATCTCATAGAACTCCTTGGAATGCACAATTGACTCCCTGTAAATAACATCCCATCTTGGATTAGGAAATCTAGCCATTGTGTCCTATCCAATGTAATAGGTTCTAAACAAGCCTTTCAAGCCTCAGCAAACTCTGGATCTTCAAGATACAAAATCTTAAGTTCATTGAACTCAACAACCTCTATATTCATCTCTATCAATAAATTTTTCCTTCTACTTAAGGCATCTACAACTTTGTTTGGCCTTCCACTCCTATGCTTCAAAACAAAATTATAACTAAAAAAACTCAACCCATTTAAAGTTCCTTTGATTTAACTTTCCTTGACTATTGAGATACTACAAAGCCTAGTGATTAGTATATAAAAAAATTATTTTGGCAACAAATAGTGTCTCCATTTCTTCAAAGCCTAAACTATAGCATAAAACTCTTGATCATAGATAGAATATTTCTTCTTAGTATCATTCAACTTCTCACTAAAATAGGCAACATGCTTACCTTTTTGACTCAAAATAGCTCCTATGGTAGTGCCACTAGCATCACAATCTACTTGAAAGACCTTATTGAAATCTGGAAGTGTCAAAATAGGTTGCTCTATGACTTTCTTCTTCAACATATCAAAACTCTTTGTTTCTCCTATAGTCCATTTAAAATCCTTTCTACTCCTTCTCATTGCTTCAATTAGAGGTGCGCAAATACTACTGAAATTCGTAATGAACTTTTTGTAAAAACTTTCTAGACCATGAAATGACCTTACCTCTGTAACAATCCTTAGAGTAGGCCATTCAATGATAGCTCTCACCTTCTCTAGATCTATTTTAAGACCCTCTATTGAGACAACAAATCCCAGATACACCAACTCTCTCTTCACAAAACTATATTTTTTCAAATTAATCAATAGCTTCTCCCCCATTAGCTTCTGAAAAACTCTTCGGATATGTATTAAGCACTCCTCCAATGTCTTACTAAAAATCAAAATATCATCCAAATAAATAATAACATTTTTTTTCTAAAAATTCTTTCAATACCTCATTCATAAGCTACATAAATGTGCTTGGTACATTGGTTAGCCCAAAAAGCATGACTAACCACTTGTACAAGCCCTCCTTGGTTTTGAAGGTTGTCTTCCATTCATCTCCTTCTCTAATCCCGATCTAGTGATATCCGCTCTTCAAATATATCTTCGTTAAGTACTCATCTCCACTCAAACAATTCATAATGTCATCCATTCTCAACAAGGGAAATCTATACTTGATGGTGATCTTGTTGATGGCTCTAGAATCTGTACACATCTACCATTCCCCATCCTTCTTTGGTGCTAGTACTATAGGTACTACACGTGGACTCAAAATCTCTCTCATCAATCCCTTCCGCAACAACTCTTGCTCTTATTTCTTCAACTCTTCACTCTCTGTCAGAGTCATATGATGAGCTTCCTTATTTGACAAATTGGCTTTAGGAATCAGGTCCATCTGATGACTAATCTTTCTTACTAGAGGCAAACCTTTAGGTACATTATTAGAAACAATATTTTGAAATTCATTCAACAAATCTAAAACCTCTACAAATACTTCATTAGTATCTTCTTTATCAACTCTAGGGATCAATGCAAAACACATATGCTCATGCCTCATACCTTCTAGGAACTTTCTTCCATCAACCAAACAAATTCTTGCATTACTACATATACCTTTTCTTCTACCTCCCTCAAGGATTTCAACTTATGATGAACACCATCCTTTGTCAAGGAATAGGTGTTAGTATGTCCATCATGCACCGCTCACCAATCAAACTGCCACAGTCTGCTTAACAACATATGACAAACATCTATAGGCATAATATCAGACAATACTTCACCATGGTAATTTCTAATCTTGAACTTTACCAGACACAAGTTCATTTACCAAAGCTTTATGGTCCTTCTGCAACCAAACAATCTGGTATGGATTTGAATGCCTTCTTCTCTCCAACCACAACTTACTAACCATCTCTTTTGAAACAAGGTTATCAGTACTACCTCCATCAATAATAACATTGCAAACTTTACCTTCACACTTACATCTAGTGTGAAAAAAATTCTTCCTTTGACTTAGTTCTTTCTCCTCATTCAGCAAGGCTCTTCTAGTAACAAGAACATCTCATCTTTCTACATCCTCAGAATGTGAAGACTCGACATCTTCATCTACATGTGCAACTCATGCATTACCCTCAGGTCTTTTATTTGTTCTTCCTTGATGTTGAGGACACTCATAGGCTCTATGTCCTTCTCCGCACTAGAAATAGGTTCCATGAAAGCCTCCTTTTCTTGGTCCTTGTCCAGATCTTCCTCTTCCTCTTTAGTCTCTATTATTTTGATCACAAGGACAGTAGTTGTTATCTCCTTTCTGGTTCTGACTACTACTGGATCCTTCACCCTTATTTTTATCTTCATTTCAACCTTCATATGATCGTCCACTAGTCTTTCCACCACGACCCCCACCTCTTTGCTTGCTTTCAAACCTTCTATTCAACATTTCTTCTACCTTCAAAGCAAACTGATGTGCATCTTCAATGGTAGGAATTCTTACCAGACCCAACTCTTCTTGAATACTCAACTTCAACCCATTCATGTAACAAGAAATTTTTTCCTTGTTGGCCTTAGAATGGCCTATTCTAATCAATACATGGTAGAATTCTTCTATATACTCCTTGAAATATTTTCCTACTTGTTTCAACCCTTGCATCTTCTTGAACAAATCTAGCTCATAGTCCACAGGAATGAACTAAAATTTTAATTTATCCACCATTTGGTCCCATCTGGTTATTTTCTCTTTTCCTCTTCAATTTATTTCTAATTGTACCTCTTTCCACCAAATATTTGTATGACCCTTTAGCTTGGTCTTTGTAAATTTGACTCTCTCAAGGTCTTCCACCTCCTCATACTCAAAGTGCTCCTCCATATCGTTGATCCAATCAATCAACTCTTCTAGGTTAAGATTTCCAAAAAATATAGAAACATCAATCTTTGGCCTTTTCCCAATTTTAGAGATGACCTTAAATAATCTAACTTGCTCTAGATCTACTATATCTTGTTCTTCTTCAAACTTTTCCTCATTTTCAGCTTCATCTTCACTTTCATCTCCTCTTCTTGGCTCAAACCCTTGATGCAACTCCTCTTGCAATGCTTGAACTTGTCTCTACAGGGCTCTGGAACCCTCTTCTGGTACAATAAATTTCTTCCACCACAACAGTTTCTTTACAAAGGCATTCTAATCACTTATCTCATAAACCCACAACCACAAGTCCTGGTGTGAACTACCTCATGTTCGACGACCTGTTTACACACTCAAGAAAACCCGCTCTGATACCACTTGATGAGGGCTACACCACCTGAAACCCACACAAAACACAACAAAAGATACCAACACAAAAGATGCAAGACAAAAAATAACTCACTTTCTTCATTATTTTAATAAAATAAAATACAAATTCAGAAATTACAATGTTGCAGCCTCATGGGCTTGATTCATTACAACAAAATCAAATCTGAAAAAAACAAATCTATTATTCAGAGCCACAATCTGAACTAATGGAGCCACCTTCTACAACCCCCATTTAACCCTTTTATTTTACCCAATAACCACCCTAGAATGTTTTAGAAAGTGTAACTTTCCTTTTTGTTTTGGCAACAAAAGTCTTGTCGTTTAATTTCTTGCCTAGGAAGATATTTTAATGAAATTCACTTTTTAGTGGGGCAACTTCTTGGGCCCATAACTTTTGATTTGGATGTCTGATTTGCTATTATAATATATCATTAGAAAAATCTCAAAGAGATCTACAACATCGAGACCATTGAAGATCATTTTATCCACTTTTTGAGTTGTTTCAAGGATTCTAAGGTTTTCAAATTTGAATGTGAATCTACATTGGAGAAATTTCTTGGGATGAAAACTTTAATATCTCCCAAACCGTATAGGGTATTGAGATGATTCTTCTGCCACTAGAAATGTTTTTCAATTTCACTCCTTGGGGTAAATTTTCATGTCCATATGAGCCTGTTTAGGCCAGCTTGTAACTAAAAATAGTAAGTGATCATTTTTCACCTTTTTCAACTTTTGACTATCTTACACCCCTTAAGTTCCATCATGGGACTCAAAAAAACTAAAGAAAAATAAGGAAAAACATTTTTTTGGGTGATGCAAGATTTCCCTACATCATTGGATGCTCCTACATCAATTCCCTAAGGTGTGAATATTTTATCCCTCAACTAGTCCTCTCTTGTTGGTGATAACGAGTGTGATGTTCCCTAAAGTGATACCTTTCACGAACTAAGCAAAAACCCCTTTGACTATCATAATCTAATTCTTGGCCACCAAGTATAACACAACTTGCTTGCTAGTGGTGCCTTGTGAAATCTATGAACATCTAATGTGGCACCTTATTAAAGTTATCAAAGAGTATAAATTTTGGTATGGTTGACATATGGGAGCTTGTATACTTGGCATGACTTTCCCATCTTCCACCTTTCTATGAGTTCACACCTTGTATACCTAGTGTTTGTTTCTCACCCTATTGCCTTGGGGCTCACCTAGTGTATATCAGACTTCACTAGCCCTTGTGAGCATATTTTTGGAAAAACAACTTAGGCTTGATCCATACCTTTTGGAAAAATAGTTGAGGCTTGATCCATCCCTTCTTTATCCTTCTTTCTCTTTGCATTAATTTTTACATTGTATGATTGTGTATCTTGTGTCATTGTTACATGCATGTGTCTCTTTGTTCCTTTGTTAGTTTGCCATGGGATCTTAGATCCTGGGGGCTTGATCATCCTCCTTGATCCTTGTCATCACACCTTTGTAACAATTATACAATTAGACCTCCCTTGACTTATTTGTCTACTTTAGTGTGATTCTAAGTGTGAGTTCATACTCTCACTAAAGTGAGGGCTAAATATAGAGTAGAAAATTGTATACCTTTACAATTTCACACTATGGTTGCATCCTCTTAATTAATTGGACTTAATTAAGCCTCTAATTGACCAAATTATGTGTTCCAAAGCCTTATTATTCCCGTTTTCTTAAAGGGAAACATATATTAAACAATTGCTAACATTAATTTAACACCTTGTAAATTGTGTGTCCTGGTCCTAGGACCCATTCACCCACGGGCGAATGGATCCCCTTTAAGTGCCTGGACCCAATTTTTAATATATTTTTGTGACATTTTAATGATTCAAATTCAAGTTTCAAATGTTGGCTTGTGGAATCTATTTTTTGTGAAACTAGACAAACACCTATAAATACATAGTTATTTTATCAATTAAAATCTAACAAGCTAGAGGTGAACTTCACAAGAGAACATATTATTGTCAAGAGCATTGAAGAGTAGATTTATCAGTCATCTACAATAATAATCAAGATCATATCATCATGTCAAAGTTCATGTGTGTTCATGTCATGTTTTGGAGCTAACATTGTGATGTAGGTTTCAAGCATTCAAGCATCAAATTAAGCAATCAATCAAGCCAATTCATGCAAGATCAAGACCTTAGAGAGATGTGTTAGACTATAGTACTCTAAGGGTAGCCGTTAAAGGTTTGGTGAGTTGTGACATAGATTTTTTCATTCATCAATTCCTTTCATTTATCATTATTTCATTATCAAGGTTTAATTACCAACATGGGGTTTCACTAAGGCAACCCTCCAAATCATCCAAAAACAAACATTTTTCTTCTCTCTTTGTATGTGCAAATTTATAGGTGAAGAAGGACTAAAGATTGATCAAAGGATCAATTTTGTAAAGTTATCAAAGTTATCATCATTGTTGTCAACCCACAGAAACTCACCTACAAATTTTATTTCCAACTTTTCAACAATCAAACCTAGAGAAATCAGAAACTTAGATATGGGATCTGGGATCTAGCCTAATTGTAAAATTAGATTTTGGACCCCTACACTAGGACCCATTTTCCCTAGGGTGAACCAGTCTTGCTACAAAGCTCAAAACCTTCTTTTTAGGCCAGGTGCACACCATCCCGCCCTTCTCAAATTTGCCTACCAGTTACTGTTTTCATTTATGTTATCATAATATTCTACATTTCAAGTGTTAGGTCATGCAATTTAGTTTTTTAATACATTTTAAATTATCTCCCAAAAGCGCCAATCAATCATTTCTATCATAAGAAAACACTAAACCTTCCTAATAGGGTTGAATCACCTCAAGGTTGAAAGTCAATCCTAGCCTTGAGAGATCTCTTTTTCTAATGAAATTAGGGAAAGTGTAAGTGTGTGTTCAAACATTTGGGTCATTCCATCATTAAAAGCCTCACCCCACACACACTCACCTTTTTCTTTGTTTTAGAAGTAATGGGCTCTAATTGTTCTTCTTTTATGTCCTCATCCTTCACATCCTCTAACTCTATGAACCCTCTTCTTCTTTTTCATCCTCAGATCCATTTGATTGTTTTTCCACATGTGCATCTTCATTCTTCTCAATATTTGTCTTGAAGTGCACTCTCTTTGTCATATCTTTCTCATTTGGTTGTTCTTCTCTTGAGTAAGCTCTAAAATCCCTAAAAATCACATCTCTAGAAAAATATTATTTTATAGGTTAGAGGATTCCAAAGCTTATAATCTTTTACATTCTCACCATAACCAACAAAGATACATTTTTGTGCTTTTGGATCTAATTTAGATCGCTTCTCTTTAGGCACATGAACAAAATCCTCACAACCAAAGACCCTTAAGTGTGAAATAAAAGGTTTTCAACCTATCCACACTTCATAAGGAGTTTTATCAACAAGATTTGAACAAGGAGATCTATTAATCAAATAACAAGCAATCCCAATAGCTTATGCCCAAAAGCATTTATCAAGATTAGCACCACTCATCATGATCTTAGCTCTTTCCATCAAAGTTCGGTTCATTCTTTCTGCTACCCCATTTTTTTGGGGTGTAAGGAGTATTCTTTTGCCAAAAAATACTTGCATACTTATAGAACTCACTAAATTTCCTTGAACAATATTCATCCCCACTATCAAATCTCAACACTTTCATCTTATAATATGATTTATTTTCAACTAAGACCTTAAATTCCATAAAATTGGTGAAAATTTCAAATTCAGAATGCATAAAATAAATCCATGTGTATCTTGAGACATCATTAATAAAAGAGACATAATACTAAGATTTACCTAAAGAGTCAACATCCATCGATCCACATACATATGAATGAATGATCTCTAATAATCTCTTTGCCTTAATTTTTTCCATTAGGAAATGATGATCTATTCTATTTACCAAACACACAATGCTCATAGAAATCATCTTTGCCACCAAAATAATCAAAAATACTGTCAACCAAATTTTTATTAAGAATGGTCTTAAGTCCTTTTTCACCAATGTGACCCAATCTATGGTGCCACAACATACATGCATTTTCAGTGTCAATTACATTATAGAGTTATAAAAAGTAGAGGCATTTAGCCTAAACAAAGTCCCTATATGAGATCTTTTAGCTATCACCAAACTACCTCTTACCAACCTGCAACCTAACTTGTCAAATGTCACATGCATTCCAAAATCATTCAACTTGGATACTAATAGTAATTTTCTTGAAAGTCCTAAAATATGCAAAATACTATCAATTGTTTTAATCCTCTCATAACTGAAACACAACTTTAATTTTCCCTTACCAACAATCTTCTCTATGTTGTTATCACCAAGGAAAAATTCTCCCCCATCATATGCTTTGTAAGCAGTAAATCACTCGTTGTGAGGAGTCATATGGTAAGAGCAACCTAAATCAATAAGCAAAGCATCATTATTAATAGTGTTAGCTAAAATAAACAAAGTGTTAGAATCATCATCATAGGATTTTTCTATGGAGGAATCAATATTTTTTCTTGTTCCTACACTCCTTCACATGTCCTCTTTTTCCATAATTTTGACACTTTACTATACTCTTTATAGGGGTTTTAGAACATCCTTTACACTTATCTAGGTCTTTTAATCCCCTTTAGGCCCTTTCTCTTTGGACCTACCTCTCACATGCAATGAATATTAGGAGCCAACATTCATAAACTTTCTCCTCATCTCCTCTTAAAGAAGTATAGAAATTATGTTGTCCGTCTTTGGCTCTACATTACCACTACTTATGGCAACAATTATATTTTAAGATTCAAGTAAAGAACAAAGAAATGTAAGATACATTTGTCTTCATCATCTAGTTTAAAATCTACTAATGCAAGTTGACTTATAATAAGATCTTAAAAGTATTCAAGTGGTTTACAATAGAATCACCATATTTAATTTTTAAACAACATAATCATCTTTTAAGATATAACTTATTAGACAAACTTTTAGTTTAATATGTGTCACCTATCTTCTTCCACAATTTGTATGTGGTGTCTTTTGTTGAGACATTCAAGAGGATGGAATCCATAAGACACAATTGATGGCTCCTTATGCTTTCTTGTCCAAATTTTTCCAATCTTCATCAAACATTACAGTTGGTTTGGTTTCTTGTGAAACTAGCAACCATTGATCTCTCCCTTCAAGGAGATCCTCCATCTTCAATTTCCATGTCTCATAGCCTGTTTTATTGAATTTCTCAATATCCTAGTGAGAGGTAGAGGTCATGGTATACAATCTTCTTCACAAATCTACAATATACCACAAAACAAAGGCACCTAATGTAGCCAAAAAACCTTCAACACATAAAATAAAGGTGTCCCCTTCTCAACAAAATCATTAGCTCTGATACCAAATGTTGAAAACAAGGTGAAGTAAAACTACAACATCAAATCATGTATGTGAATTCAAATCTAAAAATAAGATTACCAAATCATATTTAAGCATGTGATTGCATATTTTCCACAATAGAAAAATTAGAAAACCTAATGTGGCACTAGATTTACGTGGAGAAACCCTTTCAAGAAAAAACTCATGAGAAAATAAGGCAAGTATATTATTAATCTTCAAAAGAGAGATACATCATAATACACTTCACTACTAATCTTTGACTAATTTGGCAATACCTTGATACCTACAATAACTCAACATGAAACTATCATCCAATAGTTCCAATTTATAGAACTTGTGGGAGGTAAAACCATAAATAGAAAATTGAAAGAGGTAGAAAACTACTTGCAAAAACCCATGCCCTCTTCTTGGATGACCAAAAGACATGATAAATATTAAATAAAATTCACAAGGCTCCAACATGGGAACCTAGCCCATAACTTATCCACCCTTTTCCTTCTTGGATGCTTTGATGACTCTTCCACTTTCTGATGGACCACCAACGGACAACCTTACTTCTTCTAATCTTGGGTGCCCCATTCATGACCTTTGATATTCCCAAAGTGGATGCCTACGAGAGAGACTCTATCCATTAGGTTGTGTAACTTTCACTACCATTAAATCACCTCTTTAAAATATAATTACATGTCAATTGAATTTCTCTCATGTCCCCTAGAACTCATTCCAAGGAACATGGAGACATATGAATGGCATAGGAATACAAGGTTAATGTCACTTTTTCCTAAAAAGTTCTTCGAGGAAAAGACATTATCAATAGTGATGGTTATCAACAAGATTGAATTGTGTATCTATGAGCACCAAAACACAAGGGTTCACAATCTAAGAAAATGTAGATTCTCCTCTTAGGACAACAACATGAGAAAGAAATGGTTGTTTCTAAAAGACCCTTCCTTTGTCTACAATCCAAATGAAGATAAGATGAGACAAAAGTTGGCCAAATGGGTGCCCCCCCAAATGGTAGACTGAAACTCAACTTTGACAAGGCCTTAAGAGGTAACCCTAGCATATCTAAAGCATGATATATTGTAAGAAATGAACAAGGGGTTATATGTTAGGAGAGCTCTATCAATTTTCCTAACAATACTAACAATAAAGTTGAATTTTGTACCCTACTAGAAGATTTAAAAATTTGTGAAAAGGAAAAGTTATCCCCAATTGATATTGAAGGTGATTCATAGATAGTGATTAGATTCATCACTTCCAAAAAATCCTTAAGTTGGAAGATATCAAAATGACTTGAATAAATTCAAATGTACCTTGACTCAATCGATGAGTTCACAATCAAGCATTATTTTAGAGAAGCTAATTGAGCTACAAACTTCTTGTTCAATCAGGGTATTAATCAGATAGAAAAATCATAACTTTGAAAGATGTGTCCAAATGTGGGATGGTTTGGCTACAATTGTCAAAGAAAACAATCCACATGATAGAGATAATAAAGGCTAGGAAAACATGGTTTAATGACATAAATGTCCTCCTTTGTAGGAATCTCATATTGGAAGCATGCTCTCAAAGATTGAAAATCCTTTTAATTATTGTGCTACAACTATTTAAACATGATTGAGATTGTAAATAATGAAATAATATGGAGAAAGGGATAAAATTCCCAAGTTACGTATGCAATTGCAACCTAGGGAGCTTGGAGGACAACTTCAACATATTTTTATTGTCTTTAGTTGATGAAGAGAAGGCCATTCAAGAGGTCATCAAGGAGAAACATTTGTAGCTCACCCACAAACATGATGCCTCCTTTTTGGAATTATTCTTGTGCAATGTTATGCGAACAATGGGAGATGCAAGCTAGGGATAATTGAAAATCATTAAATATGTTATCCCAAGACTTAGGAGGGAAGCAACAAATGCCATGTCAACTATGTACAAATTCTTGATATTTGGACTTATAGGAATGCAATCTACATCACAATTGTTAGTGAAAATGAAGATATAAAGAAAGTGATCACTCTCTTTAGCGATGGATCAACCAAAAACAACATGGAGACCTTTGCATTTTATGTGGTCCATTAAGGAAACCTTCTATCTCCTTTATAGATTGAAAGACTACAAGAAATAGCTTTTGAATTGAGCTCATTAATACATCACTAAGCATAATTTTTCATGCTTGTATCTATCTTATGCTACTTATAATGTTTTTGTTACACCAAGAGGCGTTCTTCAGACATAAGAGACTGTGTAAAGAAAAACTCAAATAAAAATTGATGTGCAAGTGACAGTTTTTTATCACAATAAGAAAGTAAGTAAAAAAAAAAAAAAATCTAAATTTATTATTTCATATAAAAGTAAGTTTCTAAATTAACATATTTAAAACTAAAAAATATTTAAGATCTTTTATATTCTTACATTTTTTATATATATTGATGTGATAGTTTTTTATCACAATAAGAAAGTAAGTAAAAAAAAGAAATAATCTAAATTTACTATTTCATATAAAAGTAAGTTTCTACTAAAAATAATATTTATTCATAAGGATAAGATGTTAAAAAATATGTAAAAATTACTACTCATAAAAGAAAGTTTCTAAAATTTTAAAAATTAAAACTTTCCTAAATTTACTATTGAATACAAAAGTTACTAAATTAATATAATTAAAATTACAAAACATTGAATTTTTTTTTTTAAATAAAAATATTCTTTTGTTCTTTTTAAAAATTTCCAATTAATACATTTCAAATTAGAAAATTCAATAAAAAGGAAATATCTTAAATTTACTATTACATATAAAAAAAATTCAAAATAGACATTTTGAAAAAGATATCTCTCCACATATTTTATATATATTACTAAAATAGTATATATACTAGTTATTTAATACAAAGAAAGCTACCTACAAAATAACGATTTCTCTAAAAAAAAAAATAGAAAAAAAAAAAAAATTATTAAGATATTTATCTTATTAATTTGTACCATAACATATAAATCTATATAAACAAATTATTAATTTTGACAGATGAATCACATTTGATTTTTCTTTTTCCCTTTTAAAAAAAATATCTTACAATATTTATATATAAATAATAAAATAAGATAATTATCTAGTGATTATTAACTTAACAATAAAGAGACAATTTATTTTTAGTCCCCCGTAAACCTGATTTAAATCATTTTCAACTCTTTTTTTTTTTTTGGTATCAATAAGATGTTCTCGAATTCCAACCAAAAAAGGCAAAAACAAAGTTTGAACTTTAAACAATTAAATTCCAAAATGCTTTCAATATCCGTCTACTGTGACATTTATAGCAATTGTTGTCATGCATTCATTGAATAATACATATTATAAAACATAATCCGCCACGATATTTCTACGGGAAACTTCAAAAGAGGTGAATTTGGCGATTCTGGAGACTTCGTGACTCATGCAACCTGTCACCCTTATGCTTTTTCTTATTATTTTATATACCCACGAAAATGAAAGCATAGGAAAGTTTTTGGAGTTTCTTCTCCCCACGTTTCTTGTGGGTGGGGTTGAGTTACAACTTCACCAGTTTTGAACTTCACTAGTTAGTCATGCACTTTTTTTCATCTTAACCATTTTATCTAGAAAAAAGTCAAGAGATCGATATAGGTAATATGTGTACAAATTATAAAATCTATTATAATTGATATGTTCAAAATTAATGTAGCATATTAATAAATGTAATTAATTTAATATTTATTAATATATAATATTGCATTGATGAGCTATTGAATACTTTGTGAATTTTCTATCTACATAACAAGTGGATCTATAATTAATTTGAAGGATTCTAATGATCACATGAATTAGGAGATGACATTTGATTGGAAAGGACAATAAGAATATCAATTGTCATGATTAATGTGATAACTTCTAGATCGAGCTATAATGACGCGAAGGTTGGATGAGCTTGGAAGTCTACAAATTTTTGCTAGTTTATTAATATATTTCTCATTTAACCCCCATTATTCTACATGCCTAAATTAGAAATACAATGTAATACTCTAAGAGTAGATGGCCTTCCTAGATGGCATTATCATTATGTACCTAAATAGAGTGGCTTCTTGGAGAGGAATTATTGGTATTGAATTATCATTATAGAGTTAATTAAAACATTCTCTCATTGTAGGTGTCCATATTGATGGGAGAGAGATTATGAAGGTTATTCACAAGTTTGCCACAAACTTGATCAAAAGAACATTTGTTGGGTGGGTTGATATGATGCTGTAGGAATTTGTTTTAAGAGTCGGACATTCTTCCGGTTGCAAAAACTTTGACATTTCATGACAGAAGGGTTGTAAGGTCAAAGTGTCTATTTGTCACAACAAGATTTGCATGTAGAAGCTTGAAGAAAGAAAGTGATTAAGACTACTAAGTTCTTGAAGCAAGTAACTGGGATTGAGGAATGCAAAGGCATCAACTAGATGATTACTCTTGTGAGTGACTATTTAAAGGAGAACTAATATTAGCTATTTCCTTTATTAGTTTAATCTTTTATCTAATGGAGCACTTTGCATTGGTTAAAACCTTTGTAGACAATCTAATAGTATGTTTTATCAACTTAAATATTTGAGACATTTTGTTTTTAATAGCTCATTAAAATGAAAAAATCTTTGTATTCTCTAAACTAAAACTCTATAATCTTTTTATTTCTATATTCTACTATAATGGACACAACCTCCAAAATTGTTATTTTAATTATAAATTATAAAATACCTTTTGCTTATACATTTTATGTATTGTACATATTTGTAGAAAATGAATGCATGAAAGAACTTTATTGGTAATCTAATTTGTTCTATTTAATTTTGTCCAAATTATTAATAATTTCAAATTTGTTAAAAAAACAAAAGCATTTGATTAAATCAATTACTATTTTTTAAAAGATTATTTATTTATTGTGTTTGTTATTATTAATAATATTTATAAATAATAATCTTTTAAGATATAATACGTTCCAATTCATAACTACTTTATTATGGGTGTGAATACTTTAGGTTCAATGCATAATTTTTGGTACAACATTTAAGTAAAGTCGCACTCAAATAATCTATTGTGAAGATAATAAAAGAATCGCCTCTTTATTATTATATTAGATTTTAGACTTGTCTTTGAAGTAAAAAATAAAAGTTCATCATTCCCAAATATGGACAAGGGGGAAGTTCTCAATCATGTTGATGTGATGAGCTCAGCAATTCAACACGTCAACACGCCATTTGTGGATCGAGGAGAGGCCATGGTCCAGCTTGCGTGCCCCCACCTGACACGTGGCCCCCATCGATTAAAGTAACAAATTATTCTCCATTATATAAGAATCCGTGTCTAAAACTCCCACCGACAGCTATAATTCTTTCTTATGAGCAGTAGCACCACTGCCACCGGTAATCACCGGTAATCTAGAGCGGATTCGCTGGCTTTTAAAATTAAATATTATTTTTCACAGATTCTGTTCTGGATTACCAATTTTCACATGCGAATTGTAGTGTACTTAAAGCTAACAGACAACTAGCATACGTACAGGGTGTAAATTAAATAAGTATATTCCTTACACTGTAGATCTTTTTTGGGCCAGAGAAAAAAGGGAATAAATAAACAGCAATAAAATGGCCGGTGTACATTGCTCCACGCATGATTCTGCCTTGTCCTAACTATTTACAGAGCACGGAATATAAAACCAAAAGTTCTGAGGCGAGAATCGATCGGTGAGAGCACAACATAACGAATAGAAAGAATGGTGATTAAGATAATGATCTTAACATAATGGTAATCCTCAGATTTATTTCTTGGCAGCTTTCTGTACTGACTGTCATTGTCGAGTATGTGCAAGCTGAAGTCCAATTTGCTGTAGCTCGAACTTTTTGATGGTTCCGGCAATATCTTTTAGAGTACCATCGTATGTATATGGAATTTCTTCCACCATTGTGATGTTGTTTTTCATGGAGGGCTTCACAAACTGCTTGCAGGGCTCTGCCCTGCTAGAAATGGTGCCGTGATAATGGTAATAGCGGATTTTGCCCACGGTCTGGTGCTGTGATTGGCCTATGATGTTCTCTGACATGTGAACCCCTGTGGCGTAGGCATTTCTGGCCTGAATGGCATATTTCCTATCCCTTCTGATGCCCTTCTTCATATCCTTGAATACCAGCTTTTCTATACCCCAGTCTCTGCACAGCACAGCACAACTCATGACTTAGTTATGAAATCCAGATTAGTCATCAGATACTAATAGGTAGTCCTAGGAGTTTTATAAGCCAAGTCAGCCAAAACACAAACAAAGTTGAGGATAAAATAGACTTCTTTTTTAATCTTGTCCACTTCTTAATTCAAATCCACCATGAATTTCGTTTAGCTGTATTGAAGGTGAAAGTGGGTTTTCTGGAAACAGCAGCTTGGAATTTTAATTGTTCTACATTTGGTGAGTGGATTTGTGGAATGATGTCCATGAAGAATTTAAGTTGTTTCTGATCTCTTGAGAACGCATTATATGGTAAAAATGTACAGAATTTAGGTTGTTTCCGATCTCTTCAGAACACATTATATGGGTAAAAATGAAGTACAGAACTTATGTTGTTTCCAGCCTCTGAAGAACCGCTTTATCTGGGTAAAAATGAACTTCGTGCAGAATTTAAGTCTCTCTACAGAATCCACCATCAAGTACCCCACTTGATTCCAAAAACCCAGTAAGGTAAACAAACACTGACAGAGATCATCCAAACAAAAGAATCAATGGCATTTGGCTCTTGACAAAGTTGAGTCATTAAATGCAGACGATTATAGATAATAGTACAGCACATATCTATCTGTCTCACCGCTACAGTAGGAAAACATAATTGACGATTAACAGCATTATTCCATTCAAGTGAATGATCCATCATTTAGATGGTAATGATTGCAAACCTCACATCAACACTAAACCCACCCAAATGCACATCAAGCTGTATACCATGCACAACTGCTTTCAGGGGATAAGGCGTGGCCAAACAAATTTTCGTTGCAAAACCAAGAACAGATTCTCACGAGTAAATGAAGCCTGAAGAGGAAACACAGTTTTTAAAACTTTGTCCAGGACTATAGACCTTCAAATTCAGTATTAGAGGTTTCGAGTCCTAGCAGGTCCATATCAGGGCAAGCTTAGCAATCCCAAACAGAAAAAAGAAAAAAAGTAGATTACAGGATTTCCATAACAATTTAGGATATGCAGCAGCCTTACTAGAACATGGGGCTACCCAATGTTTTACAAGCTAACTGCTACAGCTGAGCCACAGCCATCAGAGTTATATAATGACTTACTTCATCTACCTACATAATAGCATTGCAATCTGATTCCCTGTGAACAAAAATACTCTGCGTTTTTGAAATAAATTGTGTGAATTTAGTTAATAATGACATTTTAGATGGGTGTGATCCATATCTAAGAAGAGCACAAGATATAAATTAAATTCAGAGTTCCGAAATCTCCTATTCTATTGTGAACTTCATGTTTGAAAGTTCCTAGATATTTACATTCACACAGTTTTTGAACAGCTCCTGCCCACTACATTCACACAGTTTTTCAAAAGCTCCTGCTCTATCTAATGGACTGTGAGAACCTCATGTTCGTCACTCTTAGTGTTAAGATACTGGAGTGGTTGATAGTTAAAAAACAGAGACGGGTTGATTGCAGAACCTTCACACCCACTAGCGTAACACAGTAAAACAAAACTTGTCCATGTAAATTGATGAACCCATCTTTTTCCCAAGTTCAATGCATAGTGATACAAAGCAGAGTTGAAAAAAAAGAAAAAATCAAATGAAATCACCTAAAGCAAAGTAATCCAGTTAGGCAGGTCTTCCGCAAGGAAAAATGCTCGCATATCCCCAAAAAGGACATCCTTCCCCTACACACCCCCCCTCCCCCAACAAAAAAGGAAGTGTAAGAATTTTACCTGTACAATGGCCTTGAGTCGTTACGCTCCAGGCAGAGCTTATTGGACATGGGATACTGCTCGATGGTGAACTGCGTATAGTTATCAAACTGCTTAACCACAGACTCAATACTCTTTCCCCGAGGAATATACATAAATTCATCAACATCAAAATAGAAGGTCCAGTTGGCCATGAATTTATATCTGTGCAAACAATCGTTGACAATCAGAAACTGGTTATGGTAATACCCATCAAACCGTTCCTGATCTCTGATATCCTGCAATGTCACACGCCCGGCTGCAATCCACGGCTCCAGCACTTTTCTAACCTCCTCGTGCACGCCTCCTGCATCATGGAAAATAAAGTGGGATCGCGTCCCGAAGAATTTCGCATGATAAGCCATCCACTCCCTCATTCTCTGCGGGCTCAGATTACCGTACAAAGACGAACCACAGTAGAGATAATCATAGCGGGGCGGCCCTGTGAAATAAGTGGCATTGTAAGCATTTTCTTTTTCTGTGAGAGCCACGATTCGCTCAGGGTGCTCAAAATCCTCGCCATTGTTGGCATAAAGAATGAGCTGCCCTCCGCCGCCATCAGTCCCCACGGCCTCTTCAAAAGAGCAGTTAACCACCACCACAGTATAAACCCTGCCATAGCCCCAGTCCGGCAGCATCTTATATGTCTTCCCTTTCACAGGTCCCAGGGTCGAATTCTTGGGGATCCATTCACATTCAAACCCAGGCTTGCCATAAACATGCAGCGGCTTCGACGCCAGCCCATTCACAGCAAAAGTACTCTCACCACCTCTGTAAGCACTCATGTGGATAAACAAGTAGGCTGCATTGCCATACCCCTTAAACACCCGCTTAGTTCCATTCTTACTCTCCTCCTCCTCCTCTGAACCATCAGATTTAGCAGGCTCGCTAGCGTTAGCTGTGACATTACTCAACTCACTAGCACTAATTGTAACATTACTCAATTCTGTAACATTGCTCGGCTCTAGCACTTGCTTGAGCCCCTTGGTTCTGATATCCAGACTGTAAGCCCGCACACCGGAAGACCCTTCCTGCAGAAAAGTCTCTGCCAGTTTATCACATGACCGGCTGCCGAATCCAAACCCACCGAACGGCAAAAACTGGCCCGTGATGAGCATTACTCCCATAACTAAAATTGTCCCCATCAGAACTTTGGTCTCCATACAGTTGGGCAAAATCCCAGACACCCCGCTGTCCTTCTCTTTATCCTTCCCGCTTCCCATAACACAAAACGGCTCAACAAACTTTAGATCTCCCAACCCCGAAAGAAGAAAAAAGCTTAAAATCAGCACAATCCCGCGTAAGGAATGCACATTTCAAAAAGACAAGAAACTTGTGTCTCTCTGCGAAAAAGTCTAGCTTGACAGAGACCCAATATCACCGCCTCCTTTCAAAAGACTTCTACACTCCGCGTGGCTTCTTACACACTTAAGAAGCTTGGAAAGTCTGTTGCCTTCTGAAAGCACCACAACTTTCCCAAGCGAAAGCGTAAAATTAGAGGTAATAATACTACTCCTTCCTGCTACTTCATCGAGGGGTGGCGCTTTTTGTAACTTTTTCCCCGCTTATATAGTGTCATGCTCTGGGCCAGCTGGGTGGATGGGCAAAAGCCGGTCAAGCTTAGGTTGGAAGCACGTTTTTGTCAGTCAGACCAACCTGAAGGCCCGGTCCCAGCGTCGTCTTGTTAAAAAAATTATGTTTGGTTTTTCCCCTCCAAACTAATAATTTCCTCGTTACCAAGAATCAAAGGAAAGAATGGGGAAATGGCGACAACTCAGTTTAACGCGGCTAAATATTGGGAGTCGTATGAACGCAAGGTTTGACAGGTTAGTTTGAATTGTTAGTATAAATATATTTTTGTGTCTTTTAATGGAGGGTGTATTATTTTATTTTACCCTTGTTAGAAGTGTAAACATTAAGCTTTTCAACCGACGGGTAGTTAAGTGGCAAGGCGGGCGGTGATTTTTATTTAATTTAGTTTTTCGAGGACACGTTCTCTTTGATTATTGTTTTAAGAACTGATTGGTTGTATTAACAGATTTTTTGGGGAAAATGTAGGCATTATTTGATTCAAAATCTTTGACGTACTCTTTCCTCACATTAAGAAGTCACCTAAATTCCATTTAATAGATTTTTTAATGAAATTATTTATTTTCAACAAAATTCATATATAATTTATTTTAATTTTTTATTTAAAGAATCACTTATTTTTAAATTATTGATCTAAAAAGTCAATTGAATATAAAATATGTTCATAAAATTATTAATTTTAATAAAATGTACATATTACTTGTTTCTACATCTTTTATTCAAAAGATTGTGTCTTTTTTACTTAATGCTCTAAGAAGTCAATTAGATTGTACATAAAAAAATCTTTTAAAATGTATGAACTTTCAACAAAGTTATTTTATGAAGTGTATTACATAAATAGACATTGTTATGGTATATTCTATCGTATTAAAAATAAATTAAATATATATTTAAAGTAAATAAGTGAAAACAAACACTAACAAACTAAATTATTCGCAATAAATTATGTAAATACACTTTTACAATTGATAAAAAGATTAATGTACTTTATTTGTGACATGAAGATATTCTATCATAGATTATGCACAATGATTCACTCTTATGTTCAATTATGAGACTTGAGAGCCTAATGCTCTAGGAACTTATATAAATAAGTGAAAACAAACACTAACAAACTAAATTATTCGCAATAAATTATGTAAATACACTTTTACAATTGATAAAAAGATTAATGTACTTTATTTGTGACATGAAGATATTCTATCATAGATTATGCACAATGATTCACTCTTATGTTCAATTATGAGACTTGAGAGCCTAATGCTCTAGGAACTTATATAATTCGATTTGAAATATGTTATTCAAAAGATTGCATCCTCTTTACTTAATATTCTAAGAAGTCAATTAGATTGTATTAATAAACTTATTTATAAAACTATTAGTTTCTAATAAACTTTACATGTTACTGAATTCTATGTCTTTTATTCAATATTGTTCCAAGAAGTCAATTAGACCATTTTAATAAATTTATTTATAAAACTATTACTTTCTAATAAAGTTTACATGTTACTTGATTATACGTCTTTTATTCAAAGAATTGCATCCTCTTTACTTAATGTCCTAAAAAGTCAATTACATTGTACATAAAAAATTCTTTAAATTTTCTTGAATTTCCAACAAAATTATTTTTTGAAGTGCATATATGAATGCACATTTTTATATCAATAGAAAGAAATAAAGCAAACTTTATCATATTAAAAAGAAATAAAAGTTGTATTTAAGATTATTTAAAGTAAATAAACGGAAACAAACACTACAAATCTAAATTACAATACACTAGAGTTACATAAAGACACTTTTACAATTGCATGAAGATATTCTATCATAAATTATGCACAATGATTAGCTTCTATGTTCTATTATGATGTCTAAAAACTTTTTAGGAGAGTAATTTTTTTTAAAACTATTACCTAGTAAGGTAAATGGATGGAGAATTTGTAGCGGCGTTTTTACAACGAGGCTACTAAATATGCCCTTCCCCACTTAAACTTACAAAAAGTAAGAGACATATGACCTCCCTCACATATTAAATAATAATCATCGTCCTTTTCATTTAAAAATCGACACGACCACCCGACTACAACCTTAGTACAATAAAAAAATAATCATTCTTTTCATTTCTCGTGATCATTTGATTGTTAATTTGCTTTCTATTTAATCGCGACAAACTTAATTTGCCTTCCTATCATTGCAATTATTATTGCCATTTTTGTATTGTATTATCGCCCTAATAATTCGAGAATGTGGAGGGCTTCTTTCCCGCGTTCCACATGTGGTGCGCCTACTGTATTACACATGTGCGTACTAAGAATATACAATTTAATTTCAATTAAAATATTAAAATGCTGTACCTAGTGAAGTTTGTTAGGAGTAGGAGAGGAGAATATTTCTATTATGATTATTACTATTTTGCTTGTAAAGTCTAAATTGTTATATTTGGTCACCTCGGAGTGGGAATCAAACTAACAGGGGTGGTTGTTGTAGTGGGAAAAGGACAGCGGGGATTGTTAAGAAGAGTGTTAGGTTTGTTATGGGAATTCAACGGTTTGTTAGGTTATACATCGCTTTAACTTCTATTGCAAGGGGCTGATTTCGTTGAATACGGGGGCTGGGCAAAAGCTGTTCACTCACGGAAAAGTTGAAATGTTACTGTAATTTAAGGTCATATTTTTATGTAATGAAAGAAAGGACATGTTGTTTAGGGTTCCCCACAATGTCGGTAAAGGTTTCGTGTCATAGTCAATTGTCATTTCTGCGGAGATATTGTCCTTTCATGCAATTAATGAGCTTTCAATTATGTAGCCTCTTTTTTTCTTTTCGAAGTATTTTTATGTTATATTTATGAAAAAAGTCGAGAAGATTCGTAGTTTAGATAAATTAGATGATCATAATTTGTCATTAGATTTTTTGGATTTATAATTTTTGTTGTTTAGTGGTTTAATTGTTTGTTTATGTTGATCTTGTAATGATGTTTTTTTTCTAAAACTTTGTCTTGGGTAAGTTTTGGGGCATGATGCTTTGAGAACATACACAATTATTCACCCCTAAAAGTGAAAAAAGGGTCGTGCTTTGAGAACATACACAATTATTCACCACTTCTTCAATAGCATTTTCTAATTTTACCATGAAGGTCTCCATGGAAATATTTTTTCCCTAAAAAGTCCTATTTATTTCTTTCAAAATCCCCCAAAGAAGGATTGATGGACACACCACCCATATACGAGAAAGAGTGGCCTTCATATGAATAATCGGCCATGAATTACAAGCACATATTAGTTTAGGGACCATGCCACTCCAAGTTTAATTAAATTATTTTCCAATGTTTAAAAAAAAAAATCAAGAAAAGGTGATTAATCTTGTTTACACATTACACATCTAGATAGGCTTAAGAAGCTAGATTTCCCAAGTCTCTTAGCTATTGGGATTTTCTTATTTAACACGGCCCAAACAAACACTCCATCTTTCACCAAATAGTTTTTATTCTAGAAAATATTTAAAGGCCAACTCTCTTTTTTACTAGCTACATCCTCAATAATGTATCCTAGCTTCACCTTATAATTTCCAATCTTAGACTACACCATATGAGACAATTATCCTCCTCTGAGATAAAAAATTATTTTCAACCAACATTACTTAATAGATTGGAGTTGATCTTTTAGGTTGTTGTATCCCCTAAATCTCTTCCACTCCCAAAATCTACCACCATCCTTGTCGCAAAGATGAATATAGTCTTTGATATGGAAACCCCATTGATTTTCCAAAATACTCTTGGCTTCATCAACATCGAGGAGGCCATGCATTGGGGTATGAATGTTCCAATGGTTATCTCCAAATAGGAATTTATTTTTCTCTAGATATAAATAAAAAAACATAAATAAATATGATGCATATTTTTTAAATTTTGTTTATAAATAATTATTTATAAATTTTTTAATTATGATTTAAAAAACAAAAGATATTTTTTGAACATCTTAATTTAATAAAAAATGAAATTCAGTTTGAAAAAAAAAATAACCCACAATACCTAAAGTGATGGATAAAAATTAAAAACAAACACTTAGAAATATGAATATATTTCAATATATATCTATAAAAAAAAATTAAACATGGTATACATGAAAAATAATAATAATTCCATATTAAAATAAAATATCTATCATTTTTGTTAAAATCTCTTAAAAAAAATCCTATATTTTTATTTTATTTCATCAAATTTAATTCCAATGCAATCCCAAAGGCATTTTTCAATTTAGCTGTTCGATATTTATTCAAAGCGACGCGTGTAAATACTTCACAATTCTTAATTACATTATATTTTTATTTTAAGAGAATCTGATTTCGATCTGTTTTACGGTGCAAATTTCAACGAGGGTTTATAAATTATATGAATTTGAAATTGCTTATTTCATGTTAACAACATGAAACGTGTCACTCTTTTATTTATTCTCATAACTCCTGTCAAATGCAAGAAACGTGAAGTTCGTTTTGATATTCTAAAGTAGTGTAGCTTAGCCTTCACTTTAGGGAATTCAGCATGCTCCGAAGCTTCTTACAACTATGCACAAACCCATTTCAAAAGTGGACACTTGCTTGCTAAATAAAATAAAATTCAATGTCTATACTACAAATAAAATATGACAATTGAGGAGTTTACTTTTAGTAAATGCTTAATACATCCTTTAGATGAAATAGAATGAATACCCCTATTCACACAACACACCCTGCTACTTTATGACCCTTTTCACAATGTATTTTCTATCCCATTGGAAAGATCCACCTCTAACAATCGCATGTTCATCATCTTTGCCATCAAGTAATTTATAAAGTGGGTTGAAGTTATCTACCTCACCCATACCATTGGTAAGAAAATATCTAACTTTACCCTCCACCACATCATTTTTCATTATGGAATCCCATCTTTCATTGTCACATATAATGGAAAATTCTTCAATAATCTAGAATTTTGCACACTATGCTAATGACTCCAAATCTAAACACCACTCTTACACTCTATTATCCCAAAATAATGATCAAGTAGAGGCATCTAATAAACCCATCCTCAAAATTCTTTAAAAGATAGTCAATGATGCTAGCTATGATTAGCATCTCGAACTGAATCCTTCCCTATGGACCTATCACACTAGTATTTATATACCCATTAGTGGGACCCCCCATTCACTTTTGTTTGGCTCTAAGACCATCTTACCAATCGAGGTACAATTTTCTGTTATTGTCATTTCCTCATGTAACCTCATTGATGATGAGTATTAGGTTACACCTCCATGAACTAGAGATTTTGGATGAATAACACCTCAATGCCCTCACTCATTTGTAGTCATACCAAAACTCTATTATAGCTACAAAAAAGAATATCAAATACCATACATTTGAGGTTGGTGACCCTGTACTAAAAGAGAATCAAAAGAACCTTGAAGATTGTGATAAGGGAAAATTGAGCCTAATTGGCTAGGAACCTATGTCATAATTACCAAGTGTAGGTGAGGTGCTTATCCATTGGGCACCCCTGAGGGTGAATCATTAGATGAGCTTGTGTTGTTGGATATTTTTTATCTCAAGAAGTTTCATGCCTATGTCTAAGGAATATCATAGTTCAAAATATACACACAAAATAAAATAAATTAAAAAATTTATGCAAAAATAGTAAAAATAAAAAACATCCTCTGGTGAAAGCCATATCTTGAGGTTCCTTGGACATGTATCATGGTGAAAACCTACTTATAGGTTCCATGTGTAATAAATTGTATCTCACCATATTTTTAGTCATCATGTCCTACCTATTCATCCACATCATCTTTATGGCTTGATTTACATTGGAGGTGAGTGATTACATCTTGTTTTGAGTAAGTTATTTTGGTACATACCTAATACTTAGTTTTTGATATTGACGCCTTTCACAATAAATTTTACACTATCCTTATTACTTGAGCTTAACACATACCTTAACTTTGAGCTTATAACTATCCTAACCCACTAATATTTTTTACATTTGAATACAAATGAAAAATAAATGTGTCTAATACAATAATCTATGTGCACTTCCAATATCTTACCTATAACATAAATCAAAACTCTAAATAAACTATGATCACATGTAGACATTATATCATAACCTCACATCCTTTGCCTTTATGAGATATATCTTTCCCCGTATCAAAGAAATATAATCAATTCATCCATCCTTTACACCTTAGAAAGAGGCCATCCTATCATGTTTTGAGTTGTAGTTGTTTTTTTGTTTTGATTCATATTTTTTCTCATATTTATACCAACTCTTAGTTGTCATGACCATTATATCATAGGGTAAAAGTATAAAGTTGTATCACACTTTCAACCAACTTAACGACTCAAGTGAATTTAAGTTTTTCTAACTAAAAATCAATTTTGGTCAAAGAAATGATCTAGTAAGATTCATTCTAGCTAAGTTAGATATGTCCACAACTTTTCCAACTAAAATTGTCGACTAAATGCATATGTAGCACCACTTTGAGGCGAATTTACTGGAAAAATAAAATTATTTGAAAATCTTGATGCTTCAATAACTCCTACTCAAGTAAACAAATTTAAAAATAAATAAAAATACCCTTTTGTAGATCCATAATATATAGATCTATATAGTTTAATTATTATTTATACTTAATTTTTTATTTGTATTATAAGTATGTTATTAACAGAAAAATATTAGGTTGATTACCATGTCAGGAAAAAATATTAAAATTTAAAAAAAAATGAAAAAAATGATTCAGTCTAGATAAAAGATTATATATTAATATGGTATTATTTTTTCTATTTTAGATAAATAGTTAATATGAAAGTTGGCGTCGAATAGAAACAACACTATTTTTAATATGCACACATTTCAATATTTACTTAAAAACATATATTTATCAAAATTGGAAAAAAAGACATATCTATGCACTAAAGTTTCAATGTATAAATACACAAAAAAATGAAGGAAAATAAAATAAAATTTACTATAAAAAGATTGACGTCTCATGTAACCTCATGTTTCAACATTTTATCAACAACTAAATTATAGTATCAGTTTATAAAAAAATATATTCATTTTTTTTATAATTTTTTTCAAAAAATTAAAAACATAAAATATAATAAAAATACACATTTTATTAGTTACATCATTTCAAAATTCAAAACATATATGCCACTTTTTAGTGATTCGAGTTTAAATGTTGGATTAGTGTTGGTTGTTTCCTTTACAAAAGTGTGACGCAACTTTGTACTTTTATCCCATGTTGTGTCTTGAACTGTATATATTGGTCCATGTTCTATGGTTTTAGGTGTTATTTTTATTGGTTTTCCTTACATGTGACCCACCTAGGTCTTCAAAACACCAAGTACATGTGTAGGGTCATCCTTTTGATTGCCAGTTATCACATCACTAGACCTACCAAGGCAGTCAAACACCTTGTGAATGCTATGGAATCCTATTCTTTTTCTATTTTTATGATTCATTCCATACATTGGATACATCGTCACCTTGGTATTCATACCCTAGTTCATAATATCCATTTCTTTAAAAAATAAGGTTGCTCTCTATATACTAGCATAAAAATCACTAAAGATCCGACAATGCGACAATTGGGGAAAGAAGGCTCTGATCTGGCTCCAAAGGACTACGAAATTAGATCTAAATTTCAATCAAACAGACATTGTCACCCTAGGTGACTTAGTCCTCCATTTTATCCCTAGATCTGAACTATAGGTGCACAAAACTCTACTTAGTCTATTTTTGAAGTCTGAATTTGTTTGTGACTTTCCAAAATTATTGTTTTTGCATTAGAATAGTTATTTGCATTATTAGCCTAGTTAAATCATTACATTTCATTCCAAAACCTATTCCAAGTTTGGTCAAGAGTATTTTGACTCACCTTTCAAGTTGTAAGCTAGTCTTATACCTTGTCCAAATCCATCAAACCCCTGCTACCTCAAACCTCAAAATGAAATGTTAGGAAAAGCAACCATTGAAATCCTAGGGTGAGACTATCCCTGGGGTTTCACTTTCTCTTCATTTCACCATCAAATCCCCAAGTTACACCATCACTACTAGCCTTTACTCCCATTATTGAATATCAAATAGCCTCTATTGCATCCACTTAAAAATCATGTCATTATTCTCTTTCAAAATTAAACTTTCTACCTAACATTTTTCTCTTTCCATACAAGCACTGATATGTGCAAGCACTAGTCCACAAAGGCAATGAATTGCGCTAGCCAACCCCTATCCCATATGAGATACTTGGCGAAAGTGACTTGATTTCCATGTAAATTTTTCCCTATTTCCATTGGATACTGTATCTATGGGTTAATTTCCAAAGGTTAGATTATCAAATGAATTGAAAGCATAAACCCAAAGAAAATAATGAAGTGCAAGGGAACAATAAACGAAAACACAGAAAATAGAACAATCTCACCCAGTGTCTTCAATCTCCATGGCTGATCTTCATTACACCTTCTAACTTGTTGATTTGTGTTGCCCTCAGATTTGACGTGCGAACAATCTGAAAATAAAAGTCTAAGTCCTACACAAGCTTTGAAGGATTTAACTAAAGTCTTATGCCTATGACTATGTGATCAAAATGCATATGCCTAAATATGTCAAAACTTAATGAAATATCACAATAAATGCTACAATGTCTGTAAAATGTCTAAGTGTGTAAGTGTGTAATCTAAAAATGAGAGGAAAATAGCATTTTATAGAAAATGCCATTTTGATTGGACGAATGAGATCGACTTTCGACAGAGACCTAAAATCGGCAGACAAGATTAATTCTGATAATCCCTAATCGGGTTAGGGAAAAATCCTTAAGCGAATGGTCGAGATGCCATCTGAGAAAATTGAATCGGTGGTGGAGAATAAATGAGATAATTAATTTTGAAAATCAAGAAGATAAAGACTGCCTGATTTGTGAGATTCAAAAAATCAAGATAAGAGTTGAACTGAAGATCAGATTTGAAAAATCAATAGTCTGCCCGATTACTTGATTTTTAGAAGAATATTACCATTTTGAATTAAATTAATTCAAAATATGGATTTTATGAGATAATAAATAATCGATTTTCAGATTATTTACCAAAATGAACTGACAGTTAAGAATGTGAAATCATTTTAAATAATTGATTTATTTAAAATGATAGAAATGTTAAATTTGGCAATTAAATAATTAAAGATAATTATTTAATTTAGCAGATATGATTAGTTAATTGAATAAATTAATCAATTCATTTAATTATGACAATTAGTGACATATTAAATAAATAAATGAAATTCATTTATTTAATAATCAAGAAGAATAAATTAAGATGGGTAATTAAATAAATTAAGAAATTTATTTAATTAAGAGAAGACTTAGACAATTAATGACGTATGTAATAAATAAATAAAATTTATTTATTTAATAAACTTGAAGAATAAAGGGACGTGAATTAATTAAATAATTATGAATTATTTAATCAATAGTCGAATGTGGACCAAAGACATAATCGAATGTCATAATTATGCTAGGATGAAAGTGTTAAAAATAGAGCTTGCAGGCCTAGGTCATTTTTAAGTGTCTACATTTTTCCCCTCTTTGTCATAATGTAGCATGTCGCATTGTGACAAAGAAAATAAGTCAAAAATATGCCCCAATGCAAAATAAGACGAGGAAGAACGACGAGGAGGGTAGCAGTATGTCCCCTCGAGAGGACAGATGGGTTCCAAGAACATGGGTGTGCTCTCGAAATGGATGAGAAGACTAGAATATGAAGAGACAAAGGAATGTTAGTGCAAAAGATATGGATGATGAAGATGCAGACTAGATGAAAGAATCCTTCAAAAATTGCATTAGGAATTTAATATTTATTGCTCTTAATCATCATTAGGCAATAAAAATGACACAAATAGACAACAAACACCATGATATGACATAGACCAAGGTGTGCAAGGTCATCCACTTGAAAAATAGATAGTCACAGACAAGGAATGTCCTAACTCATACTAAGGGTCATGTTGCCCTAGTCTTTTTGTCGAGACAATCCACAGACAGTAGTCAAAGAAAATAAAATAGGCCAGGAGACGTCATCGCACCTCTAAATCCTTCATGGGACATCCTCGAAGTAGCTAGTAACATGACCACAAAGAAAAGACAGTAAAAAGATAAGACAAAAATAGACAAAATAGTCAAAATATAGGACAAGATAGACTAGAAAAATTAATAGCCATTTAATTTTGTTTGCCAATGTTTGTTTGCCAAAGATTGAATTCTTGTCGGTTTGACTGTTTTGACAACTTAAGAGTTTTGCCAATTTGACAGTGTTGACGGTTTGATGGGGCCTATTGTCAGGAAGGACACATCCTGAAAAGGCAAAGGACATTTTGACGAGGTCCAACTCCAAGAAGGAAATATCTTGAAGAGGACCAAAGAGTGACGAGATTGACATTGTTTTGATTAATATGTTTTGGCAAGTTGATTGATGTTAACTATAGTATTAATTCGATTGTGTTGTCTATTAGGTCACGATTGGAATGTTGACGTTCGAATGACTATCTTGTGTCTGAGTTTGACTATGTTTGACTTATTTGACTGATGCGACAATTGTGACAAATGAAATGATTTAATTTGGACAAACCTAAAAGGACTGACCTAATGTCTCGGGGACTCAAAGATGAGTCTTGTCTCAGGGAATGATTTTTTTGTCTTTTGTCGAGTATTTGATTAGGTCTTTTGTCAGGACTATTTTTTATTTTTAGGGCTTTCTTCAGGACATTTTATGATGTTTTTGTCTTTTTTAGGACATTTTATAATGTTTTTGTCTTTTTCAGGACTGTTTGCAATGTTATTGTCTTTTTTCAGGACTTTTTGTGATGTTTTTGTCTTTTTTGAATGGTTTAAGAGAATCGCGACAAATGCATGTGACTGATGCCTACACATGAGAACCCAAGGACAAACATGATTGTGCCCCTAGTAAAGCTGAATACCAGTTGACAGGTGATGACAACATTGTTTGACGTGGGAAGGACACATCCCCACAACAACGTGAGGATGATGATAATGTGACAAAAATATCAAGGTCTGTAGTCGGGCCAGGAACAAAGTCAAGTAATGGTTTGGATAATTTGCTTGTATGGATTAGACTCGTTACATTTGGCATGAATTGGTTAGGACTAGAAGGGATGACGGAGTATGCTTAGACCGTTTGACAAGGGAAAGCCAAGATAGGTGACAGACATGAAAAGATGAGAGGTGGCCTTGGTAAAGGACAGGAGACATGAGACTAAGGGAATTGTCATATGATATTCAAGGACTATGTCGCATAGGATAATGAGGTTATGAAAGTAATGACATGACATTTCATGGATAATGTATGACCAAAGGATAGGCATGTCAAAAGTTTTCCCAAAGCATGATTTATGTGTGCCTGTTTTATGTCAAGACCAAGGTAGGTGGGAAAATGTATGAAAATGATATGAATGAAATGGTCGGATGTCAATGTCATGAGGAAAGCATGGGAAATGAGACGACTTGCCCCCAAATGTAAAATTTCACATATACAATTTATTTTACTCATGATGCCTGTTTGCTAGGTTTTCATCATGGTACTTATCCAGGGCGCCTGTTTGCCAGGTTTTCATCAAGGTGACAATTTTTATCATTTTTCAATTTTTTTTTTGTAATTCTGATTCTGTGGATAGCCTAGATGCTTTAGATTACCACTGACTGTTTTGAATCCAATGACGGTGTCGATATAGAGACTGGTGCCATGATATGCCAATAATGACCTTTCTGAAGGAGTTGTCTTGTCAGGATCATAGCGCTTGCATACAACTGATCGATGTCATTGTGATCATTTTTGATACTAGAGTTGGCCTTATCAGAATACGCACATCGCGATAGAGTGCCATGAGAGTCCTTGTGGTAAAGAGTTGCTGCCAAGATGTGACAGATGTGCGACGTGGGATTTTTGGACTTTAGATGAGATATAGGATTATGACGAATGATGGTAGGCATGGAAATGTTGCTTGGACGTTTGGATGAATCACTTTTTATTTTCCAAACTTGGTATGGTGGATAACAGATTTTGGAGGGATGGCGTTTGGAACCAACACCTTTAGATGCCTTTCTTGATGACCATTTTGAAGGAGGTGGACATGTGTTATATGTGGGAGTCCTCTTGTCTTGTGGCTCCACATTGTGATTGACTTTTTCTTTTGACATATTTTCTTTGCTTGATCCACTTTTCTTTGGGATCCATTTTAATTTCATTTGTCCACTTGTCTTTTTGTTTGATTCAATGGCCTTTGACATTTGATTTTGATCTTTTGATTTGTATGACTTTCGTCTTTGTTGCTTCCAAAGGGAAGGTTTAAGATGTTGAGAATGGCGGTTTATGGTGTGGGTGGAAGGGGTGATGGCAACAACTTTATGACAAGGATTTCTCATGGACTCTATTTTGACATTTGTATCTGACAAGGTTGCCCCCATTATCGAGGAGGTACCACTAACATTGTTTGATTTTTTGTCTGAGGAATAGCTAAGACCTTGATGTCTGTAATTTTCCTGGAGCTGTATTGGTTCTTGAATGCCTTGCTCATGTATGCCTAGTCCTTTGCCTTGATATTGCATGCTTTGACAGATTTTGTTTGCGATCGGGTATTTATTGTTTTGAAAGCAAGATTCTAACCCATCATGATGTCTATGGACACTGTCACTTGGAATGTTCTCATCTGCAAGAAAGCCTGCTCTGACGAAGATAGATGGCCCTAGTTGAGAAAGTGTCTTAGCTTCATTGTCATGTTGGACATATTTCTGACAGATATCTTTGGGCTAATCTTGCGGCATGTCAGGTTCTGATGATTCTATTGGTGCTTCCAAGTTGACGTCAAAGCCATCATTATGGTCAGTGTCATAGAGTCCAATGATTTTAGCTATAACTTGATCATGTGCAAATATGTCCATAGTGGAAGACTCTTGTTCTTGAGGAATATCGTCTATGTGTGTCATGGAGGCAAGTGTCTCATTCTGGAAAGTGTCGCGATTCGGGACCTAGATAGGATCATTGTCAAGTGTTTGATCATGAATGGCAGATAGGTCAAGGAGTGGATCGTCTTGGACTTCTTGGTCAATGGTAGGGTCTTGGTCAAAGATGGGGTTGTCATGGATTTGGACTTCTTAGTCAATGGCAGGGTCTTGGTCAAAGATGGGGTTGTCGTGGGTGATGTAATTAGGATTCAAGTCTTTGTCAAGGGTTGGGGTATTTTGGATGTCATGATTGTCTTGAAGAACTTCTTGGATGGACTGAAAGATAGGGTCATGGGATGGACTACCTTGTTCTTGACATGAGAGTGACGTTATAAGGTCATGCTTTGGACTTTCATTTTAACATTTATCAAGTCTATTAAATGGGATTTGACTTTGGACTATGATAGAATTTTCATGACTAGATGTGGCTTGTGAGGGGGTGACTTGAAAAGGATTAATGAACAAAGGACTAGGATAGGACGTGGGAACTTGGACTGGACTAGTATATGAAGGACTAGGATAGGACATGGGGACTTGGACTAGACTAGCATGTGAGGGACAAGGATAGGACATGGAGTCTTGGACTGGATTAATTGTTGAAGGACAAGGATATGACATGGAGACTTCGACTGGATTCCAGTGTAAGGTTGATTGAAATAGGACATGGAGACTTGGACCGGATCGGTATGGTATGATGTGGGGACTTGACATGAGTTGGTAGATGGTTGATAAGGGATGCAGACTTGGACGAGATTAATAGGTGAAGGACTAGCATATGACGTGGAGACATGGAATGGACTAGCAGACAGTTGACTTCCCTTGTCAAGGTTAGGATAAGGGTAATAAGTAGACGTGTGTTGGGAATTAATGGCAGGATTTGTGTTAAGTGGTTGTTGATAGTGAGGGTAGATAGATGGAGGACTTGGACTGATGGGTTGTTGGTACGAAGGGCATTGATTTTTGGCTTGGATAAATTCTCTCCTAAAGTCAAAGGCTTCTTGGTATCGATCTCTACAAAGTAATTCGTATTCAACTTTACTAGCAAGCCTATCAACATTTTGTTGAAGGGAAGACAAGGTAGTGGATGCCATGATGTTGTGAGATGATAATGACGTTTGTCTAAGGGAAATGACTAATGCAAGGTGATAAACTTGTCAAGAAAGGATACCAAATGCCAAGGTGACAATGAAGACTAAATATGAAAATGTTGACCAAGGAAAATGACCAATGCCAAGTCTAGATGCCAAATGAGGACTATGATGGACAATATTTTAGTTCTGGTTTCTTACAAAGATGTTTGAAAAAGATATTTGACAAAAATGTTTGGATTCAGATTCTTATCTGTGACAAAGTTTAAATTTAAGTAAAGAAAATGCATCGTTTCAAGGATCAATTGTGTGTCAGGAATGCACATGCGGCTTTGGAACTGACTAATGCGGCAGGCTGTGACAAATGCGGTTCAGTTTTGCATATGCGGCTTTACAGAAAGCTAATGCGTTGCAGGACAGGAAAATGCGATGTTATAAATGGAAAATGCGACTCGATATGTCAGATGCGGATTTTTAAATTACAAATGCGATGTGACAAGTCAGATGTGGCTTTCCAAATGGCACATGTGACGCGACAGATCAAATGCGGCATTATAAATGGAAAATGCGACTCAACATGTCAGATGCATTGCATAGGAAAGTAGATGTGTTGCAGACAGACTGTTTATACCAGTTTTGATCGAATTCTTGAAGTTTGACTTGGTTGTTTCTAGATGTTTGACCATTGTTTGGTTTGTTTTAGTATCCATAAAACACTTGCAAGCACGACATTTTGACTGTAAGCAAGCACACATGAGACAAGTACAATCCTAAAAGGCCAATAGGCCAAGGGTTTGTATACTTGATATACCACGGATTGGTGTGGAACACCTCTCCTTCTCGAGAACAGATAGCTTAGAATTTTGGTGGCATTGGCTCCCCCCCAAGGCTCATTAACGTCATTCAAGCACACCAAATTCGGATTCTTGGGTAGTGACTTCCCAAGAATTGATATCTCTACTCAAGGGATTAGTAGTGAGTTTCTTTGGGCATGATACTGTACCCTGCACTATATCAAGCAACGGCCAAAAAAGGTTGGACTCTAGAACAAAAGGTGTTTAATATGGGAATTTCGTTTGTAGGGCATGATCCATGCGGCGAGAGTCCCCTTTCGGATCCATCTCGTCGGAACCATACGCGTGATTCTTGGGTTTTCCTCAAGAATCCACTTTTATATACCAGCTAGAAGTCCCTTGGGTTCAGGGTGCTACCGGTCTGAGTTGTCCTGGGGTGAGTATTTTTCCCACCAGAACAGGCCCAAGTTCTAGAGTTAGTAACCATTTCTCTTACACCTAGGATCGCCCGAAAGCGCAAGGGGAGATGATACTTCGATTACTAAGTCGTGAGGGTAATAACATAAAAAAATGGGTCTGATTTTTTGATCACCGAGTTTTCACAAGGTGAGAGCATACTCGCCTACCATTTTGCAAACACAATCATGCAAATTAGAAAACATGTTCTTTTTAATTGCACTAAAAGGAAATGTGTACTAATCTAAGAAAAAGATAGACACAATGTTTTAGTGTTCAGTCTTTGACGTTCGAACCTGCAAGACCACAAGTTAGGAGTTTGAATATTTTCCTTTGACCCATGAAAAGTAACCACCACATGCTGCCAACAAGGATTAGTAACCAAAAATCTCTAATCTAAAACATGCAATCTATTAAAATCCTAAACTAAATTAAAAAGAAAAGAAAAAAAAGAATAGAAATCTAAACTAAATTAAAAAGTTAAAAGGGTAAGTGCACCAAGATGGTTCCCAAAAAGGGGGCTTAAGTGGCCACTTTTTTTCTGAAATCAGGAAATGCTGACCTTGGACGTGAAATTGAGGATAGTTACACTCAAAATTTTGAGATGGAACAAAAACAAGGATCGAAGAGCTCCGAGTCTACTTTCTAAACTACTAATTTATTTTGAAAATGGTTGACATTAAAGAGTTCAAAAGAGGGATGTACACAAATTGGTACTATTTTTGTCAGAAAAACATAACATAGCAACTCTTGTACGACCTGAGCACGGTGAAATTTTTTTAGTATTTTTAAAATCGCTATGGTCAGAAGTTAGCTAACAACATCTAGTTGATGTACAATTTTTCTAATAATTTTTTAATGAATATTTGATTTTTTACTAATTTTCTAAATGGGAACTTCCTGAAAAGCAGAATTTTGGCCATGCTCCCCCTACAAAATTTTGAAAATAATTGATTTTTTTAAAAAAAATAAAATTTGTAGAATGGAGTCTAGTTTCCAAAAATGTAATTTATTTGAAATTTTGATGAATGGTTAATTTATAACAAAAAAAACACCAAACACTGCTTTTTAACAAAAACAGACATACAAACAAAAGAAATTATGGATGAAAGGCTTAACATTGTCAAAAAGTGAAAAAAATTACATCGTTGGATACCTAAGAGACAACCTAACATTACCCATGTGTTCAATTTTTTCGATATTGAACTAGATGCAATCTTGATGGTGAGCACGGACTCGATTATGTGAAAAATTGTAGAATTTGCAAAAACACGTCTCTAGCCTTATTGGGAATGCCCTCCAAGCCTTTGGGTTGGTATCCCAAGGCAAATAATTCAATTTTTTCTTTGTTTTTAAAGCGAAATAACACAAGCGCGTTTTCTAATCTTTTTTAAAAAAATGGCCACAAAATTGGTACCCAACTTCATGCACCCGCCCAAAAATCTAAATCTAAATTAGAACTTGGAAATCTAACTAAATTAAAAAGTTAAAAATCTAAGTTAAATTTGAAATCTAAGTCTAACTTTGAACTAAATTAAATGAAAAATCTAAAATAAAGTAAAAATCTAAATTATATTAAAAAACCACGTTAAATTAAAATCTATATTTAAAATCTAAAAGCTAAAAAATAAAAAAAATAAAAAAATCTAATCGAAAATCTAACTAGAAACTAATGTAAAGATCTAAAATTATAATTTAAAAACTAATTAAAAACAATTTAGATCTAAACTAATCTCTAAATCTAAATTTAATCTAAATCTAAATGGAATTAAATCTAACTATATAATTAAAAAGTTAAAAATCTAAATCTAAATTAGAAACTTAAGTCTAAATCAAATTAGGAACTTGAATCTAAATCAAATTAGAAACTAAATTAGAAACTGAAAAATCTAAACTAAATTAGAATTTAAAATCTAAACTAAATTAGAAATTTAAATCTAAAAGCTAAATCTAAAATCTAAATCTAACTAAATTGAATAAAATCTATTTTAAATCTAATTAAAGTCTAGATTAAAAATCTATTTTAAATCTATATTAAAAATCTATAAAAATCTATTTTAAATCTAATTAAAGTCTAGATTAAAAATCTATTTTAAATCTATATTAAAAATCTATTTTAAATCTAATTAAAATCTATTTTAAATCTAATTAAAATCTAGATTAAAAATCTAATTTAAATCTAATTTAAAAATCTAATATAAAATCTAGATTAAAATCTAATTTAAATCTAAATCTTCTTGTTGTCGTGACACAAATCTTGCAGATTTTTCTTTATTCGTTGCCTGTAATTTTTCTTGTAGTTCACGTCGAGTTCACCAAATGTATCTATGGGTTAATTTCCAAAGGTTAGATTATCAAATGAATTGAAAGCATAAACCCAAAGAAAATAATGAAGTGCAAGGGAACAATAAACGAAAACACAGAAAATAGAACAATCTCACCCAGTGTCTTCAATCTCCATGGCTGATCTTCATTACACCTTCTAACTTGTTGATTTGTGTTGCCCTCAGATTTGACGTGCGAACAATCTGAAAATAAAAGTCTAAGTCCTACACAAGCTTTGAAGGATTTAACTAAAGTCTTATGCCTATGACTATGTGATCAAAATGCATATGCCTAAATATGTCAAAACTTAATGAAATATCACAATAAATGCTACAATGTCTGTAAAATGTCTAAGTGTGTAAGTGTGTAATCTAAAAATGAGAGGAAAATAGCATTTTATAGAAAATGCCATTTTGATTGGACGAATGAGATCGACTTTCGACAGAGACCTAAAATCGGCAGACAAGATTAATTCTGATAATCCCTAATCGGGTTAGGGAAAAATCCTTAAGCGAATGGTCGAGATGCCATCTGAGAAAATTGAATCGGTGGTGGAGAATAAATGAGATAATTAATTTTGAAAATCAAGAAGATAAAGACTGCCTGATTTGTGAGATTCAAAAAATCAAGATAAGAGTTGAACTGAAGATCAGATTTGAAAAATCAATAGTCTGCCCGATTACTTGATTTTTAGAAGAATATTACCATTTTGAATTAAATTAATTCAAAATATGGATTTTATGAGATAATAAATAATCGATTTTCAGATTATTTACCAAAATGAACTGACAGTTAAGAATGTGAAATCATTTTAAATAATTGATTTATTTAAAATGATAGAAATGTTAAATTTGGCAATTAAATAATTAAAGATAATTATTTAATTTAGCAGATATGATTAGTTAATTGAATAAATTAATCAATTCATTTAATTATGACAATTAGTGACATATTAAATAAATAAATGAAATTCATTTATTTAATAATCAAGAAGAATAAATTAAGATGGGTAATTAAATAAATTAAGAAATTTATTTAATTAAGAGAAGACTTAGACAATTAATGACGTATGTAATAAATAAATAAAATTTATTTATTTAATAAACTTGAAGAATAAAGGGACGTGAATTAATTAAATAATTATGAATTATTTAATCAATAGTCGAATGTGGACCAAAGACATAATCGAATGTCATAATTATGCTAGGATGAAAGTGTTAAAAATAGAGCTTGCAGGCCTAGGTCATTTTTAAGTGTCTACATTTTTCCCCTCTTTGTCATAATGTAGCATGTCGCATTGTGACAAAGAAAATAAGTCAAAAATATGCCCCAATGCAAAATAAGACGAGGAAGAACGACGAGGAGGGTAGCAGTATGTCCCCTCGAGAGGACAGATGGGTTCCAAGAACATGGGTGTGCTCTCGAAATGGATGAGAAGACTAGAATATGAAGAGACAAAGGAATGTTAGTGCAAAAGATATGGATGATGAAGATGCAGACTAGATGAAAGAATCCTTCAAAAATTGCATTAGGAATTTAATATTTATTGCTCTTAATCATCATTAGGCAATAAAAATGACACAAATAGACAACAAACACCATGATATGACATAGACCAAGGTGTGCAAGGTCATCCACTTGAAAAATAGATAGTCACAGACAAGGAATGTCCTAACTCATACTAAGGGTCATGTTGCCCTAGTCTTTTTGTCGAGACAATCCACAGACAGTAGTCAAAGAAAATAAAATAGGCCAGGAGACGTCATCGCACCTCTAAATCCTTCATGGGACATCCTCGAAGTAGCTAGTAACATGACCACAAAGAAAAGACAGTAAAAAGATAAGACAAAAATAGACAAAATAGTCAAAATATAGGACAAGATAGACTAGAAAAATTAATAGCCATTTAATTTTGTTTGCCAATGTTTGTTTGCCAAAGATTGAATTCTTGTCGGTTTGACTGTTTTGACAACTTAAGAGTTTTGCCAATTTGACAGTGTTGACGGTTTGATGGGGCCTATTGTCAGGAAGGACACATCCTGAAAAGGCAAAGGACATTTTGACGAGGTCCAACTCCAAGAAGGAAATATCTTGAAGAGGACCAAAGAGTGACGAGATTGACATTGTTTTGATTAATATGTTTTGGCAAGTTGATTGATGTTAACTATAGTATTAATTCGATTGTGTTGTCTATTAGGTCACGATTGGAATGTTGACGTTCGAATGACTATCTTGTGTCTGAGTTTGACTATGTTTGACTTATTTGACTGATGCGACAATTGTGACAAATGAAATGATTTAATTTGGACAAACCTAAAAGGACTGACCTAATGTCTCGGGGACTCAAAGATGAGTCTTGTCTCAGGGAATGATTTTTTTGTCTTTTGTCGAGTATTTGATTAGGTCTTTTGTCAGGACTATTTTTTATTTTTAGGGCTTTCTTCAGGACATTTTATGATGTTTTTGTCTTTTTTAGGACATTTTATAATGTTTTTGTCTTTTTCAGGACTGTTTGCAATGTTATTGTCTTTTTTCAGGACTTTTTGTGATGTTTTTGTCTTTTTTGAATGGTTTAAGAGAATCGCGACAAATGCATGTGACTGATGCCTACACATGAGAACCCAAGGACAAACATGATTGTGCCCCTAGTAAAGCTGAATACCAGTTGACAGGTGATGACAACATTGTTTGACGTGGGAAGGACACATCCCCACAACAACGTGAGGATGATGATAATGTGACAAAAATATCAAGGTCTGTAGTCGGGCCAGGAACAAAGTCAAGTAATGGTTTGGATAATTTGCTTGTATGGATTAGACTCGTTACATTTGGCATGAATTGGTTAGGACTAGAAGGGATGACGGAGTATGCTTAGACCGTTTGACAAGGGAAAGCCAAGATAGGTGACAGACATGAAAAGATGAGAGGTGGCCTTGGTAAAGGACAGGAGACATGAGACTAAGGGAATTGTCATATGATATTCAAGGACTATGTCGCATAGGATAATGAGGTTATGAAAGTAATGACATGACATTTCATGGATAATGTATGACCAAAGGATAGGCATGTCAAAAGTTTTCCCAAAGCATGATTTATGTGTGCCTGTTTTATGTCAAGACCAAGGTAGGTGGGAAAATGTATGAAAATGATATGAATGAAATGGTCGGATGTCAATGTCATGAGGAAAGCATGGGAAATGAGACGACTTGCCCCCAAATGTAAAATTTCACATATACAATTTATTTTACTCATGATGCCTGTTTGCTAGGTTTTCATCATGGTACTTATCCAGGGCGCCTGTTTGCCAGGTTTTCATCAAGGTGACAATTTTTATCATTTTTCAATTTTTTTTTTGTAATTCTGATTCTGTGGATAGCCTAGATGCTTTAGATTACCACTGACTGTTTTGAATCCAATGACGGTGTCGATATAGAGACTGGTGCCATGATATGCCAATAATGACCTTTCTGAAGGAGTTGTCTTGTCAGGATCATAGCGCTTGCATACAACTGATCGATGTCATTGTGATCATTTTTGATACTAGAGTTGGCCTTATCAGAATACGCACATCGCGATAGAGTGCCATGAGAGTCCTTGTGGTAAAGAGTTGCTGCCAAGATGTGACAGATGTGCGACGTGGGATTTTTGGACTTTAGATGAGATATAGGATTATGACGAATGATGGTAGGCATGGAAATGTTGCTTGGACGTTTGGATGAATCACTTTTTATTTTCCAAACTTGGTATGGTGGATAACAGATTTTGGAGGGATGGCGTTTGGAACCAACACCTTTAGATGCCTTTCTTGATGACCATTTTGAAGGAGGTGGACATGTGTTATATGTGGGAGTCCTCTTGTCTTGTGGCTCCACATTGTGATTGACTTTTTCTTTTGACATATTTTCTTTGCTTGATCCACTTTTCTTTGGGATCCATTTTAATTTCATTTGTCCACTTGTCTTTTTGTTTGATTCAATGGCCTTTGACATTTGATTTTGATCTTTTGATTTGTATGACTTTCGTCTTTGTTGCTTCCAAAGGGAAGGTTTAAGATGTTGAGAATGGCGGTTTATGGTGTGGGTGGAAGGGGTGATGGCAACAACTTTATGACAAGGATTTCTCATGGACTCTATTTTGACATTTGTATCTGACAAGGTTGCCCCCATTATCGAGGAGGTACCACTAACATTGTTTGATTTTTTGTCTGAGGAATAGCTAAGACCTTGATGTCTGTAATTTTCCTGGAGCTGTATTGGTTCTTGAATGCCTTGCTCATGTATGCCTAGTCCTTTGCCTTGATATTGCATGCTTTGACAGATTTTGTTTGCGATCGGGTATTTATTGTTTTGAAAGCAAGATTCTAACCCATCATGATGTCTATGGACACTGTCACTTGGAATGTTCTCATCTGCAAGAAAGCCTGCTCTGACGAAGATAGATGGCCCTAGTTGAGAAAGTGTCTTAGCTTCATTGTCATGTTGGACATATTTCTGACAGATATCTTTGGGCTAATCTTGCGGCATGTCAGGTTCTGATGATTCTATTGGTGCTTCCAAGTTGACGTCAAAGCCATCATTATGGTCAGTGTCATAGAGTCCAATGATTTTAGCTATAACTTGATCATGTGCAAATATGTCCATAGTGGAAGACTCTTGTTCTTGAGGAATATCGTCTATGTGTGTCATGGAGGCAAGTGTCTCATTCTGGAAAGTGTCGCGATTCGGGACCTAGATAGGATCATTGTCAAGTGTTTGATCATGAATGGCAGATAGGTCAAGGAGTGGATCGTCTTGGACTTCTTGGTCAATGGTAGGGTCTTGGTCAAAGATGGGGTTGTCATGGATTTGGACTTCTTAGTCAATGGCAGGGTCTTGGTCAAAGATGGGGTTGTCGTGGGTGATGTAATTAGGATTCAAGTCTTTGTCAAGGGTTGGGGTATTTTGGATGTCATGATTGTCTTGAAGAACTTCTTGGATGGACTGAAAGATAGGGTCATGGGATGGACTACCTTGTTCTTGACATGAGAGTGACGTTATAAGGTCATGCTTTGGACTTTCATTTTAACATTTATCAAGTCTATTAAATGGGATTTGACTTTGGACTATGATAGAATTTTCATGACTAGATGTGGCTTGTGAGGGGGTGACTTGAAAAGGATTAATGAACAAAGGACTAGGATAGGACGTGGGAACTTGGACTGGACTAGTATATGAAGGACTAGGATAGGACATGGGGACTTGGACTAGACTAGCATGTGAGGGACAAGGATAGGACATGGAGTCTTGGACTGGATTAATTGTTGAAGGACAAGGATATGACATGGAGACTTCGACTGGATTCCAGTGTAAGGTTGATTGAAATAGGACATGGAGACTTGGACCGGATCGGTATGGTATGATGTGGGGACTTGACATGAGTTGGTAGATGGTTGATAAGGGATGCAGACTTGGACGAGATTAATAGGTGAAGGACTAGCATATGACGTGGAGACATGGAATGGACTAGCAGACAGTTGACTTCCCTTGTCAAGGTTAGGATAAGGGTAATAAGTAGACGTGTGTTGGGAATTAATGGCAGGATTTGTGTTAAGTGGTTGTTGATAGTGAGGGTAGATAGATGGAGGACTTGGACTGATGGGTTGTTGGTACGAAGGGCATTGATTTTTGGCTTGGATAAATTCTCTCCTAAAGTCAAAGGCTTCTTGGTATCGATCTCTACAAAGTAATTCGTATTCAACTTTACTAGCAAGCCTATCAACATTTTGTTGAAGGGAAGACAAGGTAGTGGATGCCATGATGTTGTGAGATGATAATGACGTTTGTCTAAGGGAAATGACTAATGCAAGGTGATAAACTTGTCAAGAAAGGATACCAAATGCCAAGGTGACAATGAAGACTAAATATGAAAATGTTGACCAAGGAAAATGACCAATGCCAAGTCTAGATGCCAAATGAGGACTATGATGGACAATATTTTAGTTCTGGTTTCTTACAAAGATGTTTGAAAAAGATATTTGACAAAAATGTTTGGATTCAGATTCTTATCTGTGACAAAGTTTAAATTTAAGTAAAGAAAATGCATCGTTTCAAGGATCAATTGTGTGTCAGGAATGCACATGCGGCTTTGGAACTGACTAATGCGGCAGGCTGTGACAAATGCGGTTCAGTTTTGCATATGCGGCTTTACAGAAAGCTAATGCGTTGCAGGACAGGAAAATGCGATGTTATAAATGGAAAATGCGACTCGATATGTCAGATGCGGATTTTTAAATTACAAATGCGATGTGACAAGTCAGATGTGGCTTTCCAAATGGCACATGTGACGCGACAGATCAAATGCGGCATTATAAATGGAAAATGCGACTCAACATGTCAGATGCATTGCATAGGAAAGTAGATGTGTTGCAGACAGACTGTTTATACCAGTTTTGATCGAATTCTTGAAGTTTGACTTGGTTGTTTCTAGATGTTTGACCATTGTTTGGTTTGTTTTAGTATCCATAAAACACTTGCAAGCACGACATTTTGACTGTAAGCAAGCACACATGAGACAAGTACAATCCTAAAAGGCCAATAGGCCAAGGGTTTGTATACTTGATATACCACGGATTGGTGTGGAACACCTCTCCTTCTCGAGAACAGATAGCTTAGAATTTTGGTGGCATTGGCTCCCCCCCAAGGCTCATTAACGTCATTCAAGCACACCAAATTCGGATTCTTGGGTAGTGACTTCCCAAGAATTGATATCTCTACTCAAGGGATTAGTAGTGAGTTTCTTTGGGCATGATACTGTACCCTGCACTATATCAAGCAACGGCCAAAAAAGGTTGGACTCTAGAACAAAAGGTGTTTAATATGGGAATTTCGTTTGTAGGGCATGATCCATGCGGCGAGAGTCCCCTTTCGGATCCATCTCGTCGGAACCATACGCGTGATTCTTGGGTTTTCCTCAAGAATCCACTTTTATATACCAGCTAGAAGTCCCTTGGGTTCAGGGTGCTACCGGTCTGAGTTGTCCTGGGGTGAGTATTTTTCCCACCAGAACAGGCCCAAGTTCTAGAGTTAGTAACCATTTCTCTTACACCTAGGATCGCCCGAAAGCGCAAGGGGAGATGATACTTCGATTACTAAGTCGTGAGGGTAATAACATAAAAAAATGGGTCTGATTTTTTGATCACCGAGTTTTCACAAGGTGAGAGCATACTCGCCTACCATTTTGCAAACACAATCATGCAAATTAGAAAACATGTTCTTTTTAATTGCACTAAAAGGAAATGTGTACTAATCTAAGAAAAAGATAGACACAATGTTTTAGTGTTCAGTCTTTGACGTTCGAACCTGCAAGACCACAAGTTAGGAGTTTGAATATTTTCCTTTGACCCATGAAAAGTAACCACCACATGCTGCCAACAAGGATTAGTAACCAAAAATCTCTAATCTAAAACATGCAATCTATTAAAATCCTAAACTAAATTAAAAAGAAAAGAAAAAAAAGAATAGAAATCTAAACTAAATTAAAAAGTTAAAAGGGTAAGTGCACCAAGATGGTTCCCAAAAAGGGGGCTTAAGTGGCCACTTTTTTTCTGAAATCAGGAAATGCTGACCTTGGACGTGAAATTGAGGATAGTTACACTCAAAATTTTGAGATGGAACAAAAACAAGGATCGAAGAGCTCCGAGTCTACTTTCTAAACTACTAATTTATTTTGAAAATGGTTGACATTAAAGAGTTCAAAAGAGGGATGTACACAAATTGGTACTATTTTTGTCAGAAAAACATAACATAGCAACTCTTGTACGACCTGAGCACGGTGAAATTTTTTTAGTATTTTTAAAATCGCTATGGTCAGAAGTTAGCTAACAACATCTAGTTGATGTACAATTTTTCTAATAATTTTTTAATGAATATTTGATTTTTTACTAATTTTCTAAATGGGAACTTCCTGAAAAGCAGAATTTTGGCCATGCTCCCCCTACAAAATTTTGAAAATAATTGATTTTTTTAAAAAAAATAAAATTTGTAGAATGGAGTCTAGTTTCCAAAAATGTAATTTATTTGAAATTTTGATGAATGGTTAATTTATAACAAAAAAAACACCAAACACTGCTTTTTAACAAAAACAGACATACAAACAAAAGAAATTATGGATGAAAGGCTTAACATTGTCAAAAAGTGAAAAAAATTACATCGTTGGATACCTAAGAGACAACCTAACATTACCCATGTGTTCAATTTTTTCGATATTGAACTAGATGCAATCTTGATGGTGAGCACGGACTCGATTATGTGAAAAATTGTAGAATTTGCAAAAACACGTCTCTAGCCTTATTGGGAATGCCCTCCAAGCCTTTGGGTTGGTATCCCAAGGCAAATAATTCAATTTTTTCTTTGTTTTTAAAGCGAAATAACACAAGCGCGTTTTCTAATCTTTTTTAAAAAAATGGCCACAAAATTGGTACCCAACTTCATGCACCCGCCCAAAAATCTAAATCTAAATTAGAACTTGGAAATCTAACTAAATTAAAAAGTTAAAAATCTAAGTTAAATTTGAAATCTAAGTCTAACTTTGAACTAAATTAAATGAAAAATCTAAAATAAAGTAAAAATCTAAATTATATTAAAAAACCACGTTAAATTAAAATCTATATTTAAAATCTAAAAGCTAAAAAATAAAAAAAATAAAAAAATCTAATCGAAAATCTAACTAGAAACTAATGTAAAGATCTAAAATTATAATTTAAAAACTAATTAAAAACAATTTAGATCTAAACTAATCTCTAAATCTAAATTTAATCTAAATCTAAATGGAATTAAATCTAACTATATAATTAAAAAGTTAAAAATCTAAATCTAAATTAGAAACTTAAGTCTAAATCAAATTAGGAACTTGAATCTAAATCAAATTAGAAACTAAATTAGAAACTGAAAAATCTAAACTAAATTAGAAGTTAAAATCTAAACTAAATTAGAAATTTAAATCTAAAAGCTAAATCTAAAATCTAAATCTAACTAAATTGAATAAAATCTATTTTAAATCTAATTAAATCTAGAATTAAAAATCTTAAATCTTAAATCTAATTAAAGTCTAGATTAAAAATCTATTTTAAATCTATATTAAAAATCTATTTTAAATCTAATTAAAATCTATTTTAAATCTAATTAAAATCTAGATTAAAAATCTAATTTAAATCTAATTTAAAAATCTAATATAAAATCTAGATTAAAATCTAATTTAAATCTAAATCTTCTTGTTGTCGTGACACAAATCTTGCAGATTTTTCTTTATTCGTTGCCTGTAATTTTTCTTGTAGTTCACGTCGAGTTCACCAAATGTATCTATGGGTTAATTTCCAAAGGTTAGATTATCAAATGAATTGAAAGCATAAACCCAAAGAAAATAATGAAGTGCAAGGGAACAATAAACAAAAACACAGAAAATAGAACAATCTCACCCAGTGTCTTCAATCTCCATGGTTGATCTTCGTTACACCTTTCTAACTTGTTGATTTGTGTTGCCCTCAGATTTGACGTGCGAACAATCTGAAAATAAAAGTCTAAGTCCTACACAAACTTTGAAGGATTTAACTAAAGTCTTATGCCTATGACTATGTGATCAAAATGCCTATGCCTAAATATATCAAAACTTAATGAAATATCACAATAAATGCTACAATGTCTGTAAAATGTCTAAGTGTGTAAGTGTGTAATCTAAAAATGAGAGGAAAATAGCATTTTATAGAAAATGCCATTTTGATTGGACGGATGAGATTGACTTTCGACAGAGACCTAAAATCAACGAACAAGATTAATTCTGATAATCCCTAATCAGGGTTAGGGCAAAATCCTTAAGCGAATGGCGGAGATGCCATCTGAGAAAATCGAATTGGCGGTGGAGAATAAATGAGATAATTAATTTCGAAAATAAAGATTTTCAAAAATCAAGAAGATAAAGACTGCCTGATTTGTGAGATTCAAAAAATCAAGAAGATAAGAGTTGAACTGAAGATTAGATTTGAAAAATCAATAATCTACCCGATTACTTGATTTTTAGAAGAATATTACCATTTTGAATTAAATTAATTCAAAATATGGATTTTATGAGATAATAAATAATCGATTTTCAGATTATTTACCAAAATGAACTGACAGTTAAGAATGTGAAATCATTTTAAATAATTGATTTATTTAAAATGATATAAATGTTAAATTTGGCAATTAAATAATTAAAGATAATTATTTAATTTAGCAGATATGATTAGTTAATTAAATAAATTAATCAATTTATTTAATTATGACAATTAGTGACATATTAAATAAATAAATTTATTTATTTATTTAATAATCAGGAAGAATAAATGAAGAAGGGTAATTAAATAAATTAAGAAATTTATTTAATTAAGGGAAGACTTAGACAATTAATGACACATTTAATAAATAAATAAAATTTATTTATTTAATAATCTTGAAGAATAAAGGGACATGAATTAATTAAATAATTATGAATTATTTAATCAATAGTTGAATGTGGACCAAAGACAATCAAATGTCATAATTATGCTAGGACAAAAGTGTTAAAAATAGAGCTTGCAGGCCTAGGTCATTTTTAAGTGTCTACAGATACATTCCATTTGTAGGTGATGTTTCACCTCATGCAAATAATATTCCATGTTTCATAGGTGACACTTATCCAATGTGAGTGATACTTTGCATCCACCCTTTATTTTTAACCTACATTTGTCCTAATTCTACCCCATATTAATTTCACCTGCACTAGGCCAAAGTTTCATATTTTCAAACACACCAATGCACTTGAATCTGCTAGTTGCATATATTGTTGTACTTTCTCTACTTAATGGGCGTGGTATGGAATTTAATCCATCCTTTATTGGCTCCTTCATCTATTATATGCTTTAAATATCTAAGGACTAAGAGTATAACATGAACTACTTGCAACCTCCTGTGGGCTATTTAGAGACCCAAATCCTACCTTCTACCTCAATTTGCCTCTTCTTTCCCCCATTTCTCCATTTCTTATTTGTTTATCTATGCTTTTCTTTTCTTGCTCATCATTTTTTCTCTTATATCTAACTTTTCTCTTCGTTTCTTTTTTGAGAGCTTCTTCGAATAACTTTTTTTCACATGAACTCTTGAGGAAAAATCATCCCACTATCTCATCCTCATCTTTTCTTTTGAATAACGAGAGCATGATACTCCAAGTACTAGATTTTATTTTTCTTTGAAATGACTTTGCTTCTATTAGCTCACAATCCCATCTCAAAGAGGGGGAAATGTAGACACCTAAAATTCACTTTTAGTCAATTCTATTTATTTTACATCATTCTATCCTTGATTAATTAAATAAATTTATTCAATTAAAATTATCTCGATTATTCTTTCACGAGAAAATAAATATTACTTTACTAAACTGGTCTTATAATCTTTCTACATTAATTAGATAAAACATAACCTTTTATCCAATCAAATAATCATTCTCTAAGGTTCAAACTTAAATAAATAAATAAATAATTATTTATTTTACATTACACATTCACCTAATAATAAAATAAATAATATATAATTATCTAGTTCTCTAATTTGTACACTTTATTAGTTATAATTATGTAATCTGACTAATCATTTACACAGTATTAAAATGATTAATTAACTTAATTCCATGCCACATTCTAGCCCATCTACCCATAAAATCCTATGGTAAAATCTTGACCCTCTATTCTATCCTAGAAAATCTTAGCCATTCACACTATCCCATATGATCTCTCACACGTGTGAGAGACCACATTGTCAAAACCCTTTATCCCAAAGGATATCTCACACATGTCCCATCTCTCACACGTATCATAGATATCATCCCCACGTGTCTTCTCACACATGTGAGAGAAGACATATGTCATCATTGTTCTTCCCCATGCATCCACTTTCTTCTCAAAAAATCTTGTCACATGTGTGATAAAAGTTCATTTTTTCTATTATATCAAAATAATAAAATATTGGCCCTTCATTCCCTATCAATCCTTGTCCCATTCAAATTATCCCTTAAGGAATTGATGCTTTTCATCTTCTCATCAACCCAATCCTCTCAATCACTTTGAACCCTTGATCTCTCAAGTTAATCCAAGCCATCCAATCCTTCATCCAAAAATATATAAATCAAAATTATAGGAGGAAATTTCATCATTTACTTCCATTCTAATGTTATGCTAGTGCTTTAGAAAACATCTACATTCATCCCACTCAATTAATCCTATCTTTGAGATAAAATCAAGGAGTGTATTGGGTGAACTCTTCTTTGACTAGTTTAATCATGAAGTGGTGAAGAAGAATAAGGTATAAAAGGATCTTGCATTTTATGTTTTCTTCTTTTTATTTCATGATTTTTTTCTCAATTCCACACATCATAAAATCTCAAATTATATTTTGATGTTGGGGGTCTAACATTTAGAGGGCATAACTTTGGTCTAGGAAGTCAATTGAGCCTCCTTTTTCTTTATAATTGAAGGTCTTAGAGATCTTCGTGTTACTACATCTAGCTTTCTCTAGTTAAGGACCATTTCAATATTTTCCAAGGTAAAAATTGACTATAGCCCAAAAATTAAAAATATATTTTATGTAGCTTGAAAATTGCGTTCTTAACATTAAGATGCAACATTGAAATAGATTTCCTAGCATTATCCCATTTGTCAAAGACCTTGTAAGATTAAATGGAAGATAACATTGTCTACTATCTAGTAGAGGCCAAGAGGGTGACAAACTTATTGCCCCACCTAAACTTCTCTACATGTTGATTGGCTTCATGAATGCATTTACAATATTTTATAAAGTCTCAAATGTATCCAACATCACCCACCATCCTCTACCTTGTTATAAATAAAATGGTATTAGACATATATTTTTTGTGATCATATGAAAGGTTGGGTTCTCTACCAAACATATGATACTCTAACTAGCACAAATAACTCTGATAACTCCAAATTTGAACATAATCTCTTAAGAAATATGCCCTCCTTACTAGCATCGGTAGCTTCCATATACTAAACCTTTATAGTGGACAAAGTGACCATAACATGCCACTTAATCATTCTACTAATTTAGCACTACCAAATAAAATAAGCATATATCCATCAATGAATCATTTTTTATCAAGATATCCTACCCAATATGAATCCATGAATATACATTAACTAATGGTCTCATATAAAATCACCATGATAATAAATAGACTAGTTAAAGGTACCATACAAATATTTGAATATCCTCTTAACTAAATTCCAATGATCTTATGTAGGATTGGCCATAAGGCAACTCGAGATTCTCAACATGGGGAATGCTTGGTCTAATACTAACTATAACTTATTACATAAAATTCCGAACTATGCTAGAGTAAGGAACATGAGCTATATCATTCATATTTGTCGGTGTCATAGTACACTACTAACTTAAACTCTTAGTTTCCATATAAATAGGAACATTCAATGTTCTACTCTTTTCTATGCTAAAATTCGATGGTATAAATTTCATATACTTACTTTGGCCCAACTAAAGATTTAAGTTCACTCTATCTCTTATATTATCTATACCCAAGATATACTTGGTAGCCCTTAGATCAACTCAAGTTGTACAAAATACGAGACTTAAAATTATAAATCACATCCTAAATTTTCTAAAAATAATATATCATGTATCTATTGGTGAAAAAATAAAATTGATCACTATTTATTTTGTAGTAGACATAATGATTTGATTTGGGTCTCATAAAATATAATCTTAACATAAAGAATCAAACTTATAGTACCACATTCTAGGAGATTGGTTGAAACCATACAAAGATATTGAACAATATACAAACCAAAGACTCCTTACCTTTAACAACATAATGCTTTGGCTATGTCATGTAGATTTCTTCCTCCAACTCGCTATGTAGGAATATGGTCTTCACATCTATTTGTTTTATAAGAAGACATTGATAGATGTCAATTAGTAATTGGGAAGAAATCTCACCAAAATATGTCCCCTTAGTATGGGAATATCTTTTTGCAATGAGTCTTATCTTGTAATTTTCAACACAATTATCTAAATTGATCTTCTTCTTGAACACCCATTTACAAACAACAAAATTTCATTATCAAGAAATGGTACCAAGTCCCATGTGTCATTATTTTTTAATGTAGCCATTTCTTCATCTATAGCCACTCTCTAAGACTTAGAATCATCCATGTCCATCACCTCTTTCATAGTTGTAGGCTTATTGGTTTAGTAACCAAAGAAAAAATATATCTCCAATTAAGAAGCATATACCATTCTATTTGTTGTTTATACATAGTGGACCTCCCCAAGATTAGGATATACTTTAAGAATTGGTCCATGGAAAATTCTATAGAAAAATTGGTGAATCTCCTATATATAAAGACATAATCTTCATATAATTTTTCCTAGAAACTTAACTAAAATGATAGTGGTAGCTATTTTATGTTGAAATATAAATTCAAAATTAAATTATAGGTGATTGGGAAACCAATATTCATTCTTGTTTTTAATCAATTTAGCAAATGATGATTTAAATTTTCATAAAATATTATTTGAAGTAGCCAAATTAGACTAAACTTTTGATAATTTATAATTGAGGTGGCAAATTAAGGCCATATTTATTATTATTATTTTAATTGATGTGAAAAATTAAACCTAAATTTTCTATATTAAAAAGTAATTTAGGTGGAAAATTAAGTGTAAATTTTAATTAATTTGTGAGGGGGTGAATTAAAACCTAAAGAAATATGAATTTATAAATTTTGTGGTGAATTAAAACCTAAATTTATAGAATTTGTAAGTTAAGTGGTAAATTATAAAAACATAAAAATATTTGTACATATCTTACATAACATTTGTGTCATACTTTGGGTGAAAAGGTAGCTTTGGGCATGATTAATATTTTGAATTAATTTGGTGATACTTTGAGTGGAAAGACAACCAACATCATCGCTAACATTTTTATTTAATTCACTATTGTAAATTCAACCTTCGTGATCATTAACATTTTTAATTTAATTTAGTTGTCAAAAGATGACCTTCGTCATCAATAACATTTTCATTTATTTGATGTCTTCAACCATTCACTTGAATCCATAAAACTAGTTTGCTGATGATTTGATTGAGTAAAATGTGATACTCTCAATTCAGTAAATTCCCTGTAGATTTTTCTAAACATCACCAATCCTTTTTTAGATATAGATATTAGAAGAACAAGACAATTGAATTTCAACAATCACAAATTTCTACCAATTCATTTCTGGTGTACAAGTTTAGGTCAACACACTAATTAAGTTTTGCAAGCATAAATGTAAATTGAATTAGTGCAAAGTTGATTTACAAATTCTAAGACATTTGCCTAAAACATAGCACTCTAATGTTGCGTCCAACTAATTTCCAACATCTTCAACATTACTTTTGCATCCCCAAAATCTAACTTAATATTTCATTGAAATTTGTAAACTTCTACACTAAATTAATTGTTTCCAATTCCTACTCCTAAATTTTAAAACTAATTATTATTTAATTATTTCAATATAAATTATAATGAAAACCTTTTTATTTCCAACACAAATGTATCAAGGGTTTCCTGCAATAATTCTACAATAAAATAAAACAAGCTACCAGTATTTTTGATGTCATCTCTGTGTTTGAGATGGATTTTTGGCAAGTTAGTTTCATGGGCACTTGCCGGAAGAAAGGATTCATAGATTTCTCAATTGAAATAGTACTAATAATAATAATAATGTTGACTGCAACTTTCCAAAAGCAAAATATACTGCTTTAATTGAACATCGAATCCATAGAGGAAAAACATCATTAGTAAATACAAGAACATATAAAAGCTTCACTTTTCCAAATTAAAAGCAATAATCTCTCCCCATTTGGGACAACATTTTCAGCTAAGATCATTATAAGTGTGGAGGTCCAAACAGTTTGTTCAATAAATCATTTGCATTTCCAATGGCATAGTTAAAAAAAAGTCTACTGGGTATTGCCAAATTTCTAATTTATATTTTCACATTTCACCCATGCATCTACCAATGTGGTATTATCTTTCAATTGTGGGTCTGGTATTCTATAAAAAAATTTAGAAAGAAAAACCAGATACCTCAGTATTGTAATTACCTGACTGGGAATGCTACAGGTATTCCTAACTAAACAAAAAGGAAATACTTTATGGCTTTATTGCAGGTGGGTGTAATTACCTTCCCTCTGTCATGCTGAGTCTGACACTTATGGAGATCCATGCATGCAAAATGCATTTATCCATGTGAAAGCCTGAAAAAAGGTGGAATAAATGAGCTGCCAAATTAGTCATCCAAGATGTTGAAATGTGGAATAATCTCCAATACTTTGAGCCCCACAAAACCAAGGTTTCAAGCTACAACTACACTGGAGCAGTGATGGTTATTCTTAAATATTAGATTATTTAAATTTAAAAAGGTATTCAATTGATTTATACAATTTAAATATAAAAATAAAAAAAATTAATCAAAATAATTTTAAAATGTCAAAAGGTTTTCAGTTTGTTGGTGAAGTTGAATGGTTTCGCATGTGTTTATTAGAAATCAAGTCTTATTGAGTGTAAGGTCACAATTATCATTAAGGATGAAGTTAGGATTGTGCCCCAGACAACTTTGGCATAATGGACACCCTTCAGTCCTTAAGTCTTAGCTAAAGGGTTACCAACTTAGGCTTGTACTCCCAAATTAGGTTGCAAAAATGATCTAGATTTAACATAAAACCATTCATTAAAATAAAATACATTTTTAAGATTTAAAATCAATCACACTACAATAAAAATTGAAGTTGAGGGAACACAACAGTGACACATGCACACATGTTGTAGATTTTAAGATATTTAATACACTTTAAACAACTAAATGCCCACATTGCAAGTCCTAATCACTAAGGAAAGAATAGGTGGAATGATCATGGATGCTTAAAAATGCCCAATTTAAATTTCGTTCATGTTCATAAGGTAAAAATTGTGCCAACTATACACCAATCCAAAAGGTAATAATACACCTACTTATATGTAGAGCATTGTTGTCTATAGATTGTATACAATCAAACTATTTCAAAAATCATTACGGTTATCACTCTATTTAAACTTAAACAATTTAATAGTCAAACAGTCAATAACAATTTTACACATCATCTATATATAAAATAAATAAATAATTATCTAGTTTAAAAATAATTAATATTTAAGAATAGTCCATTATTAATAATTAAATACAAACATGTTTGATGTTCAAACCTAACTATTGGGTCAAATTCAACTTTCAAGAAACACAAGGAACTTGATAAATAATATGAGAATGCAATAGTGCAAGGGAAAACAATTGTAATCATCTTGTCAACTCAATAATTCAAATAAAAACAATTTTAAAAAATCCATAACAAAGAAAGAAACATGTTTGCAACAATTGTTATAAACTTTAGTTTTGAAAAATTAGATATGACACAAATTGGGTATGAAATGGAAACAAATATTTCCTAAGTGGTTTAAAATTTCAAATGAGAAGGGGTTGACCCCCACAATGCAACGGTTAAGTTGCAAGGGCAGTAGTTGGGCTATCTAAGGTTTGAGTCACTTGGGTTGAGATGTGGGTTCAATATGGGTGTTGCCCCTTAGCAACAATTTACCAAACAAAAAAAAAATCAAATGAGAAAAACAACAAATAAAAATAAAGGCATAGTATGAATAGATTAATCAAAATTATTTTTTGGACTAAACTAAATATGATTTGAAAAAAATAAATTGAATATTTATTAATACATAAATTGTAATGGTTTTGAGTTTAATGAATTAGGATATGTTGGTTATAATAATTTTTTCTTATTTTAATAATAGATTATAGAAAGTGATCTAAAATATCAATATTAAAAATCATTATAATTACATTTAGAAATATTTTGATCTAAATTATATTAAACAAATTAATATTAAGAATTTCTTCTAAAATTTTAATTGTAGTAGTAGGGGCAGCCCCCTCTTCAATTGAGAAGAGAGGGGGGGCACCTAATGGGTTCACCCCTACTTTTGATAACTTTGATTTGTTCAATCCCTCAATTAACAAAAACAATAACTAAAGTCTTTCCATTGATCTAAGGATGACCAAGAATGCATGATCAATGATACATTTAGAAATATTTTAATCTTAATTACATTAAATAAATTAATTATAAGAACTAATTTTAATTTTTTTATAAACCTATATATATTAATTATCATTTTTTATGTCTAAAAGATCAAGTAATACTATAAAAACATGCTCAGGTCACTTCACAAGAAGAGAAACCTAAAAACACATCCACTACCTTATCTCTCTATATAAAATTTCATTACATGCTTGTTTCCTTTCTATTGGGTAGAAGCAAGAAGTTGGGTTCACTTCTAGGGGAAGTTTCTACCCAAAAAAATCTCAATAGGAACAAGTACCCATTTAAATAAAATGGGTACCCGTTTAGGAATGGGAGCTCGAGCCTAAATGGGTATGTGTTCAAAATGGTAACCATTATTGAATGCGCACCCGTTTTGGAATGGGTACCTATCCCAAAAAGGTATTTAAAAAAAAAAAAAACACCATTAGCTCATTTTTCTAATGACAAGGAAGAGCTATAGACCGCACACCATAATGGGTACTCGAGTTTCAACCACCTAACAACCCCATTTTCCAGATCCTCTCTCCTCCTCCCTCCAAATTCAATTTCCTTCAGATGCAAGTAGGTTTTTTTACATTTTAATGCATTTTAAAAATTTTAGGGTTAGGGTTTTTATTGAGGGTTTTTGTTTTTTTTTTAAATTGTAAATGTGTAAATGTTTAGGGTTAGTTTTTTTTTAAATTTCAAATAATGTAATTGTAAATGTGTAAATTTTTAGGGTTAGGGTTACATTGAGGGGGAACATACCAACAAGAAACAATAAGCATGCACCATAATGCTAAAAATTTATATGAATAGCACTACTAAGCATATGAGGCTTGATCTAATCGTTCATTAGAGATTGGAAATATTAATCAAAGAAGAAACCACACATGATATTAACTTCTTCAATAATGGTGAACCCTCATGAGATTAATCTTACAAAAAATGAAACCCAAACATCTCACTCCATTATCCTTAGGATCTAATCAACATATATAACTCAATCCTTTATCTGTGTACACTAAGTTTCACTCACAATGAGAATGTACAATATGGTGATAAACCAAAAGATGATAACTAAATACTATCCCAAGCCTTCTATTTATAAATAGGAAGGAAATAAGATTAGAAAAATTACTAAGTTTTCTATCCATCGTTAATGAATGTACCCAAACACAAACAATCATTATATCCAAGTACATCTCGAAGGTGGACACCGAAGTTTGACTCTAAGATTAGAAGATTTATTACAACCTTCAAGGCAACTTAAATGATCTCTCTAATCCAAGTGCCCAACATGAACTATATCATGTGATTGTACATCAAATGTTTTCACAAGACATTTAATAAATGAATATACTTCTATAATGTTCCTTTTGCTTTAAATGTAGTTAATCATATATATCAAACTTTAAAAAACCATGCATAAAACATTAACTATAAAAATAAAAGATAAAATATACTATGTTAAAGTATGGCATGAAGAAATGAACACTCAAGTTAAAAAAAGGTGATTCAAAGACACATCATTGATCAAATCTCACACCTAAAGGAGGTGAATTCTAGTAGACATGGGCATGACTATAGATGTAATTATAAAAAATTGTTGTCAACTCCACCATTAACACCACAAGATCTATTCCATTCTCTATTCTATTAAACTTAGAAAACCTAATCATTTATGTGCACCTTACTACTCTCATTTTTTGGACCCATTCTCCAAATTTGGCATTGTGCATCTATTAGTAGCCTATAAAATACATATATTATGAGAATCTATCAACTAGTTGATTATCAAATATATCTTTATTGTACGCATCCAATACCTAAAAATTCTCCATTAATACTTTGAATTTTAATTCATACCCCTAATGTCTACCTTCTCTCGAATGACCTTAGCTTTTTTCCTCCATGAATTCATGTCCAAATGAGCCATCACCATCTCCTAGTTATCTTCTACCTACTTTATAGCCAAGTAGATAAGTAGGTTGAGAAGAATCACCCTAACTAGTAAATCCTACACTACTATCTTTAGATTATGCTAAAAATATTCCAAAAATAAACTCTCTCAACCTTACTCTCTCATTATCATTTAAACCACCTCAATATGAAATTATCTTTACCAACTTGATATTCTCAAGGTATGAACAATTCAATATTTTTCCAATGTAGTGGTTAAAATCCCCTCCATGGAAAAGAGGGTCCCTAGAAATTCTTCTACCCACCAATGACCCACAAACACTTATAACTCCTAAAGTGAAACCCAAAACACCAAGGGTACTAAATAATGAGAAAATAGTAGTGAAACGAGTCACCACCACCATAATTAAATGAGTTATAGTTTCCCCCACGTGTACATGTAGCCTCTTACCTAATAATTATGATGTGTATAGGACCTTGATACTAGTTGGAAGATAAAATAATAATTGCATGGTGGAATCAATTTCAAAAAAATTCTAACAAAAGATTGGCATGATAGACATATCAAGAAAAATTAATTTCACAACAATGAGATGGTAATCACTAGACTAGAATTACCAAATAAAATTGAACCTACTCATTGGTTAGGGTCTTACATCATCAATGAGGTCAAAATTAGGAACTAAATGTGATTTATGGGAAAATGTGATATTAAATGAATGGTTAATGATAGTCAACTTAATTCATACTAGCTATGTTTAGGCTATCACCAAATTTGGGTCAAAGACTTGCTTTAATATTCCTAAAACTATCTTCTAGACTCATAAAAGTCACTGTGAATTTTTTGTCATGACCTTTGGATTATCTAATGTCCCCTATACTTTTTAGATTCTCATGAACACAATGTTTCATGGTTACTAATACAAACTCACATTGATCTTCCCTGATGAAATTCTCATCTATAGTTAGACATGAGTCCTAATCACATTTGAATCATGTGGATATTTCCCTCCAAATTTTACAAGATCATTTTCTACTTACCAAGAACTCTAAATGTTCCTTTGGAGTATAAAAATTATATTGTTTGGGCCAAACTGTTTCACAAGATGGTGTCTAGGTGGGCCCTAAGAAGATTTCCATAATCCAAGAGTGGACATGCCATAAGTCCCTCAAAGAATTGTAAGGATTCATAACTTCTTGATATGGTACCATTACAAGTTTGTGCATAGTTATGATAAAATTATTGGGTCCTTAAGAAATTTTATAAAAGGTGAGGTCCATTCTATTGATCCAAATTAGTGAAGGTGGCCTTTGATGCACTCAAAATGAAACAATGGATATCGGGTTATTTGCTTCTAATGGTTTAGGACATAGAGCAAACACCTCTCCCAATTATTTCATTGAAGGAAAACCCTAAAGATCTCAACCTAAGATATGAAAAAGATAAAGAGAACTTGTAATAGGGTTGTCCTAGGGTATGATTGTAGACTAATGAGGGGTTCACCACCAAGCTATGGCTTGGAAAGACAAATGAAATGCAAGATTTAATGCTTAACCCTAATATGATGCAATCATTCACTAAATAACCTAGAAAAGCATGAAAAATATAATAGAGAATTGCAAGATGAAATGTGTGCACCTGGAAACCTGAAGAAGACTATGTAAGATGGGTTAAAATGAGCCAAGCTAGATCCTAGTGACAACCACAACACTACTAAGCTAAAACCCAATCTAAAACAAGAGAAAACAATGAAAGTGTATTGTAGAATATTGTACGCTTTTGAAAGTGAGGCAATTTCACACTTAATTTGGACCTATTTTGGTACCCTTGCATTAATTACCCTTTAAAATAATCATTAATAGGCCCCTAACACCCATTATTTCAGATCTTGAGGCTTATTTCACCTAAAAACCTGACAAAATCACTTAAAACACCAAAAATCCTGAAAACCCACCTCAAAAAGCTAAGTTGGGACTAATTCGCCACCTTGGGCGAATGAGTCCCCTTAGGTGGGACCCATTCACCAAGGGTGGCGAATGAGTCCCATTTGGGGTGTTTTTGAGTTTTGAGCGGGAAATTCACTATTTTAATTCAAATTTTTGGTGGATGTCAGCCTTTGAGATCCAAATAATGGTAAATTAGGTGTTAATGCCTATATAAGCAAGTTTTCAAGTCATTATTTCATAACCTTTAAGGAAAGATAAGTAAGCATTTTCAAGAGACAAGCATCAAGAGTCTTCAAGAAATCTTTCATTAGAGCATTCAAGTTTCAATAGCAAGCAAAGTTGAAGTCTTGGAATAGCATTAAAGTGTTTTTATAGGTCTTCAAGCTCACTTTCATTCAAGATCTAGAATTTTCAAGGGTTGATCATGGTTGTCTATGGTGAATCATGATGGATTCTAGGTTGGGGAGATGCAACTAGCCATAAAGCCAAGCCTAAAGACTTGTTTCTTAAGTGATTCCATCCTCCATTATCTCTCTACATTCAGCCTAAGGAAGGTACATGCATCATTAGGGCTCATTTGGGGGTGATTAGAGATCTCTCCAAGTGAGTCATCCATATTCATATTTCCATTCTTGCATCATATTCTTACACATTAGAATGAGATTGCATCATGTTTCAAATTTCTTAGTCTTAGACACACTTAAGGCTAGGGTTTTTATGCACATTTCATTATTTCTATCAAGGATTAATTACCAAACTAGGGTTTGACCAAGGAAAACCCCCCATTAGCAAATCAAGTTTATATTCTATTTTATAGGTATTTTCATAGATTTGGATCCAGAATTCAAGTTGGAAGGAAAGATCAAGTGTTGAAGTGCAAATCAAAACCTTAAATGCTCAAAAAAGCGGAACGAGACTAATTCACCACAAGTTGCGAATGAGTCCCATTGTAGGTGTTTTCTAGATCTAATTATAGATTTGTATACCCTTTTTCCCAAAACAAGTTTCTATGCAAAAATCCAAATCTGGGACTAATTCGCCCAGGTTGGCAAATGAGTCCTAGTTGGTCAAAAAGTCAAATTTTCCAGTGTTTCAGAGTTGCTTCTAGTCACTTCTAGATTTCCAAGTGCACACTATTCATCTTACTACTTTTATGTTCTATTTCATTTACTTTTCTAGGTCATTTTGTAGGTAATTACATTAAATTAATGTTTTATATTGCATCTTGCATTTCATTTATATTTCCAAGTCTAAACTTGGCAGTGAACCCCTTATTACATCATATTCAACCCCTAGAACAACCCTCTTGCAAGATCTCTTTCTCTTTTGCATTAAGATCTCAAGGGTTTATTCTTGAGTGAAAGTCAGTGAAAATTATCCTTTCTAGGTCCTAAACCCTAGGTGGGAAGCAAAACAATTTTCCACCTTTCATTTTGGTGAACTTGCATTTAGAACATCATAATTTTGATTTGGAGTGCATATCCTCCTAGATCTTGCTTGCATTAACATTGCATTAGGATTTGCATTAGTTAATTGGCATTTTAGGGTTTCAAATTTTGCATTAGTGAAAGCTCATATAGCTTGCATTTTTGCATCTCATTTTACTGAATATCATAAAAAATCTACATTTGCACTTAGGATCTAGATCATACAACATATAAAGCACAAAAATCAACCAAATTTTTTTGAAAATTTTGAAAAAATCCCTATTGGGACTCATTCGCCACCTTGGGTGAATCAATCCCAATGAAAGTTCTAAATTGCATTTTACAGAGTTAAATTCCCTATTTTTAAGCTTTTGTTTGTTGTTATTGCTTTTCTATTTCAATTTGCCTACTTTCAGTTACATTCAAATCATTAGAAGTAGCATAATTTGCAGACATAGATCAGAAAACAAAACCAAAAACAAGACCTAACAGATCTAAGCCACTTGGAAAAAGTAAGGTTATTTGACTATGTCAAATCTCTCTTTTCAAGTTAACCTAACCCTCAAGCCTTTTAGTAGTGATGACTTTGGCATGTTAGATGAAGCCCTTGAGGATTTCATCTCACAAATTTCATCCACTAAGGCTTGTTATGAAGAACCAAAAATAAGAGAAGTTAATGTGATTCAACCTCAACTCATCCTTTACCCACCTTCACACAAACCACAACCTAAAAACAAGCCTGAATTTACTCTTTACCCACCTAAGAACAATGTTTTGGAACAATCAAATAATAATACCATTGCTCATACATACAACCTTTCAAGTAACCACAATAAGACGACCAGGATTGACGGTGCTTGCTTACGATCGTTTTCCTGGTGCTCTCGTTTAACTTTTCATGATAGGAATCAGCGTTGAACAACAAAAATACTGCAAAAGGTATGCTGGGATGATTGCGGGGAATTTTTAACTTATCATACTATCTTCAAGAACCATATACAAAAGTGAGTATTAGTTCCCTTCATGGTACAAATGTCACAAATGATGTGGTAGCTTTAATACACCGAGGAATAAATATAGCTAATGTGGGCATAACCTTTCATCAGCATGGAGTTGCCTAAGATTGAAAAGAAAATAGTGATGATACCTTCATGATAAAAATAAATTCAATAAAATAGAATAAAGGACCACTTGTTGATAATAAGCTCAATATAATAGTATTAGTAGTGTAATAAACTTTTAAAATAGGGACTATATGGATAAATAAAATCGGAACCGACTCCTTACTCAATTCGAGATTGACAATGCCCAGAATGCAATAAGCTGAGTTGTGATTGCACCTAATACAGGTTAGAAAGGCTACTGCTTACACGGCTTCCTATTCATGTTGCTGCCTCATGACCTTTCCTTCTACAATCTCCTTTGGGAAGACCATGGATTCATGAGATGCATGTGGTGCCTTCAACCTTCATGTCATGAAATATGTCTATAACAACAAGGAATTATACCAGGAAGTTGAAATAGACCTGAGGCAGAATTTTCTTACAAGAATTTGAGAAGAGAGGGACATAAGAGTCCTCTAGAAAAAAGCATTTTACATTACAACATGCATACATAGAACATAGAGAGACAAACAAGAAATGGAAACAGTGTCAAAATTACTAGATGATGATTAGGGTTCCTTGGAGTTCACACCCTTGTTTATGGGAGAATACATAATCACAAGAAAAGAAGATGAAAAACAAAAGCAACCAATGGTCATTTCAACTCAAAACTCAGAAGAAAATTCACAAGCATCTACCTTATCCACTCTTGAAGAAGATACAAGCTATACGACAAACTTTGATGAGACAGATTATCAACAACCACCAAACCTAGAGGAAATGGAAAAACTTTATGGGAGAGGTTATGAACTTGTGAAACAATTGGGTTATAGTGGTAAAGGATGTGGAAAGAAAGAACAAGGTATTAGATTCGTGTTCTAATAGAGCCTAACACACAAGAGATAAAAAATGGTTTGGGGTATTTCCCTTCTAAGATTACACAAGCAACAAAGAGACCATCGTTAAATATCAATACTATCATGTGCAAACCAAAAATCAATCTCACCTTGAAACATCCTGAATTACTTGATATGGATTCCAAACCATCATGGGCATACTTTGAGGATGATGAAGCCTTGAAGAAAATGCTAGGATTTCATGAAAAATCATCTACTACTCCTCAAAAGAAAAAGGTGACATGCACTATGATTAACACACAACAAAAAGATGCAGAAGAGGAAAGTAATGAGATAGATATAAGTAAGGAAGAATACAACCCTGAATTTGCAAAGCCAAGTGCACTTCCTCTAGGAGATACAATGGACATACCAATGGACATCAATGATAAAGAGAAAGTCATTAAGATAGAAAGTGTCTTGATGAAGAAGAACAAGAAGATCACACAATTTTACACCATGACTTTCTTGAACTTTTTGCTTGGAAATATTCAGATATGCTTGAAATTGATGCTAAGATAGTGACACCCAACATAGTTCTTGTTGAAAATGCTATGCCAGTTAGACAAAAGATACAAAAGATGAATCTTAAGATAGCCTTGCTCATTAAAGGAGAGATTGAAAAACTCCTTGAGGCTGGTTTCATAAGACCTATAGATTATTCTCCTTGGATCTCAAACATTGTCACAGTCACAAAACCTGACAATCATATTAGGATGTGTATGGATTTTCGTGATTTGAATAAAGCATCTTTAAAAGATGATTTTCCCCTTCCTCATATCAACATGATAGTAGACTCGATTGTGGGACATGCTTTGCTATCAATCATGGATGGATTTTCCAAATACAATCAAATCTTTATCAACCCTCAAGACCAATACAAAAAAACATTTACAATAGTTTGGGTAACATTTTGTCGGTTCATGATTCCTTTTGGATTGAAGAATGTGGGCGCAACATATCAACGAGCTGTGCCATTAATATTTCACGATTACATACATAAGATTTTGGAAGACTATGTTGATGATATTCTAGCCAAATCTTTAACACGACAAGATAATGTGAATATCCTTCAAAAAATCTTTGAGTGAATGCAAAAATACAACATGAGATTGAATTCGAAAAAGTGTGTCTTTGGTGTAGATAGTGGAAAACTTCTAGGTTTTATTGTTCTCACAAAGGCATCAAGGTGGACACAAAGAAAATGGATGCTATAGTTAATATGCCACCTCCTAAAAACATATCTCAATTGCACACTTTATATGGAAGAATTCAAGCCATCTGTCATTTTGTAGCATCTTTAGTTGATCAAACGTTACCATTTACACATCTCCTCAAGAAGGATGTGCACTTTGATTGGAACGAGGATTGTAAACATGCTTTTGAAAGTTTGAAGGAGTACCTTGCAACTCCACCTGTTTTACAAACCGCTATGCAAAACAAACCATTCATCCTTTACACAGCTGCATTAGCTCATGCTCTTGCAACATTGTTGGCTCAGCAAGACGAAAACGGTAAAGAGCATCCTGTTTATTACATTAGCCAAACTTTGACTGATTATGAGAAATGATACACAAAAACAAAAAAATAATGTTTGGATCTTGTATTCACTACAAATAAACTAATACATTAATTATTGAATGCAGAAATACATGTGATGTTGAAATTTGATCCTCTAAAACATCTTTTCAATAAAATAGATTTATCAGGATGCTTGTCTAAATGGGTTATGTTGTTAATTGACCATAAGTTTGTTTCACAAAAAGCAATTACAGGACAAGCCTTAACCAATCACTTAGTCGATGCTCCCTCACCCCTAGCATTACCTAATGATGAAACATTTCTTGATGAGAATGTGTGGACTATTCAAGAAGATAACGAAGCATGAGAATTATACTTTGATGGATCTAAGTGTAGAACAGGCTCCAACGCTGGGGTTATAATAGTTCTACCCGCATGAAAGCCTATTCCCTTATCATACCAATAAACTTCCTATGCACCAACAACATGATGAAATATGAAGCATTAATTGCTGGGTTGCATGCAATTTTAGCTTTGGGAGTTAAAAATATCAAAATATTTGGTGATTCACAATTAGTCATTATGTAATGCCCTACCATGGAACCCCAGAGGACAACACATAAAATGTCTAAATAACGTAACACTTTTTTTTAATATATTTTTAAATGAAACTTTCAATAGAATATACAACATAAGATAACATGTAGTCTATCCTAAGTCCTCTAAGGTTCCTTGACTACACTATTAACACGTCTATTATAAAACTAACAAGAATCATTTCATTAACTACAATGATAACATGAGTTAACTAATCAAGATTCAAGTATCACAATAAATGAGACTTCCAGAGACTTAGGTCTAACAAGCACCGACATAGAGATAGATCCAATAGGTGGGACAAAAAGACCATCATGAGTATGGAGTATGGTCTGAAACTCATCATATTTCTCCTTGTGCAGATTATTTATAAAGAGGGTCTCTTCCATGATGACATTGACCCAACTAGTAGGGTCAACCATAACACTGGTCACAACATTATCATTGACTCTAGTCAGTATATATAACAAAGAAGGTTCCTTGTTAATGGGAAAGTCGTGGTGTGAATGTTATGTCAAGTATCTTATCCACATGACTTGAAGGAGAAATATGAGTGAACAAAACCATGTTTACGTATTCAGATGGGATAGGATCAATAGATGAAGAAGAAAATGTTATCAAATTAGCAGAATGGGAAGGGAAAGGATATGTGTATATCTATAGCTAGTTGTTAGGGTTGGATACAAATTTATTTGAATTTTTTTTCTTATCATCAATTTGGATGGTACCATTATCAATGTGGTCTTGGATGACATGTCTAAGATGCACACATCACTTATTATCATGACCAGAGACTTGGTGGAATTGACAAAATTTATGTACATTGTACCAATTAGGATAGGGCTCGTACAATGATCTTATTTCTAAAATGGAAATGAAACCATATTTTAATAATCTTTGAAGAAAAAAATGTAGGACTTTGATAGTTTTTTAAAGATTCTATTTCACCCTATAGAGTTCTTTTTAGTGGGAACATATACTACATTTTCCACTGCTTTGTTCTTTTTTGATTCCCTAGAAACAAACATGGCTGACCAATTATCTGAACAAGAGGAAAAGGAAGGACCCTCATATTGAGCTACAATTTGTAGATTCACAAAGTGCAACACACAAATGAACAAAGGAAGTGTATTTCA